>OZ024744.1:91460343-91490343 GCA_964016885.1 Eledone cirrhosa
ATATAACTATACATATATGTATATATATATATACATATATGTATATATATATAATATATGTGTGTATATGTTGTGATATATATATATATGTATATATATTATTATATTATATATATATGTATATATATATATATATATATACATGTGTGTATATATATATATATATATATGTATATATATATATATATATATATATATATATATACATGTATATATATATAGTATATATATATTCATATATATATATATATATATATATATATGTATCATCATCATTGTTTAACGTCCAGCTTCCATGTTAGTATATACATCATCATCATCGTTCAACATCTATCTTCCATGCTAGCATGGGTTAGACAGTTATTGTCCCACTTGAAGCATGATTGATGGGGTGACCATGTCTCGCTCTTATACGACTGTATCTAGCAGGTTTTCTATGGCTGGATGTCCTTCCTAACACCAACCACATTTACAGTGTGGACTGGGAGCCTTTTTACCATGTCTCCTACACGACCACTTTACAGGATGGACTGGGTGCTTTTTGTCACGACTACAGTATGGACTGTATGTTCTGTGGTACCAACATAACTTTACAGAGAAAGGGTGGTGTGCGTGGAAGTGGGAGGATGGATTAGGGGTAGTGGGTTGGGGTGTATATTTGGTTAAGAGATGCCTACAGACTGTAGGTTAAACTTTGTACCTAAGGGAAGCTGGGTCTTCTGTATTACTGGGTAGCGCCAAAAGTTTTGATCCAGTGACATTGTCTTAGAGAGGTGTAAGTGTGCAAGATTGGATTTTATCATGTCGTCCCAGGTTTTTCTGGGTCTACCTACTCTGTAACTTCCATCAATTTTGATCGCCCTGCATATATATACATAAGTGAAGGCACATGGTTTAATAGTTAGACGGTCAGGCTTACAATCGTGATGTTGTGAGTTTAATTCTGGACTGGGCGGTGCATTGTGTCCTTGAGCAAGACACTTTATTTCACGTTGCTCCAGTTCACTCAGCTGTAGAAATGAGTTATGACATCACTGGTGTCAAGCTGTATTGGTCATTGCCTTTCCTTTGGACAAACATTGGTGGTATAGAGTGGGGAGACTGGTATGTATGGGTGACTGCTGGTCTTCCATAAACAACCTTGCCTGGACTTGTGCCCCGGAGGGAAACTTTCTAGTTCCAAATCACATGGTCATTCGTGATCGAAGGGGGGGTCTTTACACTGCAAGACAAGGTCAGCCGACCGGACACTGCCCACAACAGGACAACCCGTCTAACCTATGCTAGCGTGGAAGAACGGACGTAAAACGGTGATGATGATGATGATGATGATGATGATGATGATATATACATTCTAGATATGCATGTGTGTATGTATGATGTATGTGAATATGTATATATATATAAGGCTTGGCTGAAATTTTCATAGACTGACCAAGATACTCTCATGAAATGACCAAATGAGGTTTATTTTTCAACATAGTCCCTGGAAAGCAACAATGCAGTTATCAATAAGAGTTGAAATTAATGCATTACATGCAAGATTTCACAGCTCTAACATCACTCCTTCATAATCAGCCTATTTATATAGCACATAGCTGGTTCACCAAGTAGGGGAAAAACCCATGCTCCAATAATATCAACCTGGTGCTCCCAGTCTGTTAGCCCTCTCCCCACCCCTACTGCACAACCCCTCTTTTCCCCTAGTTTTCTAATCTCTTCTACAACACCCTACCTTTCTACCTGCTTTCTTTCTTACCCCTCTCTTTCTCCCTCTCTTATCCCCTTTTCTCTCTTACCTCTCACTAGCTCTCCCTCTTACCTCCCTCTCTCTCTATCTCTTGTTCCTCTCTCTCCCACCCTTCTCTCTCCCGCCTCCCTCTCTCCCACCCACCCCCTCTTTCTCTTACCCCCCCCCCCCCTCTCAGAATGTATTTAATCACATCAAGAGTAATATTACACAGGCTTCTTTTGAGTAAATCATAAATCAGAACATACTGCAATTTAAATGTGTGTGTCTGTATATGTAAGTTTGTGCATATCTGTGTGTGTGTGTGTGTGTGTGTAAGTGTGTGAGTGTGTTTATGTGTGCGTGTCTATATACATGTATGTATGTATTTATATTATATCATATACGCAACCACACACACACACATATATATAGTATATTAAAATGACAATGATGATGATGATTATATATATATATTTATGTGTGTGTATATGTATATATTTATACATTATATGTACATCACATACACACAAAAGCACACAACCACACATCCATGGACACAGACACACACACACACACACATGCACATCCACATATACACACACAGACAGGTTACCCCCCCCCCCCCCCCCGAGTAGGTACTCATTCTTCTTACCCTTTACTTTTAACTCTTTTTGTGTCCCCCACCACAAACACCAACACCACCACTGCCACCACGACCACCATCACCACCACCACTATCACCACCACCATCACCACCACCACTATCATCACCACCACCATCACCACAAACACCACCACAAACACCATCACCTCCACCACCATCACCACAAACACCACCACAAACACCATCACCTCCACCACCATCACCACAAACACCAACACAAACACCTTCATCACCACCACAAACACCTTCACCACCACCACCACCACAAACACCATCACCTCCACCACCACAAACACCATCACCACCACCACCACAAACACCTTCACCTCCACCACCACAAACACCATCACCACCACCACCACAAACACCTTCACCACCACCACCACCACCACAAACACCATCACCTCCACCACCACAAACACCATCACCTCCACCACCACAAACACCTTCACCACCACCACCACCACCACAAACACCATCACCTCCACTACCACAAACACCATCACCTCCACCACCACAAACACCATCACCTCCACCACCACAAACACCTTCACCACCACCACCACCACCACCACAAACACCATCACCTCCACCACCACAAACACCTTCACCACCACCTCTCTCATTTAACTCATCTATATATGTTTCAATTTCCACACACACCTACAGCTACACATACACACCTACACATACACCCCAACTTTGAGTGAGGGAAACTGGGTAGAGAGCAAACATTGGAAACTTCTACACACATACATACACACACACACACACACACACACACACACACAGCCTCACATACATACACACACACACACTCACATACACACACACACACTCACATACACACATACACACACATACACACACACACATACATGCATACATACACACACATACACACATACATACATACACAGATACACACACACATACATACATACACACACACAGCCTCACATACATACACACACACACACACTCACATACACACATACACACACATACACACACACATACATACACACATACATAAACACACATACATACATACACGCATACACACATACACATACATACATACACGCATACACGCATACACACATACATACATACATGCATACACACATACATACATACACACACACATACATGCATACACACATACACACATACATACACACACATACATACACACATACATACATATGCACACATACACACACACATACATACACACATACATACACAGATACACATACATACATACACACACATTACATACATACACACACATTACATACATACACACATACAATACATACACACACATGACATACATACACACATACAATACATACACACATACAATACATACACACATACATACACACATACATACGCACATACACACATAGACACACACACATACATACATATATACATACATACATACATACATACAACATGGAAAACTTATAACCATAATAATCTATGTAATTTCAGCTGAAAATCAAATAAAATCTATAGCCTCCTCCTACTCCTCCTCCAACCCCCCCCCCTCTCCTCCGCCTCCTTCTTCCTCCTTCCTCCTCTCCTCTTTGTTCTACATCTTTGGTGTTCTTTAGTTATTTACAACTCTCGATTGTTTACTGCGCTGATGTTTATACCGTTGCTATGTGTATGTGTGCGTATGTATATCAACATCATCATCATCATTTAATGTCAGCACTGCCTGCTATACATATTATACATACACAAACTATAGTCACCACAATACAGACAACTATAATAATTGTTTCTACTTTAGGCACGAGGCCAGCAATTTACCCAGTACATTACTGGTACTTTATTTTACCCCCCCCCCCCCCCCCCCCCCGTATGGATGAAAGGCAAAGTTAACCTCGGCGGGATTTGAACTCAGATCGTAAAGGGGCATGTAACTATGCTGGAAAGCATGAGGTCCGACCCTCTACCGATACTGCCAATTCAATAATATTTGACAATTATAAAAAAAATAGTTGAAAAAAAATTGGGTGAAATTCACCTGGAGATGAAAAAAAAAGGGGGAATAAAGGCCCCTGGAGGGGAATTGAACCACACTTCTCTTGTGTGCCTGTCATGTGTGTTTAGCCATTACATCAAAGTGTCCTCAGTTGCCTAATACTGTTGTTTTTAGAATATTTAAGCATATAGCTTAGAAAAATAGTCTTCACAAGGTATAATAAATGTTGAGAATTATAAATGATGGTTAAATAAATTGAATAAAATACCTAGTGGCCTCATACAGATAGCTGCAATAACAGATGATAACAACTTCAACTGATGACTTGAATAACAGGCAACAGTGACTTCAACAGATGACTTGAATAACAGATGACAGTGACTTCAGTAATTGATGACTTGAATAACAGATGATAACGACTTCAAATGATGACTTGAATAACAGATGATAACGACTTCAACTGATGACTTGCATAACAGATGACAGTGACTTCAACAGATGACTTGAATAACAGATGACAGTGACTTCAGCAACAGATGACTTGAATAACAGATGATAATGACTTCAACTGATGACTTGAATAACAGATGACTGTGACTTCAACAGATATGACTTGAATAACAGATGACAGTGACTTCAGTAACATATGACTTGAATAACAGATGACAGTGACTTTAGTAACAGATGACTTGAATAACAGATGATAACGACTCAACTGATGACTTGAATAACAGATGACAGTGACTTCAACAGATGACTTGAATAACAGATGACAGTGACTTCAACAGATGACTTGAATAACAGATGACAGTGACTTCAGTAACAGATGACTTGAATAACAGATGATAACGACTCAACTGATGACTTGAATAACAGATGACAGTGACTTCAACAGATGACTTGAATAACAGATGACAGTGACTTCAACAGATGACTTGAATAACAGATGACAGTGACTTCAACAGATGACTTGAATACAGGTGACAGTGACTTCAGTAACAGATGACTTGAATAACAGATGATAATGACTTCAACTGATGACTTGAATAACAGATGACAGTGACTTCAGTAACAGATGACTTGAATAACAGATGACAGTAATTTCAAGAGATGACATCAATAACAGTGACAGTAACTTCAACAGATGACATTGACTTCAACAGATGACTTCAATGACAGTGACTTTAATAACAGATGACAGTGACTTAAACATATAAAGTCATTTGTAGAAGTCACTGTCATCTGTTATTGAAGTTATCTGTTGAAGTCAATGTTGCCTGTTATTCAAGTCATCTGTTGAAGTCACTGTCATCTGTTGAAGTCAATGTCATCTGTTATTGATGTCATCTGTTGTTGAAGTCACTAGCATCTGTTACTGAAGTCATCTGTTGAAATTACTGTCATCTGTTGAAGTTACTGTCATCTGTTATTGATGTCATCTTGTATTGAAGTCATCTGTTAAAGTCACTGTCATACACACATTCACACACAAACATACACAGACACATCACACATATGCGTAATCACACTTACTAACATACATGCTCACACACAAACATACACAAACACATCGCACTCACACAGACAGATTCCCCCCACAGACACAAACACAACCCCCACACACAAACACATCAACCACACACAGATACTAACACACACCCACCATATACAAACATGAACTCACACACACATTCACTCAAACATACATACACACACACACACACTCACATACTCATACTCACATACATACACACATACATACATACATACACTCACATACACACACACACACATACATACACACACACTCACACATACACACACACACACACTAACATACACACACAGACATATATACATACATGCACACACTGACATACACACATACATACACACACACACTCACTCACTCACACATACATACACACACTCACATGCACACACACACATACATACATACACCCACACTCATACACACATACATACACACACACATACATATTCACACACACACATACACACTCACTCACACATACACACACACACACATACATACATACATACATACATACACACTCACATACACACACACATACATAAATACACACACACTCACACACATACATACACACACATACATATACACATACACATATACACACACGCACATACGCACACACACATATAAACACACACACACACATATCACACACACACACATATCCTATGGCTCATTTCATGACATAATGGACTTCATACACTGCTGGATACCAGATGAGGACATTATTATTATTTCTTTCTTTCCTTCCTTCCTTCCTTCCTTCCTTCCTTCCTTCCTTCCTTTCTTTCTTTCTTTCTTTCTTTCTCCCTTTCTCTCTTTCTTTCTTTTTCTCTCTTTCTTTCCTTCCTTTTCTTTCTTTCATTCTTTCCTTCTACTACTACTATTCTTTCCTACTACTATTATTACTACTACTACTAATAAAGTACTATTATTACTACTACTACTAAGGGCGGTGGATTGGCAGTATCGGTAGAGGGTCGGACGCCATGCTTTGCAGCATAGAGTTATGGCCCTTTATGATCTGAGTTCAAATCCCGCCGAGGTTAACTTTGCCTTTCATCGTTACGGGGTTGATAAAATAAAGTACCAGTAATGCACTGGGTAATTGCTGGCCTTGTGGCAAAAGTAGAAACAATTATTACTACTACTACTACTACTACTACTACTACTACTACTACAATAAACTTCTTTCCTTTCATTCTCCCCTTCTCTTCCCCTACACCTGATGAAAGTTTGTCCTCACTAATACCAACACCACCACCACTTCCGTTATTTCTCATTTCCCCCCACCTCAAAAGCCCCTCATCAACACACCCCGTCTCATCCCCTCCTCATCCCTTTCTCATGCTCCCTACTCACCCTTCCCCGTCCCTACACCTGATGAAATTTTGCCCTTACTAATACCAACACCACCATTATTTCTCATTTTCTCCTCTTTCCCCACCTCCACCTTCTGCTTCTTTAGTAACCTTTTATTCTTCCTTCCACCCTTCCTTCCTTCCTTCCTTCCTTCCTTCCTTCCAAACCTAAAACCCTTTTGATACCAATTTGGCTAAATTAAAACCCTGTTCTGGTTCTTATGAAACAAAACTCACCCATTTTAAAAACTTAAACCTAACAAAATTCTAAATATAATTGTTTCTACTTTTTGGCACAAGGCCAGCAATTACCCAGTGCATTACTGGTACTTTATTTTATCGATCTCAATGACCTTACATTAAGTTATTATCTTAGTGGTGGACTGGCAGTATCGGTAGAGGGTCGGACGCCATGCTTTGACACATAGAGTTATGGCCCTTGCCATTCTGAGTTCAAATCCCGCCAAGGTTAACTTTGCCTTTCATCCTTACGGGGTCGATAAAATAAAGTACTAGTAATACACTGGGTAATTGCTGGCCTTGTGCCTAAAGTAGAAACAATTATCTTAGTGAGGAAATAATTTATAACTTTTTAGTATGAGGATCTGCTGAAAACTTCAAAGGCTGACTATGAAGAAATGATGCTAGGGCTGTGAAATCTTGCATGCATTAATTTCAACTTTTATTATTGTTTCTACTTTTGGCACAAGGCCAACAATTACCCAATGTATTACTGGTACTTTATTTTATCGACCCTGTAAGGATGAAAGAATAATTGCATTGTTCCTTTCCAGGGACTATGTTGAAAAATAAATCTCATTTGGTCATTCCATGAGAGTATCTTGGTCATCATATGAACTTTTCAGCTGACCCTCAGAATTCTTCATCAATCAATTGAAATAGAGTGTATTTCATTAGAAATATGGTTTGAAAAAGGTTAAATTCTCAGTTCTTATGAACTGCCTCAAAATCTCTATATAGAATGCTTTGTTGACTGTCTGGCCGTGGGGGACCCAATGGATGTAAATGATGCCCTTAGTGTCAAAGAATGGGATCATCATGAGCTTCCCAGTGGACCTGCTTTGTCTGGCCTTCTTGGGTCTTGGGGAATCAGAATGTTTCCACTGGGCACTCTGTCTCTAGGTCTCTGGATCATAACAGTTGACCCAGCTCTCATCACAGGTTACCAGAGACTCAAGAACACTTGGATTTGAAGCAATCTACAACCATCTCTCTGCTGTCATCAATGTGTCTCGGCCTTTGATCTTCATTGAGCACTCTGGGAACAAACTTTGCACATGTTCAGATCATCATGAATGACTCTGTACACACTACCCTCAGCCATTTCAAATGGTTTAGCAATCACCAGAAGAGATGCATGACAGTCCTCGTCCAGAAATTTGTGAATTTTGTCAACCAACTTTAGCATCCTGCTGTCCCTATCTCTGCCACACCTCTTGTCCCTCACCTGTTCCTTGCCCTCCTGGAACCTCATGTGCCAGCAGAAAACAGTTGTCTGGCTCATGAAAGTTTATAAGCAGTTTTGACCATTTCGTAGGTGTCTGCAACGTTTTTGCAGAGCTTGACACAAAACTTTATTGCATATTGAGCCTCCAAGTTGTCTTCACATCCCGACTGTATTGTGGAACCAATCAGCTGTGACAAGACGTCTATGATTGGTAGTGTTTAAAGTACTGCAGTGGCCTGAACTTTCACCCTGAAAAAAAAAAAAAAATTTGGCATGTTTGCTTATATCAAGGATGTATTAGACTGATGGTTACATAGGTTAGTTAAAAGTGCCTGAAAAAAAAAGGTGGTGGATTGGCAGTATCAGTAAAGCAGCGGACAGAATGCTCTGCAACATAGACTTACATCCCTTTAAGTTCTGAGTTCAAATCCTGTTGAGGTTAGCTTTGTCTTTCATCCTTACATTGGAGTTGCTAAAATAAAGTACCAGTAATGCACTGCAGTCGATTTAATCGACTTTCCCCTCCCCACCAAATTTGTTTGCCTTTTCAGTAGAGCGTCAGACACAATGCTTTGCAGCATAGACTTATGGCCTTTTACATTCTGAGTTCAAATCCCACTGAGGTTAGCTTTGCCTTTCATCCTTACAGGGTCGAGAAAATAAAGTACCAGTAATACACTGGTATAATTGCTGGCCTTGTGGCAAAAGTAGAAACAGCAATTATTATTATTTATGTTATGAGTTGAAATCCAGCTGAGGTTAGCTTTGCCTTTCATCCTAACGAGGTGTGGTGGGTTGATAAAATATAGTACCAGTAATGTTCTGTGACTTATGTGTGTTACAGCTCACACCTAAACAGGTTTAGCTGGCCTCCTCCACAGTATATCTCATTGGAGGTGTCTTAGGTGATTTAATGATAGGGACCCCAGTCCCTATCATCTCATTTCTACAGCTGAGTAAACTGGAGCAACGTGAAATAGAGGAAACAATACATCACCTGGTCTGAGAATTGAACTCACAACCTTTTGATCGCAAGCCCAATGCTCTAACCACTAAGCTATGCGCCTTCAAAGTACCAGTAATGTACTGGGGGATCGATTTAATCAACTTTTGCCCTTCCCCACAAAAATTGTTGGACTTGTTTCTAAATGAGAAACCGTTGTAAATTCTGGTTGTCAAATATTTCGTTTATGTTATTTTTTTTTTTTATTTTTTTTTTTTTTATTCCTTCTCCTCCCCCAACCCCAAACCTCCAACTCCTCATTACCCCACACTACCCCCATCCACTGACGTCATTCTTAGAAGTTGAACACAACCAGGAACACAACATAACAAATCCATTTGTCATATCTTTCTTCTTTCCATTGTCATTCTTCACTTGTCTTATGTTTCTCCACCACCACCACCACTGCCTCACCTGTTCACTCCTCCTCCTCCACCCCCTCTATCACCTCTCCCTCTTCCTCTTCTACTGCCACCACTGCCTCTTCCTCCTCCTCATCCACAACATCCACTTCTTCACTTCTCGTCCCATTTTTCTTCTTCTTCTTCTTCTTCTTCTTCTTCTTCTTGTCTTCTCCTTTTCTTCTCCTTTTCTTCTCCTTTTCTTCTTCTTCTTCTTCTTCTTCTTCTTCTTCTTGTCTTCTCCTTGTCTTCTCCTTTTCTTCTCCTTTTCTTCTTCTTCTTCTTCTTCTTCTTCTTCTTCTTCTTCTTCTTCTTCTTCTTCTTTTTCTTCTCCCCCCCCCCTGCCTTCTTCCGTTAAATGTTATGGAAATTCCATATTTTCCTTTACATCCAAAGTTACCACCACCACCAACACCACCAGCATTACAGTTAGCCAGCCATTCCAGAAGTCTCTCTCTCTCTCTCTCTCTCTCTCTCTCTGTCTTCCCAGTCAAAATGTTTGAAAGGTCATCCAAAGCAGCCCCTTATTTCCATCTCACACAATTCAACAACATGTCTATGTAGCTACAAGCAATCAGTAGTTTGTTCATTTGATCAGGACTTAACCCCCCCCTCCCCCGGTCTTTTTTTTGTTGTTGTTGTTATATCAAGCCATCTAAAATTGCCCCCCCCCCCTGCGCCTGCCGCTTCTACAATACAAAATTGTATATTTCAAAATGTCTATATTTATCTTAAAAAAACCCAAACCTATCATTATTTTTTTACAGGGTCGATAAAATAAAGTACCAGTAATGCACTGGGATAATTGCTGGTCTTGTGCCAAAAGTAGAAACAATTATTTTATGTAAGAACAGAGTTACGGCCCTTTATGGTCTGAGTTCAAATCCCGCTGAGGTTAACTTTGCCTTTCATCCTTACGGGATCGATAAAATAAAGTACCGGTCATGTACTGGGTAATTGCTGGCCTTGTGCCAAAAGTAGAAACAATTATTTTATGTAAGAACCTTTGTTATGTTATGTTCCAAACACCAGCTTAATAATAGGTTCTAAGTTTGGCATAAGCTCATGAAAAGTTTCTTATCTTGACACAAGGTCAGCAATTTTTTGGAGAGCCATGGGAGTGGAATTGTTATGTGGACGCCAGTATTTGATTGGTATTTTATTTTATAAATACTGGCTTAACCCTTTAGCATTTAAACCAGCCATATCTGGTCACAATTTTCTCACCTATTTCTGTTCAAACTGGCTATAACTGGCTTCTTATACCAATGTTAAGATATTGTTCTCAAAATAAATAATATCAAAATTTCATAGATTCGATATTATGTGAGGTAATTATGTAAGATAAAGCCTTTACTGTGAAAATAGAATAACATATATAGAGTAATCATCAACATCATCATCATTTAACGTCTATCTTCCACGCTAGCATGGGTTAGACGGGAATTGTCCAACTTGAGGCAAGATTGATCAGGTGACCATGTCTCGCTCATATAGGACTGTATTTGGCAGGTTTTCTATGGCTCGATGCCCTTCCTAACACCAACCGCATTTACAGTGTGGATTGGGAGCCTTTTTACTGTGTCTCCTACACGACTCCTTTACAGCATGAACTGGGTGCTTTTTGTTGTGACACCTACACGACCACTTTAGTGTGGACTGGATGTTCTATGGTACCAAGGGTTAAGTTACCAGCCCGGCCAAAACTGGCTCTGGTTCTATGAAATAAAGCCACCCATTTTAAAGGTTTCCTGTTTAAATTAAGTTACTATCTTTGTTACCAACTCGGTCATAACTGGCTCTGGTTCTATGAAATAAAACTATCTATTTTAAAGGTTTCCAATTTAAATTAAAACCCCCCAACATATTTTTATATATAAGAACCATACATGTTAAGTTACTATCTTAGTAATGATATAATTAATAAATTTTAGTAAATCCCACGAAATTCTTCATCAATTAATTAAAATGGAGTTTATTTCATTAGAAATGCAGTCATGAAAGGGTTCTTGATTATTTACAAAATTATTTAGTAGTTGGCATCCAGCCATAGAAAACCAACACCAAAACACCCAGCCCACACTGTAAAGTGGATGTAGAAAAGAGATGGCAAAAAGCTCCCAGCACACACTGTCAATGTAGTTGGCGTTAGGAAGGGCATCCAGCCATAGAAAACCAGCCAGTAACTCTCCTATATGAGCGAGATACTTTCACCCAACCCTACCTGCCTCTAAATGGGACAAACCTGTTTGACCCATGCGAGCATGGAAGATAGATGTTACCGATGATGATGATGATAATAATGATTTGAAAATCTTAAGCAGAGTATTTTATTGGAACTATGGTAATGAAAGAGTTAATTCATTTGTTACCATATTTCTAATGAAATAAACTGCCAATGTGTTTCAATTGGTTTTGAAAATAATAAAAAGTTCAATGGAATCTAGTAAAAGGACTAAATTTCTCATTATCAACTTGGCATTTGGAATATTATGGTGGAATGGCAGTACCGGTAGAGGGTCGGACACCATGCTTTGACGCATGGAGTTACGGCCCTTGCCATTCTGAGTTCAATTCCCGCCAAGGTTAACTTTGCCTTTCATCCTTACAGGATCGATAAAATAAAGTACCAGTAATACACTGGATAATTGCTGGCCTTGTGCCAAAAGTAGAAACAATTATTTAATAAAACTAGCTGGGCCCATGCTGTCAAAAATGACAGCTAATTGTAGTATTTTATAATAACAATAATAATGAAATTATTGTGTACAGTGCTCAGGTGCACTACAACTCATGAAAGGTGTATGTGTAGTTCATAGAATAATGTACAAATGTCAGTAAAGTGAACAGTGTATGAGTCATGATATACATGTGTGTGTATGGAGGGGGATATCAGGTGTAGTGTTGGCGAATTTAAGGAAGCATGGAGGTTTTAAAGGATGCAGTGCCTTCGCAGTTAACAACTGATGCAGGTAGTTTGTTCCATGCTTCAGCAGGTTTCCAAAAGTCATGGGAGCTGTGTTCTTTTCTGACTTTGTAGGCATGTCCACGTGTGTTAGACACATGGAATTCAAAAAAGTGCTCAGCGTTGTTGTTGGCAAGATGGTTAATAATTATAATTGTTTCTATTTTTGGCACAAGGCCAGCAATTACCCAGTACATTACTGGTACTTTATTTTATTGACCCGGTAAGGATGAAAGGCAAAGTTAACCTCGACAATAATTATAATAATATATAAAAAGTGTATTAAACCAAGTTTTTAGTTTCATAATTCTTTTATTACAAACTTTTTTTGTGGATAAACTATCCATAATTGACAAAGATAACCAAGATAATATCTTGGTCAGCATATGTATGAGTATCATCATCATCATCATCATCATTGTTTAGCATCCACTTTCCACACTAGCATGGCTTAGTATATAGATATAAACATAGAAACACACATACACTCATCATCATCATCATCACCGTTTAATGTTCATTTTTCCATGCTAGCATGGGTTAGACGAGTTGTCCTGTTGTAAGAAATGCCAGGTCAGGTGACCATGTCTTACTCATACAGAACTGGTTCTGGCTTGGTTCCTACAGCTGGATGCCCTTCCTAACACCAACTTCATTTACAGAGAGTGCTGGGTGCTTTTCTCGTGACACTTACATGACCACTTTACAGTGAGTACTGGCTGTTTTTTGACGTGACACTTACATGACCACTTTACAGTGAGTACTAGGTGCTTTTTGTTGTGACACCTACACAACCACTTTACAGTGTGTACTGGGTGTTTTTTGACGTGACACTTACATGACCACTTTACAGTGAGTACTAGGTGCTTTTTGTTGTGACACCTACACAACCACTTTACAGTGTATACTGGGTGTTTTTTGCCATGCCAACATCATGGCCGCTATATTCACACAACCACACATATACTCATACACATACACTCACAAAAGTGATACAAACACGCAAACACTAAGACAAACATAATAGCCAATGTATGTAGCCAATTCGCTATACATATACTTTTAGAAGAATGGCATTAGTACAGATAATAGTTGTTGTTGAAATAACAAGAAATGGCTTTTTGGTTTATATACAAAGGTCTACTTCATTGAAGTCAAAGAAAGGACAATAAACATATTACCACTAGTTGTGAAGGTTGACGATGGAATGGTGTGGTTGGTTCATGAGGCTGTTGGTAGTAAAAAGAGTTGCTCTTAACATGTTCACTGGAGTAGGCTGGTATTTGCATCCCACGTGTGGTGGGTGAAGGCTGAAGTGGAGGAGGTGAAGTCGCCTCCGTTCTCCAGGGCAGCTGCGAGTGGAAAAGAGGTAGAGTGCTTTCGCTGTCTCTATATATATAGTCCCCATGGGGACGTAACTCCATTTGGTTCTGTCGTTGACACTAGGGGTCACTACATACTCACACAAGTCATCTCTTTTTCCGTGAGTGAAGGACAAATATATATCATCGTCATCATCACTTAACGTCTATCTTCCACCGTAGCACGGGTTAGATGGGTTTGTCCCATTTAGAGGCAAGTTGGGATGGGAAAGGCTATGCACAGAGCCAATCCCACTCACTGAATATCGAATGCCTTTACCCCAAAAGTAGAATTGGTCTACATCATTGGATGCAAATGAAGTCACAAGTTTTATATCAGAGTGACTTCTCCTAGAGAGATGTCTTAATGAAGACTAGGGGTTTCTCACTCCATTGTCCTGCTTCAAAAAATATATATACATATATAGATAGATAGATACATATATAAGTATATATATATATATATATATACATTTATTACAAAATAACAGGAGGCTGACTGGTGTAATTCCTTAAAGGTTTATTATACTATGAACATTTCAATGACCGGGTTCAGTATGAATCCGGAGACATCATCTGGTATTCGAAATTTAACAAAGGAATATAATCCATGGGGCTGAAAAGGCAGAGAGACAAGAAGGCGGCCACACATTTAGTAGTTTCTAGTTCGGTCGGCAGGCGGCCGACTAAACTAGAAACTACTAAATGTGTGGCCGCCTTCTTGTCTCTCTGCCTTTTCAGCCCCATGGATTATATTCCTTTGTTAAATTTCGAATACCAGATGATGTCTCCGGATTCATACTGAACCCGGTCATTGAAATGTTCATAGTATAATAAACCTTTAAGGAATTACACCAGTCAGCCTCCTGTTATTTTGTAATAATTAACTCCATACTCGCACTACCAACAACACAAACGAAAATGGGTGAGTTGCATTACATCGAGTGCTTTCCCTAATATTACATTGAGGTTCACCATACGGAATGACCAGTTCTATCCAGTGGTGAACCAACAAACCTAAATGAGTATATATATAAAACTGAAATTGTCTGTGTGTGTGTGTCCTAATTTTTGCAAAGTCTATACAAATCCACATTTCTACTCCGATTGACTTCAAACTTGCATTTATATATTCCTTGTGGTCTAAAGATATTAACTGCAGCTTTTATTTTTCAATTTTCTGTTGGGGTGTTAAGCACCGGTTATCGATCTCTCACTCTTTCTTAGTCTGTCTTTTTAGATAGATACATATCTATAACGTCGCGCCCTTATAATATCTGTCTGTATGTCTGGCTGTCCACTTTATGACATTATGACAAAAATTGTTCTCATTGCTGAAGTATTATCTTCGCTATTTTTCCGTTCATTGCCAGGGAACGTCTTCACGACCCAAAGTATCGTCTTCCTGTTTTCCTTTGGTTGCAACGTTTTTCGAAATATTTACTTCTGTATTCACAGATTGATTTTTTTAGTTTCAGAAGATCCCGTTAAGGGTGAAAGCAGCGATTCTTTGCTTAAACTTTAATCTGTTATTTTAATATATATATATATTTAATTATATATTCGTGTACAGATATTTTTGCATACACAAAAACAAAATATAAACAAACATATTTATTTCACGAAAGCACAGACAGCTTATCGTCATTGTTACTGCCGATATGCCACCCAAAAAGTCCCACTACTTTTGGCACAAGGCCAGCAATTACATAGTCAACGATTTGGAAATCACATGCATCACTGACGAGTTTACTCCTTACTCTACCAGTTAGTCTTAGTGTACTTCGTCCTGCTTTTAGGTCAGGCCTCGCAGGAAGAGATACTCCATTGGCCGAAATACTGCGAAAGCGGCAAGAAAAAGAACAAGGTGGGCAAACGAATCGTCAGTGGAATCTGCTATTCGACGGTCGCAAGATGCTGAACGTACTGCCACCAGAACAGCACTTGAAACAGACAACCAACGAACCATTCACCGAACCGTGTCAGCTTTGCAATGTCTATCACCAAATCCTAGGGTCAGACCCTAGTTGTTGCTGGTTTTATTTTGGAAGAGTCATGTTTTTCACATGGGCAACTATACGTTGGCTGCTCAAGAGTGGCAAGCAAGACAAATCTCTTTGCATATGCCTGACACGGAAGAACAAGGAACATTGTGTACAAGGAGGTGCTACAATCATTGTTTAGGTATACGAGGCAGAAGGAGATATACACGATTGGTTGAAGAAGGACAAGACTGTGCTAGTAGTATGACCAACGGCTGCTATCACACCAGCAGCAGCAAAAACAATAACAAAAAACAGAGGGAACACAATTACATGCTTTTGAAAAATCTTAATGGAAAATTATTTGTCTAAGCACAAAATGTAGACACCATCCCCAGCCCGAATTAAGCCGTACAGTGTTCGGCAACCATCGTTGCTGTTTGTTTACAAACAAACCGAGCATTATAATAAATGTTCGGTAAATCCATACGTACATATATATATGTGTGCATGTATGTATATATATACATACCACTGTACGTCTGTATACATATATGTATGTACGTATACATACTTATATATATATATATATATATATATATCATAGATTTCTTCATAGGAGCCTTTATTCTTATAGCTTTGTCTAATTGATTTTTTATATGGTTAATTATGCTAATTGGGAGAGGAAATGGTATATATTATATCTAGTGATTCTAAAGACATATTTTATGATATATAGCTCTGGTTGTTTAATTTATTAATTTTTCATTGAGCCACAACGTGACCTGTTGCAAAACACATATATATCTATGACTTTTTATATATATGTATGTAAACCTTTATATATATATATATATATATATACATATACACACATACACACATATATAATATATATATATATATATATATATATATATATATACACAAACGCACATGCACACACACACACACACACACACACACATATATATATATATATATATAAAACATAGAAAAAGCCAAGATAAAAAGTTCTTTAGTTTAATTTTCTGACAGATGTTTCTACAAAAGTGATCTAAAATTAATTTACTGATTATACCAGTGATGAGAAGATTTATATATATATATATATATTTTTTTTTTTTGCTGGTTGTGGAATTACATTAAGCTGAAAATAGTCTTTGTATAATTCTTTTTTTATCTGAATAATATATCATCAGTTTTTAACACCTATTTTCCATGCTTCCACAGCTGCCTGAAAGAAAACGACGGTTATTTGTTGACGACAATAAGTATAAGACGGCTATCTGAATATGCATGTCTTTTTTTCTCCCCTCCCCCACCGCCCACCCTATATTTTTTCTCATTCCTTCCTCTTCCCACTCTTTATTTTCTATTTATCTTCTATTTCTAACTCTATCTTCTTATGAAGGACTAGTTTCTGAAACGTTAATACCCTCTTCCTGCTGTTTCAAGCGTTAAACTAATATATTTCTACCATGCACTGTGCCGTTTCTTTTGTTATTTCTGTTTGCCTTTAACATACATATGTGTGTGTGTGTGTGTGTGTGTGTGTGCATGCACATGTGTTTGTGTGTGTGTGTGTGTGTGTGCATGCACATGTGTGTGTGTGTGTATGTGTGTGTAAAAGGTAAACAGAAATAACTAAATAACAAAACAAACAGCATGGTACATGGAAGGAATATATTAGTTTAATGCTTCAAATAGCAGGAAGAGGGTCTTAACGTTTTGGAACGATTGTCTTTCATCAGAAGAAAGAAGGAGAAATTAAAGAAGAAATAGAAAGATTGAGAAGACGGGCAGGGTGGAAACAAAAAAAATGTTTTTAGATAAAAATAACAGGTCCATTCATGTTGTCATCTCTGGGTAAACTGTTGATGCTGGCGTTTTGTGTATGATATAATTTTTTTGAAAAGTTGATGATGGAATGCATCTATCTGAAATGGGAAAAAAAACCTTTTGTATACACAGCTGTATATGTGTGCGTGTGTGTTTAGCATTCGTCCATACAAAGCTAAGAGGATGTGTGTGTATATGTAAGTAAAAAAGTGTGTGTATGTGCTTGTAAGTACGAAGCTGTGAGCAAAGTGTGTGTATGTGCTTGTAAGTATGAAGCTGTGAGCAAAGTGTGTGTATGTGCTTGTAAGTACGAAGCTGTGAGCAAAGTGTGTGTATGTGCTTGTAAGTACGAAGCTGTGAGCAAAGTGTGTGTATGTGCTTATAAGTACGAAGCTGTGAGCAAAGTGTGTGTATGTGCTTGTAAGTACGAAGCTGTGAGCAAAGTGTGTGTATGTGCTTGTAAGTACGAAGCTGTGAGCAAAGTGTATGTATGTGCTTGTAAGTACGAAGCTGTGAGCAAAGTGTGTGTATGTGCTTATAAGTACGAAGCTGTGAGCAAAGTGTGTGTATGTGCTTGTAAGTACGAAGCTGTGAGCAAAGTGTGTATACAGAGCTGTGAAGGTAAATGTAGAGGTGTGTGTGGATTTTTTTGTCGGTCAAGCTGTAAGAGTATACGTTTCTGACCATAACAGAGCCATGGAAACCTAGGGGGCGAATGTACACGTGCGTGTGTTGCAACGGATGCGGTAAATGTGATGGTGGTAAGGAATAAAGAAGTAAGCATGAATGTATGTGTGTAAGATTAAAGAAATTGGAGAGGGTTGTTGAGTCCTTTGGGGAATCTGGACCCAAGGCGGAAAATGAGACTCTGCTCTGTCCTGGTGCATGAGGCCTGAGATCCTGTGATGTAAAAGGACACCAAGGACTAAGACATGTAGGGAAGAGTGACCTGGGGAGTGAGAATGACAAGCGATGGGAGTATCCATACCGAGTCGTATGTCCCTTAAATATTCAGCAAAATGGTCCGCCAAATGGCATCCTGTTTGTCCACTGTATAAGGTTCCGCAAAGGGACACAACACACAAAAACAAGATGGTGAAGAACAGAATAAAGGAGAGGTACAAAATAAGAAATTAGTTACTGAGGAGGTCACAGAATGTGTGACAAAAGAGTTTTGACAATATATAAACAACCATCTGGTTATTGAACCAACCAACTGGAAATCTATAATAAATTGAAGTGAAAACTAACAGGTGCGTGTGTTTTTATTAGCAGCATGACCCTCCCAAAGTATAACAATATATATTTATATGTTTATATATATTAACTTGTCTTTAATTGTTTTGTTATGTCCAAGTGTGCACTGGAATGAATGGTATTGACCTTTATACGCCGAAACTAGTAATTTCCAGAGGTTGACTGAGGAGGTGGGACTGCCTGTCTGTCCCTTCTTTTTTTCCATTGTCTTTGTCCTGTGCACACATACTTTGAATTTATATATATATATTGTTATATTTAGGGAGGGTCATATTGTTATGATATTGCCAGAAATAATAATACACGATTTCATATAAAAAACCTTGCAAAATAAATATATATATATGTATATATATCATCATCATCATCATCATTTTACGTCTGCTTTTCTCTGCTTGCAAGGGTGGGACGGGAACTGATTCTGGCTTGATTTCTACAGCTGGATGCCCTTCCTAACACCAACCTCATTTACAGTGAGTGCTGGGTGCTTTTTTTCCGTGGCGCCTCCACGTCCACTTTGCAGTGGAATGATAGGACCCCAGTCCCTATCATCTCATTTCTACAGCTGAGTAAACTGAAGCAATGTGAAATAAAGTGTCTTGCTCAAGAAAACCTTTCGATTGCAGGCCAATGCTATAACCACTAAGCCATGTGCCTCCATATATATATATATAATTGTATCTATATATAAATACATATTTAATGTGGGTAATAATAAATATTATCCAATTACAAGTATGAGAATAGCTCAATGTAAAATAACAAGTATATTGCAGAGCTGAAATACTTTATAAATATTTAATCAAAGAGTGTTTAAAATATTTAATCATTTATGATTGTTTCATCCTAGTACAAGGCCGGAATCATCAGATTATATAATAAAGGTTGAAACACAAATATAATATCAGAAGTTTGTCATAAGAACATTATGAGGATACATAATATTGGAAGTAAGCATAAGTATCAACATTTATATAAGAAAAGATAGCAAAGGCAGAAGAAGCATATGAAAAAAAAAAATTAAACATACCTCTCTCTCTCTCTCTCTCTCTCTCTCTCTCTATATATATATATATATATGAGAGGGAGAGAGCGAGAGAGAGAGAGGATCAGCCCAAGTACTGGACTGTTACTTTATTTATCAACCTCAAAATGATGAATGTTGAAGTTGACTGTAGCAGAATTTGAACTCATGACTCAGTGAGCCAGAACAAGTAAGATGAGCTGCAAAATGAGCCCTGGCTTAAGTCAATATCTCCCCAATTTTTAGAGCCAGCCAGCTGGAATGTCAAAGGTGGATGGAGAAAAGGCAGGGTGGTCGGTTTTATAATTTTCCCCAAAGTAGGTAAGAGATAGATGTCTCATTTGGGATGCCTCAGTTGGCAACTCTTTTGATCTGATGCCCTAACAACTCTGCCAATTCGTTACCCCTGAGAAAGATACCAGACAATGTTATAATCCACAGAATGTAGTTGGGAGAGATCTCCATGGGAGCTGGCATGGTTGTGTGGTTAAAATATTCTCTTTCTAACAGGATGGTTCTGGGTTCAATCCTACTATGTGGTACTGTGTCTTCTACTGTAGCTTCAGATTAACCAATGGTTTGTGAGTGAAATTCGTTAGACAGAAACTGTGTAGAAGCCCACTGTTTATGTGCATGTTTCTGTCTGTATGTGTGTGTATGTGCATCCATTCATATCTGTGTTTATGTTTATTGTTTGTGTGTGTGTGTGTGTGTCCTTGTGTGTGTGTGTGTTGGGTGTATGTCTGTACGATCCAAATATGTGTCTACGTTTCTGTTTGTGTGTGTGTCCATGTGTGTGTGTCCATGTGTGTGTATATATGTGTGTGTGTGTCCCCATACATGTGTGTGTATGTTCGTGTGTGTGTCCATGTGTATGTGAGTCTGTGTTTCCCTGCATGTGTGTGTCCATGAGTCCATGCATCTGTGTCTGTCTGTCCGTGTCCATGTGTGTATATGTGTGTGTGTGTATGTGTGTGTATGTCCCCATGTGTGTGTATGTCCGTGTGTGTGTCCATGTGTGTGTGTGTCTGTGTGTTTCCCTGCATGTGTGTGTCCATGAGTCCATGCATCTGTGTCTGTCTGTCCGTGTGTATGTGTGTGTGTGTATGTCTGTGTCTGTTTGTGGGTGTGTGTCTGTCTGTCCCTCCATCCATCACCCATATCTGTGTTTACTAAGTGTTTGTTTATGTCTCCTTAAATTACCGGGTGGGGGTGGAGGGGTGGGGGAGATACCTGACAAAAAAATTACAACAACACCAGTAAAAAATAAGTACTGGGAGGGTCAATATGATCAACTCTAATTTAAATCCTTTTATTGCATTGTCTTCCTCCAGCCAGCCCCTCCTTCTCCCCACATTTTCACCACCTCCCCCAACCCCACCACAGCCCAGCCCGCGGTTTCAATGATTGAAACAAGTAAAAATATAAAATAATATATATATATATATACATATATATATATAGGAGGTGAGTTATTGTTTTTTTAGGCATCATACCTTTTACCTTATTTTATCTGATGAGAACGCAACTATCGTCCCAGGATGATATTTGTTTTTGAAATGCGCATAATAAAATATATGGAACTTTTTTAACCATCTTTTAATTTCTTCTTATATATATATATATATATATATATATATATAGTAATAATAATAATAAATTTGAAGACTAAAATCCAAAGAGGGCTCGATAAGGATAAATATATATCAAATATATAAGAACCGTAGAGCAAATATTTATTAAAATAACAGATTAAAGTTTAAGGGTGAAAGCAGCGATTCTTTGCTTAAACTTTAATCTGTTATTTTAATAAATAAATATATATATATATATATATATATTAGGAAGGGCATCCAGCTGTAGAAAACCCGCCAGACAGTCCACGCTGTAATGTGGCCGTGTAGGCAACACGGTAAAAACCTCCCAGCCCCACACTGTAAATGTGGTTGGTGTTAGGAAGGGCATCCAACTGTAGAAAACCCACCAGACAGTCCTATGCGAGCAAGACAACCACTCTTGCCTCAAGTGGGAAAACCCCCGTCCAAACCCATGCAAGCGTGGAACACGGACGCTAAACCTGATGATGATGATGATGATGATGAATATATAATATATTATATATTACTAGCAGAAAAACCACTCTGCGGATGGTTTTCTGCAAGCTTGTGTAGTGTGTATATTGATATTATACGCAGGTATATACATGTAGATATGATACATCAAATAAAATCGTAATTGACAATATATAATACATAGAAATTGAACGAAGACTGTGTTACACTGTCTTATTTAATCAGTAATGTAATCCATGATACATTAAAAAAGACGATATTATATATAAACTACATTAGGAGAAAATTAATGTTTATTTAAGCGATGGCCAACCGGAAGTGTTGACATTTCAGAAATTTTAAAGAAGTGAATCTTTAAATAAATAAAATATATTTAGTCAACAGCCACGAAATTTAGCAGATAAATTATGTAATATTCATTCATTATTTATTCAAAGTAATCCAACTTATTTTACAAATGGGATAAAAAAATAAACCGTACGCAATCCCGCAGACCTTCCTTTATTATAGTTTAGATATATAAGTTAATCCCAGGTTCAATTGGGGTAACCACAGTAAGTAAGGTACTCAATACAAAGCAGAGTATAAATATTTAATATAGAAAGGCTTCTACAGGACTAGAACTGTTTCATTCCGGAGAAATCATCAGGGCTTCCTGTAGAAGACTTTCTATATTAAATATATATATATATATATACAAGTGGAAGCTTAGTAAAATCGAAGCTTTGGCTGTGGTCAAGCAAAATCGACCTACAATAAGGAATGAGTAGCAAAGCACTCAATAAGGGTAGGTCTTTAGAGTAATAACATTACGTTTAAATAGTTTGACAAATTGAAAATTGCGGTAGGCAAAACCCAACCATACAATACCAAAACAACGAAAAAACTAATCAGGTTAAAACAACAGACCTGGACAGATCGAACGATATTCTGCAATACGTCCGATATGTTTCTGTGAATCCGAAATCATCAATCCAACTTACGTAACACGTAAGTTTGTGGTATATATACATATATATATATATATATATGTAGGAGTTGTATTTAATTTGTTGGAATTCTGACAAACACAAATGTTTATAACTGATATAGAGCACTCAACAAGTTACTGGAGTAAATATTCCAAGATGATAAGAAATGGAAACTATATTTATAAAACCATATTTATTTTATTATATATATTTCAAGGGCGACCAAGCAAATCTTGGTGCGCTTTCATCAGATAAAATACCACATTTGTTTCATAAATAATGACATACCCATGGAAATCACTATCCAGCGAATTTTCAGACAGTTAAGGTGTGATTTCCATGGGTATGTCATTATTTATAAAACAAATTTTGTATTTTATCTGATGAAAGCGCACCAAGATTTGCTTGGTCGCCCTTGAAAATATATATAATAAAATAAATATGGTTTTATAAATATAGTTTCCATTTCTTATTATCTTGGTATGTATATATATATTTATAAACCCGTAGAGCAAATATTTATTATAAGAACAGATTAAAGTTTAAGCAAAGAATCACTGCTTTCACTCTTAACAGAATCTTCTGAAACTCTCACGCTTAAGGGTGAAAGCAGCTTATACTTTAATCTGTTCTTATAATAAATATTTTCTCTGTGGGTTTTTATATATATATAATCCATATCGAGCCCTCTTCGGCTTTTAGTCTTCACATTTATTATTACTATATATGTATATATACATTTTTGGGGACACACACACAAACACACATATATATAACCCATGCTAGTGTGGAAGATGGACCTTAAACGAAGATGATGATGATAATGATGATATATATATATATACGAGCATACAAGCATATACGATATATATAAAGTAGCATTTCTGTATATATATTCCTATACATTGTCTGCTGACCACATACAGGTTATGGAGCAGGTATGGGCAACCTTTTTCGAGGAGTGGGCCACCTAGGATATGGTTCATTATAAGGTGGGCCCCATAAGATATGGCTCATTATAAGGTGGGCCACATAGGATATTGCTCATTATAAGGTGGGCCACATAGGATATGGCTCATTATAAGGTGGGCCACATAGGATATGGCTCATTATAAGGTGGGCCACATAGGATATGGCTCATTATAAGGTGGGCCACATAGGATATTGCTCATTATAAGGTGGGCCACATAGGATATGGCTCATTATAAGGTGGGCCACATAGGATATGGTTCATTATAAGGTGGGCCACATAGGATATGGCTCATTATAAGGTGGGCCACATAAGATATTGCTCATTATAAGGTGGGCCACATAGGATATGGCTCATTATAAGGTGGGCCACATAGGATATTGCTCATTATAAGGTGGGCCACATAGGATATGGCTCATTATAAGGTGGGCCACATAGGATATGGCTCATTATAAGGTGGGCCACATAGGATATGGCTCATTATAAGGTGGGCCACATAGGATATGGCTCATTATAAGGTGGGCCACATAGGATATGGCTATTTATAAGGTGGGCCACATAGGATATGGCTCATTATAAGGTGGGCCACATAGGATATGGCTCATTATAAGGTGGGCCACATAGGATATTGCTCATTATAAGGTGGGCCACATAAGATATGGCTCATTATAAGGTGGGCCACATAGGATATGGCTCATTATAAGGTGGGCCACATAGGATATGGCTCATTATAAGGTGGGCCACATAGGATATGGCTCATTATAAGGTGGGCCACATAGGATATGGCTCATTATAAGGTGGGCCACATAAGATATGGCTCATTATAAGGTGGGCCACATAAGATATTGCTTATTATAAGATGGGCCACATAGGATATTGCTCATTATAAGGTGGGCCACATAGGATATGACTCATTATAAGGTGGGCCACATAGGATATGGCTCATTATAAGGTGGGCCACATAAGATATTGCTCATTATCAGGTGGGCCACATAGGATATGGCTCATTATAAGGTGGGCCACATAGGATATGGCTCATTATAAGGTGGGCCACATAGGATATGGCTCATTATAAGGTGGGCCACATAGGATATGGCTCATTATAAGGTGGGCCACATAGGATATGGCTCATTATAAGGTTGGCTACATAGGATATTGCTCATTATAAGGTGGGCCACATAGGATATGGCTCATTATAAGGTGGGCCACATAGGATATGGCTCATTATAAGGTGGGCCACATAGGATATGGCTCATTATAAGGTGGGCCACATAGGATATGGCTCATTATAAGGTGGGCCACATAGGATATGGCTATTTATAAGGTGGGCCACATAGGATATTGCTCATTATAAGGTGGGCCACATAGGATATGACTCATTATAAGGTGGGCCACATAGGATATGGCTCATTATAAGGTGGGCCACATAAGATATTGCTCATTATAAGGTGGGCCACATAAGATATTGCTCATTATCAGGTGGGCCACATAGGATATGGCTCATTATAAGGTGGGCCACATAGGATATGGCTCATTATAAGGTGGGCCACATAGGATATTGCTCATTATAAGGTGGGCCACATAGGATATGACTCATTATAAGGTGGGCCACATAGGATATGGCTCATTATAAGGTGGGCCACATAAGATATTGCTCATTATAAGGTGGGCCACATAAGATATTGCTCATTATCAGGTGGGCCACATAGGATATGGCTCATTATAAGGTGGGCCACATAGGATATGGCTCATTATAAGGTGGGCCACATAGGATATGGCTCATTATAAGGTGGGCCACATAGGATATGGCTCATTATAAGGTGGGCCACATAGGATATTGCTCATTATAAGGTGGGCCACATAGGATATGACTCATTATAAGGTGGGCCACATAGGATATGGCTCATTATAAGGTGGGCCACATAAGATATTGCTCATTATAAGGTGGGCCACATAAGATATTGCTCATTATCAGGTGGGCCACATAGGATATGGCTCATTATAAGGTGGGCCACATAGGATATGGCTCATTATAAGGTGGGCCACATAGGATATGGCTCATTATAAGGTGGGCCACATAGGATATGGCTCATTATAAGGTGGGCAACATAGGATATGGCTCATTATAAGGTTGGCTACATAGGATATTGCTCATTATAAGGTGGGCCACATAGGATATGGCTCATTATAAGGTGGGCCACATAGGATATGGCTCATTATAAGGTGGGCCACATAGGATATGGCTCATTATAAGGTAGGCCACACTACTAAAGACTTCAAGGCATGGGCAACACATTTTGAGCAGTGGGCCACAAACATACCTACACACATGCATGCACATATACACTCATACATACCCACCCACACACACACTTATACACACAAACACACATACATACCCACACAAATAGACTCAAACGCATAACCATATCCACACATACACAGACACACACTCCAACCCACATACATAAAATGGGCCACACTACTAAAGACATCAAGGTATGGGCAATACATTTGGAGCAGCGGGCCACATACACACCTACATATACACTCATACATACCCACATACACACCCACATACACACACACATATACACTCATACATACCCACACACACACCCACATACACACACACATATACACTCATATACACTCATACATACCCACATACACACCCACATACACACCCACATATACACTCATACATACCCACATACACACCCACATACCCACCCACATATACACTCATACATACCCACACACACACCCACATACACACACACATATACACTCATACATACCCACACACACACCCACATACACACACACATATACACTCATACATACCCACACACACACCCACATACACACACACATATACACTCATACATACCCACACACACACCCACATACACACACACATATACACTCATACACACCCACATACACACACACATATACACTCATACATACCCACACACACACACACACACACATATACACTCATACATACCCACACACACACCCACACACACACACATATACACTCATACATACCCACACACACACCCACATACACACACACATATACACTCATACATACCCACACACACACCCACATACACACACACATATACACTCATACATACCCACACACACACACCCACATACACACACACATATACACTCATACACACCCACATACACACACACATATACACTCATACATACCCCCCCCCACACACACATATACACTCATACATACCCACACCCACACCCACACACACACACACATATACACTCATACATACCCACACACACACCCACATACACACCCACATACACACACACATATACACTCATACATACCCCCACAGACACCCACATACACACACACATATACACTCATACAAACCTACACACAGACACACACATACACACTCATACAATCCCCCCCCCACACGCACATACACTCAAACACACATGCACACCCGCACACACAAATAGACTGAAACATACATGCATATCCACACACCCACACATACACTCATGCATATCCACACACACACACTCAAACACACATGCATATCCACACACACAAATACACTCAAATATGCATGCATACCCACACATACAAATAGATTCAAACACACATGCATGTCCACATCCACACACACACAAACACACACACTCAAACACTCAAACACACATGCATACCCACACACACAAATAGACTCAAACATACATGCATATCTACACATACACACACACACATACACTCAAACACAGACACACACTCAAACACACATACACGCACAAATAGACTCAAACATACATGCATATCCACACACACACACACACATACACTCAAACATACATGCATATCCACACACACACACACACACACATACATACACTCAAACACACATACACTCAAACACACATGCATACCCACACACACAAATAGACTCAAACACACATGCATATCCACACACACACACTCAAACACACATGCATACCCACACACACAAATAGACTCATACATACATGCATATCCACACACACACACATACACTCAAACACAGACACACACTCAAACACACATGCATACCCACATACAAATAGACTCAAACACACATGCATATCCACACACACACACACAAATACACACATACACTCAAACACAGACACACACTCAAACACACATGCATACCCACACACACAAATAGACTCAAACACACACACACATACACACACATGCATACACACATACAGATACACACACACAAACACAGATACACACACACACAAATAGACTCAAATACACATGCACACAAACACACACACTCAAACACAGACACACACTCAAACATACATACATAAGATGAGCTGCGCTACTAAAAGATTCAAGGCAATTTTGAAATGAGGCATGCAATTGAGAAAGCCAAATGAACGACATGCGGCTTGCAGGCCACAGTTTGCCCAAGACAGTTTATAGAGTACTAGCATTAAAGCCCGGCATTGCTCGGGGTCAGTAAGTTACCAAAGTTAGGTTGCACCACCCATTTTATGGCAGCACTTTTTTGTCTGCCAGGCACTGTGTGAATGAATTGCAGACCTGGACTGCCAAAGCAGGAGCTGCGCCAGCAGTGACAATTTTAGTTTCGCCTATGGATATTATCTCTGTGCAAAGAAGTGTTGAAATTCATTGTTTCACAGTACTTGCGCAACACACGCATAGACGATGCCAGCCAAACAACAGAGCTGCGATGGAGTTGTTCTGCATGGTTGTCTAATGTGTGTTTTCTAAATTTAAGACAGTAGGGAGGGGTGTGATATGGGGGAGAGTTAGTTGCTGTTTCTAGCAGGTTTAGTGACCTCAAAGAGGATATGTTTTCTAAATTTAAGACAGTAGGGAGGGGTGTGATATGGGGGAGAGTTAGCTGCTGTTTCTAGCAGGTTTAGTGACCTTATAGAAGATATTATCGTGTATAGTAAATGAACTGATACTTCTTTCTTCTACGTTCGTTGAGAGATGTTTTAAAAAAGATTTATCACTATTTTTTTTGTTGTTGAATAAATTTATCTGTTGCTTTTGAATAATTGTTGTTTCGTATGAAATGTAATAAGTTCTCTTTGTCATTGAAGTAAATAAATGTTTGACCGTTCCACACTAAAAAACAAACGTTCTCTCTCTCTCTCTCTCTCTCTCTCTCTCTCTCTCTCTCTTCTCTCTCTCGTAAAGTTTGTAAGTTTAAGCGTATATAAGAGAAAGTTGCAGCATGTATGTAGTTTTATCGAATTTTAAGGGGAGTAGAGAGAGGGTTTCAGATTGTATTAGAAGGGTAAAGCGTCATGTATCTA
>OZ024744.1:91495343-91507843 GCA_964016885.1 Eledone cirrhosa
GCCTGAACACAGCAGATTTCTTCCAGAACAGAGAAGGATAGAAGGTGAGAGTGAGGGAGTGAGAAAGAGATATAGAGGAAGAATCACTCCTACCCCCCAGCCACTCGGTAATAGACTGGTACTTTTTTTTTTTTTATCAAACTCGAATGGATAAAAGGCAAAGTTGACTGCATATTTAATATAAAGTGAGATAAAGACTGAAAAATGTGGACGTATAGTTAGTTATTAGTTAAAAAAGTGTGTTGTTTAACACTTTTGTTACCAATGTTGACCAAAACGATAGGAAAAATATGGGATGGAGACGGCGTGTGTGAGAGTGGATGGTCTTTATGTGCTTGATATGGTAAAAGAATTCAAATTCAATACAATAGACAGAGGGTTATACAGAGATGATGCACTGCTTCTTTCACATCACTTAAATTGTTATCAGTTAGATAAACATGAAATAGTTTTAATTAGCACATTCAAAGAAATCGATCTTAGTATTACAAAAACAAAGATATGCACATGTTGTCCCTCACTGTGTCTATTTACAGAGCTTAGGTTCTTTTGACTGACTGACTGGCTAATTGCTAATTAATGTATGTGAAGGACACACACAAACACTAACACACACACACACACACATACATACATGCATGCATGCCTGTACATGTAAACACACATATACATATATATATATATATATATATATATATGACCATCATTTTATGTCTGCTTCTCATGCAGATATAGGTTCTAAATAAACATGTCTGTGTAAGCATATATCTATATATATATATATATATTTATTAAAATAACAGATTAAAGTTTATATATATATATATTACTTATATATATATATATATATATATATATATATATATATATATATATATCATCATCATCATCATCATTATCATCATCGCTTAATGTCTATTTTTCCATGCTTGCATGAGTTAAACGGGTTGTCCACGTTTTCAGACAAGTCTGGCCAGCTGGCTGCACCGTATCGTGCTCAGACAGGACTGTATTTTTGCTGGGATTTATACATATATATACCGTATTTCCCGGCGCCGAAGACACTTTGTCCTATAGGACGCACCCTAATTTTGACAGCCAAAAAATTTGAAAAAAAAAAAATTGTTTCTACTTTAGGCACAAGGCCAGCAATTACCCAGTGTATTACTGGTACTTTATTTTATCGACCCCATAAGGATGAAAGGCAAAGTCAACCTTGGCGGGATTTGAACTCAGATCGTAAAGGGACGTAACTATGCTGGAAAGCATGGCGTCCGACAATCTACTGATACTGCCAATCCACCGCCCTTTGTAATTGTTTCTACTTTAGGCACAAGGCCAGCAATTATCCAGTGCATTACTGGTACTTTATTTTATCGACCCCGTAAGGATGAAAGGCAAAGTCAACAATTTGAAAAAAAAATAATAAACAACCTTCAGTCTCCAGGACGCATTGTAGATTTTTTAAACTTATTTTAGAAAACAAGTAGCGTCTTTGATACCAGGAAATATGGTATGTGTTAAGTATTTCCGTAGAAAAAGGTAAATGAAAGAAGAGTGCTCTATCTATAGTACAGAGCTATTTAATTACATAATAAACACCACAAAATAATTATTTCATTACTGAAGGTTTCGAGAAACTAGATGCTTCTTACAGAAACGTCTAGCTCGTTCGTCAGACAAAACAATTATCAATTGTCTGATGAACAAGCTAAATGTTTCTTCAAGAATCATCTGGTTTCACGAAACTTTCGGTAATGAAATAATTATATTGTGTTGTTTATTATGTAATTAAATATATATATATATATCATCATCATCATCATCATCGTTTAACGTCCATCTTCCATGCTAGCATGGGTTAGACAGGTTTGTCCCATTTAGAGGCAAATTGGGTTGGGTGACCGTGTCTTGCTCATATAGGAGAGATTCTGGCTGGTTTTCTACGGCTGGATGCCTTTCCTAGCGCCAACCACACTTACAGTGTGTGCTGGATACTTTTTGTCGTGACACCTACATGACTACTTTAGAGTGTGGGCTGGATGTTTTGTGGTACCAACATAACATACACACACACACGCACACACACATATATATATAAATCATGACAATGATATATATATATATATATATTTGTGTGTATATACATATATCATTATCACCTCCGTCTTACGTCCATTTCCCACGCTAGCATGGGTTACAGGAGTCGTCCTGTTGTAGGCAATACTAGGTCAGGTGACCGTGTCTTGCTCATACAAGACTGATTTTGGCTTGGTTTCTACAGCTGGATGCCCTTCCCAATGCCAACTTTATTTACAGTGAGTGCTGGGTGCCTTTTGTTGTGACGCCTACACGACCACTTTACAGTGTGGGCTGGGCACCTTTTGCGTGTCACCATCACGATCACTTTACAGTGTGAGCTAAGGGCTTCACTGTATACATTTACTTTGGCTTGTCCTCATGGGGGGGGGGGGGGGTAAATGGGAGGATGGGGGGGGGGCTTACTGTATATATGCTTCGGCTTGTGCTCGTGGGAAGTCAAGTCTTCTGTATTACTGCATATCGCCAGAGATCTTGATCCTGTGTCATCATCTCTGAGAGGTACATTTGGGCAAGGTCAGCCTTTATCACCTCATCCCAGGTCTTCCTGCATCTCCCCACTTGAAGGCTTCCATCAACTGTGAGCGTTCTGCACTTTTTTATGCAGCTGTTATCCTTCATACGCAACACATGTCCATACCAATGCAATCTTCTTTCCTGCACACAGCATTTGATTCCTTCTCTCTCAGTTTATTTATGCTTCGCCATTGTCATATATTACTATTTCATATCCATCAGAGCATGCAAGCTTCATTTCTTTCCAATCTACGCAAGTCTTCAGCACACAACGCCTAGGTCTCACTACCATGCAACATAGCTGTTTGTATACACGCATCATACAGTCTACCTTTCATTTTGAGGGAGAAGCCTTTTGTAGCCAGCAGTGGTATTAGCTCTCTGAACTTCCTCCATCCTGTTCTTACTCTGGGTACTGTACTTTCAGAACACCCACCACCGCTGCTAATTCGGTCACCTAGGTAGCAGAAGCTGTCAACTGTTTTTACAGAGCCCTCCCAGAATTTAGTAGCACTTGTTTCCTGCGGTCGTTTTCTGTTTAGTATTCCAGTGCAACTGCTATATGTAAAGCCTACATTCTTAGCTAAACTTCCTGAGATGTAGTGGGATGTTTAGCTAAGAAACCTTTAAATTTGGAAAAATCAAATAATTTCCCCGAAATACAGGGGGTGGGGGGGTGGGGGGTGGCCAAACGCGTGGTGTTGTTTCTTCGATGGCCAGCCTCTGGTTTCTTAGGAACTTTCAATGTTTATTTTAGGTTTTGTCATCTGAAGAACTCAGGCTATCTTAATTGATAGCCCTCAGTGAAATATCTATAACAGAGTATTAAATAAACCTGAATCAACTGAATATGGCCTCTGATATTTTATTAATATATAATGCTCTTACTTACATCTTTTATACAGGTCGCTGAGCACTTCTTTTTATCTGATTCGTAACTGACAGACCATAATATAGTCCGCACATCCCTGTGTTTTGTTACAGGCAGTGGTGGTGATGGTGGAGTTGGTGTTGTATACGCTTGTGGTGGTGGTGGTGCTGTATTTGTTTATGGTGGTGTTAGTGTAGTTGGCAATGATGGAGATGTTGGTGTTGTATTTATTTGTGGTGGTGGTGATGGTGGTGTTGTACATGTCTATGTTGGTGCTGATGGTATTGTTGTTGTGGTGGTGTTGGTGTTGGAGTTGTTGTTGGTGTTGGAGTTGTTGTTGGTGGTGGTGATATTGGTGGTGTTGTTGGAGATGTTGTTGTTGTTGGTGGTGTTGGTGTTGTTGTTGTTGGAGTTGGAGTTGTTGGTGGTGGTGGTGGTGGTGGTGGTGGTGGTGATGGTGGTGGTGTTGGTGGTGTTGGTGCTGTTGGTGGTGTTGTACATGTTTATGATGGTGGTGGTGTTGGTGGTGTTGTATGTGTTTATGGTAAAGGTGAAGGTGGTGGCGGTGGTGTTGAATTTAGTCATATTGAATGAATGATGACCCTGCTACATTGTATTACACTATGACAATGTTATAAACATATCAAATAACTAGAGGAAGTAGCCAACTAGACTCACTCCTGTCCCTGGCCACCCCACAGCCACCCTCGTCCACCCCCACCCTGCCATCCCTGTCCACCCCCACCTGGCCGCCCCTGTCCACCCCTGTCTCTGATCACACCCACCCCCGTCACCCCCGTCACCCCTGTCCACCGCCACCTCATGTCTCCCTGTCTCTCCCTTCAGTGCACCCTCTGGTGTAGGGGATAGGTGTATGTGTGAGAGCAACATGGTGAGGTGGTGGTGGTGCAGAAGGAAGCAGGAATAGGGTCTTATTGAGAGCTTATTTAGATTTTGTGAGAGAGTGTATGTATGTGTGTCAGTGAGGGAGCGCGCGTGTGTGTGTGTGTGATTGTGTGATTGTGTGTGTGTGTGAGAGAGAGAGAGAAATGTGTGCTTTATCTGGGTGGGAGTAGGGTGGGCGTAGAGTGAAGTAATACCATCATCATCATCATCATCATCATTGGTTTTTTCCCTGCTAGTAAGAATTGAAGTATACACACACACACACACACTCACATATGTATATATATATATATATATATGTCACACATATATATATATATATATTTATACACACACATATATATATGTGTGTGTGTGTATATCTATATGTGTATATGTATATATACACACACACACACACAGAGACATGCACACACATAGCCCCCCCCCCCCGTGTGTATATATATATATATATATATATATGTCACACATATATATATATATATATATATTTATACATATATATATATATTTTTATATATATATGTGTGTGTATATCTATATGTGTATATGTATATATACACACACACACACACATATAATCAAGGTTTTGCAAATAAGAAAAAGTTTCAAAATAAATTTCAAAAAATTCACTGTACTCACTATTGTTACCTTTACCGAATCGGTTTCGAGTCTCAAAAATAAATGGACAGTCCTTGCGGCCTTCCATTGAAAAGATAAACTCTCGTCAGAGGTTCTTTTCACTCGGATTCGGTAAAGGTAACAATAGTAAGAACAGTGAAGTTTTTGAAATTTATTTTGAAACTTTTTCTTATTTGCTAAACCTTGATTATATATGTTCTGGCTCGTTAATTTATTAACCTGCCATTGAACCACATTGGCATATGGTTGGACAATACATGTGTCCCTATAGGCTTTTTGCGTGTAGGGATATATACTTTATTATTATATATATATATATATATATATATGTCCCATATCTTTAACGTCCTCCCTCCCCGCTTCCTTTCTTGCACCCTGTGTACACATGGCACAAAGGTCTGATCTGGCAGTGTTATTTCTATTGAATTGTCAACACCCTAATTGTTACAGACCCAGATGATATGGAGAAGTGTTCCAGAGAGAGAGAGAAATAGATAAGTTTCTATTTATTGCCAAGAGGGCACAAAAGAAGGGGACAAATACAAGGGGGGCGGGGGTTACATAAAAGAACGAGTAAAAAGCAAATAACAAATATAAAATTAACAATAAAGTCCTCAATAGGGAGGAGGCGTTTTTGGGCGTCGCACACACCCCTCCGAAAAAGTGTGCAACCTTTCTCCTCAGGAGCACAGAGAGAGAGAAGGTGCTCCCTTGTTCTTCCATCTTTTCACCTACAGGCTGATATAGAGAGAAGGCCCATTCACACGAGCCATTCTTGCAACTTTTACCCACCTTTCATAAAACTGGCTGGGGTGGAGCACCTCTCTCTCCATCCTGATCCTTCTTCCGAAATGATATCGGAAGAAAAGAACCAGTTGTTGGCTGGAGAGAAAGGTGTCTGACCCCAGCCCTTTCTAACGCGTCCACCATACAACCTCTCTCACCATGGCTATTACGCACAGAAACACCGCCTCTCCTTCATTTTTGAAGGGGGGGGGGGTGCGGCTTGATCGTTATAATGGACTCGGTGGTCAACCGGATTGGTCCCACCCGTGACAGCAGTCGTTCGACATAGCCCCACAGATCGGCGACACCCAAGCAGTGTACCAATGCATACGCGATGGTTTCCTCATCACGCACGCATCTGGGACAGATCTTTTTCGAGGGGTCCCTACCTGGGCACCCGTGTCTGTAAAGCTTTTCTCGAATGGACAGAGCCCCTCGGTAACACTGCCAGGCCAGGGACCTCTGGGAGTTGTCCATAGGGCTAAATATCCAACCAAACAGGCTGGCCAGTTCGTCTTCCTCCATGCCTAGGGTTTCTCCGAGGGCGGTGTCGCACCTGCTGCGCAACAGCCCTCTATAGAATGTCGAAGTGCAGTCTCCACTGATAGCCGGGTTCGCCTGCCAGAGAGCATGGAGTGCCTGGGCACACTCGGTGTGCCAGGCGCCCATTTTTTATCGGTCTTTACTTGACCTAGGATTGCAGCTTGGTGAGTGAGACGAGTCTCGGAAAGGTTTGTCTCACAAACGGGGCCTACACCAGTTGACTGGTGAGGAATACCTGGAGGTGCCGTAGCCTTAATCCGTGTTTACGCATCAGCAGCCACGGAATCCCCAGCCCTCCTTTCGAAGGGTGTTGACAGCAGATGGATCTCTTCACCAAAGGAGCCCGCTTCTTCCAAAGGAATCGGAAGAGTGCGCGCTCCATTTTGGTGAGCGTTTCCCTTAGGCAAGGCACAACGGTCAAGCGGTAGTAGATGACAGATGCTATATAAGTATTCGCCACCTCTGCCCGACCTTTCAGGGAGAGTTTGCACTCAGCCCACTTCTGGGTCAGTGCAAACACCCTGTTCATTACCTCACCCCAGTTCTTCTCCACCTGGAGGTCTGGTCCGAACCAGACCCCGAGCAACTTCACCGGGCCCTCCGGCCAGCGTCCGACGATGCCATCGGAGCGCATCAGTTTGCGCTCCATGTGCCGAGTTGCAAACCGATCGACTTGTCCCGGTTCAGCTTAGCCCTTGTAAACTTTTCGTACTCCTCCAGTAAGGTGCTGATCACCCCGATTTCCGAGGTGGTCGACACCATTACTGTTACGTCATCGGTGTAGGCCGACACCGCTTTCCACAATCCTGGTTCCAAAGGGATGCCCTGCAACAACTCCAACTTCTGCAGCAGTGGCTCGAGGGCTAATACATACAGAAGGGAGGAGAGAGGACACCCTTGTCGGATGGACCACGTGATTTTGAACGGCTCCGAGAGGTAGCCGTTCACCTTGACTCTAGAGCAGATGCGGCTGCTGTGCATGGCAGTGATCCAGCCCCTGATTACAGGTCCGAAACCTGCTGCCGCTAGCACTGCATTCAGGTAACCATGGTCGACCCTATCGAACACCTTAGATTGATCCAAGTTGATCAGAGCCCCACCAAAGCCAGGTTCGTTCCCAAGCCTCTCTATGATGTATCGCATGAGGTGGAGGTTGTCGTGGATGGACCTGGACGGGATAGCACATGTCTGCGCATCTCCGACCGGGTTGCCCACGACAAGCGCCAACCTCTTTACTAACAAAATCTTTAACTCTGCATTTAGCAGAGTTATGGGCCTGAAATTACTTATTTCATCCCCCTTGTTTTCGTCCTTCCTCGCTAGTGAGACTACGCCCTTGGTCACAGAACAGGGAATTCTCCCGTTCTGTTACCAGTTGCAGTAGACCGCCTCGAGAAGATTGGAGAACAAGTCTGGCATAGCTAGATATAGTTCGTATGGAAGACCATCGAAACCCGGGGATTTGCGTTTGCCGCATTGGCTCAGCACGTCCCCTATTTCAGCAGCTGAAATCGGCCCTTCGCAGGACTTCGCCTCCTCGTCTGAAAGATGCGGCAGGCTGTCGAGTTATGGACCGAAGTTCACATCCCCATCCGGCCCCCCCACCCCTCCTGAACAATCGGCCAAAGTGCCTTTGAAAGGCCTCACACATCTGCTTAGGTTCAAGGATCACCCGTCCATCCTGGTCTCGCAAAGACCAGATAGTGGATCTAATCCCATTTTGGCTTCTGTCATGCGGTCCCAGCTAATAGCTTTGGTCGCCTCATTTCCTAGAACACGTAATTTGCTTCGGCCAACGCAGTCTTCGTGATTCGCGTCAAAGAACTGGCCCAAGGCCGTTCTCGATGCTAGTACTCTGGCCACATCACTGCTTCTAATTGCCTCTACTACACTATCTACCAACTCCCTTTCCTTCCTATTTCTATCTGAGGCTAGCTCCTTACTAAATCATATTGAAGCTACTTTAATCTCTCTTTTGAGAGATCCCACCACCTGCTGTTGACGATCGCTCCCGTCAACCGCTCCTTAACTAAAGTACTAATCCGGTCCCTGTACACTTTACTTGTCGGTAAGGACAAGTTCAGTTTCCAGTAACCGGGTCCCTGCCTATCAAGGGTTCTATCAAGGTTGACTATGCAGGTCACTAATTTGTGATCCAAGTAGCCAACCATGAGCATCACTGGACAGCTTAAAAGGTCCCTATCCTTATTTCTAACTAGGACCCTATCTAGGTATGACCTAGATGATCCACTGTGGTTTGCCCAAGTCCAGGTTGGCGCAGTCGGATAATCAAGTCGATATCTATCGGCCAGGTCAAATCGCCCGATTAACCCCTTGAGGTTGTTACACCCCCCCTCTATCGGGACATGCCCCTACATAGTCCCAACGTGCATCCATTAACCATTCCAGTCCCCCACTAAAAGCAAGGAGTGGGACGTCCCCAGAAAAGTCTCCAGACATTGGAAGAAGTCTGGCCGCGCTGACCCAAAAGGGGCATAGTCAGCGACCAGCCTAAAGGCTCCACCTTCACTGCCAATGTCTAAGACCACCAGTCGACCCTCCGGGTCCAGGTGTACCGTCTGTGTGGCGAGACCCAGATGTTTTTGCAGCAGAATGACAACCCCACCCCCACCTCCAGGCTGACGGAGAGATGCGTGCATCTCAAAGTCATCAAAGGTGGGGGCTAGTTGGCGCACGCTGCTGATCCGGGTCTCGCTTTGTGGTGACACTATAGGTGCCACAGAGCATTTTCGAGCCAGCATTTGGTCCTTCATTCGGACCATAATGCTGGCATAAAGCTTTCATCTTTCAATAAAGAGTATGTCTTTTTAATGTCTTTCAGAACCAGCTCAATTTGACTTTCTGTCAATTGAGTTGGTTTTCTTGTTGCATTGGATATAGTCCTGAAAGTTATAGTATTCCTATATGCCTGTTGATGTACTTCTTCTAGGGAGTTTATCGTAAAAGAACCATCCTCCCCAAAAGATACGTATTTTCTGGCATTTAATAAGTTTTGCTTAGCGTTAGTAATGTCTATGGGTTTGTATTCAATTGTTTTTTTTACTGTTTGGGCAAAAGAAATTTTGCTGTTTTTGTTGTTTTCGTTTCGTTCATTGTTGCTTGTTGTTGCAATGTTGTTGGTTTTATTAATTCCATTTGTTGTGGTATTTTTATCCATTATCTTTTTCAAAATTTGGGTTTTCACTCAAATTAACAGACTTTTTCACAGTGTTTTTTTCATTCGAGAGGAGGGGGTAGTTCAACAGTTTAAATTGTTGTTCCCTCTTTCTTACTTTCTTTGGTGGGCGTGGCGTTAGCTTGCAATATGGCTTCATGAAACGAGGGAGATTTGGCTACTATTTCTAGCAGGTCAAACAACAATGTAAAAGTTCCTCCCCTTGGCTTGGTGGTAGTAACTATAAGAGTATGAATCGAGGGAGATTTGGCTGCTATTTCTTTTGAGTCAAGCGACCATGTAGAAGCTCTCTCCTTGGTTTGGTGGTAGTAACTATAAAAGTATGAACCGAGGGAGATTTGGCTGGTATTTCTAGCAGATCAAGTGACCATGTAGAAGTTCCTTCTTTGGCTTGATGGAAGTAACTATAAGAGTATGAATAGAGGAAGATTTGGCTGCTATTTCTAGCAGGTCAAGTGACCATTTAGAATTTCTCCTTGGCTTTGTGGTAGTAACTATAAAAGTATGTATGATTCATGGGAGATGTGGCTGATATTTCTAGCAGATCAAGTGACCATGTAGAAGGTCTTTCCTTGGTTTGGTGGTAGTACCTATGAGTGTGAATCGAAGGAGATTTGACTGCTATTTCTAGCGGATCAGCGACCATGTAGAAGTTCCTTCTATGGCTTGGTGGTAGTAACTATAAAAGAATGAATCGAAGGAGATTTGGCTGCTATTTCTAGCAGATCAAGCGACCATGTAGAACTTCCTTCTATGGCTTGGTGGTAGTAACTATTAAAGTATGATTTTTGAGGGAGATTTAGCCACTATTTCCAGCAGATCAAGCGACCATGTAGAAGCTCCTTCCTTGGCCAGGTGACTATGAGTATGAATCGAGAGAGATTTGGCTGCTATTTCTAGTGGGTCAAATAACCATGTAGAAGCTTGGCTTATATAATAGAGTATGACAGAGTGTTTGGGTGGTAGTAATGCTTATATGTGGTGCTGGTGGTAGTGGCCTAGTGTATATGTATGGGTGTGGTCAAGGCAAGAGTGTGTTGGTTATAAGATACTGTGATTTCATGTTGCTCTAGTCCACTCAACTGGACAAAAATAAGTTACACCTGTAATTCAAATGATCAAACACACACACTGTGTCACGCTGAATCTCCCTGAGAACTATGTTAAAGGTACATGTGGAATACTCAACCACTTAAACTATAATGATTTCTACTATAGGTACAAGGCCATCAATTTGGGGAGAGGGGGAAAGTTGATTAAATCAACCCCAGTACATTACTGGTACTTTATTTTATCGACCCCATAAGGATGAAAGACAAAGCTAACCTCGGTGGGATTTGAACTCAGACTGTAAAGGATTTGAACTCAGACTAAAGGGCCATAACTCTATTCTACAAAGCATCGTGTCTGACGTTCTACTGAATCTGCTAATCCACAGCCACTTAAACTACCATACAACATTGACTCTACCTGTAATTCAAAAGGTCAACCTTGTCACACACTGTGTTACACTGTGTCACACTGAATCTCTCTGAGAACTATGTTAAAGGTACACATGTCTGTGGAATACTCAGCCACTTACAATAATAATTGTTTCTACTTTTGGCACAAGGCCAGCAATTATGCCAGTGTATTACTGGTACTTTATTTTACCGACCCCGTAAGGATGAAAGGTAAAGTTAACCTTGGCGGAATTTGAACTCAGAATGGCAAGGGCCGCAACTCTATGCGTCAAAGCATGGCGTCCGACCCTCTACCGATACTGCCAATCCACCGCCTTTTCACTATAATACAACATAGGCTGTATCTGTAATTCAAAGGGCCAACCGTGTCACACACTGTGTCATACTGAATCTCCCTGAGAATTACATTGTGGGTACAGATAGGTTAAAGGTATATATGTCTGTGGAATACTCAGCCACTTACACTATAATACAACATAGACTGTACCTGTAATTCAACAGGGCTAACCTTCTCACACACTGTGTTATACTGAATCTCCCTGAGAATTACATTGTGGGTACAGATAGGTTAAAGGTATATATGTCTGTGGAATACTCAGCCACTTACACTATAATACAACATAGACTGTACCTGTAATTCAACAGGGCTAACCTTCTCACACACTGTGTTATACTGAATCTCCCTGAGAATTACATTGTGGGTACAAATGTTTGTGGAATACTCAACCACTTAAACGATAACACATGAACTGTATCTGAAATTCAAATAGTCAACCTTGCTACACATACACAGTGTGTCATGCTGAATCTCCCTGAGAGATAGGTTAAGGTTAAGGGGATACATGTCTGTTGAATACTCAACCACTTACACTAATATAGTACAGCATTGACTGTACCTGTAATTCAACAGGGCTAACCTTGTCACTGACTGTGTTATGCTGAATCTCCCTGAGAACAACATTAATGGTACATGTTTCTGTGGAGTGCTCGGCCACTGGCACGAAAGACAGAAAGAAAGAAGGAGGAAAGAAGGAAAGAGGGAGAGATAAAAATGAATGAGGGGAGGAGAGAGAAAAAAGAAAAACAAAAGAAAGAGAGGAAGGAATGAAGGACAGAGTGAGAAAAAATAATGAATGAAAGAGAGAGAGAGAGAGAGAGAGAGAGAGAGAGAGAGAGAGAGAATGAAAGACAGAAAGAAGTAAGGAAGGAAGGAAATAGAGAAAGAGAAAAGAAGAAAGAAAGAAGTAAGGAAAAAGAGAGTGAGAAAAAGAATGAAGGAAAGAGAGAGAGAAGAATGAAATCCAAAAAAAACCGAGGGAAAGAAGTAAGGAATGAAGGAAAGAGAGAAAAAGAAAATAACAAAAGAAAGAAAAAGGAATGAATGAAGGAAAGAGAGAGAGAGAGAGAAGAGAGAAAATGAAAGAAAAAAAATAAGGAAGTAAGGAAGGAAAGAGAGAAAGAGAAAAGAAGAAAGAAT
>OZ024744.1:91512843-91517843 GCA_964016885.1 Eledone cirrhosa
ACATGCACGATTTCACAGCTTTAGCATCACTCATTTATAGGCTGACCAAGATACTCTCATGGAATGTCTAAATGAGGTTTATTTTTCAACATAGTCCCTGGAAAGAAACAATGCAGTTATTAATAAGAAGAGTGTAAATTAATGCATTACATGCAAAGATTTCACAGCTCTAGCATCACTCCTTCATAATCAGCTTATGGACTTTTCAGTTGACCCTGGAAAGAAACAATGTAGTTATTAATAAGAAGAGTGTAAATTAATGCATTACATGCAAAAATTTCACAGCTCTAGCATCACTCTTTCATAGGTTGATCAAGATACTCTCATGAAATGACCAAATGAGGTTTATTTTTCAACATAGTCCCTGGGAAGAAACAATGTAGTTATTAATAAGAAGAGTTGAAATTAATACATGCACGATTTCACAGCTTTAGCATCACTCATTTATAGGCTGACCAAGATACTCTCATGGAATGTCTAAATGAGGTTTATTTTTCAACATAGTCCCTGGAAAGAAACAATGTAGTTATTAATAAGAAGAGTTGAAATTAATGCATTACATGCAAAGATTTCACAGCCCTAGCATCACTCCTTCACAATCAGCTTATGGACTTTTCAGTTGACTCCCGAAAGAAACAATGTAGTTATTAATAAGAAAAGTTGAAATTAATGCATTACATGCAAAGATTTCACAGCTCTAGCATCACTCCTTCACAATCAGCTTATGGACTTTTCAGTTGACCCTGGAAAGAAACAATGTAGTTATTAATAAGAAGAGTGTAAATTAATGCATTACATGCAAAGATTTCACAGCTCTAGCATCACTCCTTCACAATCAGCCTATGAACTCTTCAGTTGACCCTCATTTGTTAACCTGAATTGCTCCAGTCACAATATTGTTTACAGCATAGCTTTAGTTCAGTGACTGCAACAATCAATAGAGTAAAAGAAAGAGATCAGACTTTGTATGCATATTTATTATATTTATAACCCACACCATATTGGAAGGTATACATGGCTTAGTGGTAAAGGTGTTGTTCCTGTAGTCGTTAAGTTATGGGTTTGATTCCTGGACTGAGTGACACATTGTGTCTCTTCAGTTAAACCAAGGGACTGAAACATACTGACCTTTCTATAGGTGGCAGCAGAACCATATTTCTTATGGTGGGGGCCCATCCCTTTCCAAGTCTACAGTACCAGTACAGTGTGAAAAAAAAAGGGAGGGGTTAACCCTTTTGATACTAAACCACTTGAAACTGCCCCTGGTCTTACTGAATATTATAAATTCTTTATATTTATCTAAAATCTTTCCCTCATAAAATTTTGAAAGTACCTTTGTTAAGTTACGATCCAAAACATGTGGTTAATAATGGCAAAATTAGTTATATTAATAAATCTATATATAAATTTGAGTGACTTCTGTCCATCCGTCACACAATGTGTGTTTGTATGAATGTATGTGTTTGTAAAAGGAAGGAAGGGGATGGTGAAAAAAACTATAATAAAACAGCAGCTTGTGTTCCATTTGCTATGTTGTGTGTATGTGTGTTTATGTGCATGTGTGTGTTTGTGTAAATGTATGTCTGTGAGTATGAATTTTTGTAAGTGTGTCTGTGTTTACATCTTTATATTTATATACTCATACATATACATGTATGTGTGTGTTTGTGTAAATGTATATGTGTGTTTGTGTTAATGTATGTGAGAATGTCTGTCTGTGTGTATGTGAGAATGTCTGTCTGTGTGTATTTTTGTAAGGGTGTCTGTGTTTGCTAGTTTATATTTATATACTCATACATATAAATGTATGTTTATGCACATCATACACACATGCACACAAATGCCTCAGTGTGTTGAAAAAAATCCCAGTTCTTTAAAATTCTTGATTATTTTCATTAAATAAATGAATTACTTCAGTCACAATTTTTGGCAGTATCGGTAGAGGGTCGGGCGCCATGCTTTGAAGCATAGAGTTACCTCCCTTTATGATCTGAGTTCAAATCCCGCCAAGGTTAACTTTGCCTTTCATCCTTACGGGGTCGATAAAATAAAGTACCATTAATGTACTGGGATAATTGCTGGCCTTGTGCCAAAAGTAGAAACAATTATTTACAGTGAAGCTTTTATCCAATGACTGCAACAATTAATAGAGTAAAAAAAAAAAAAGATCAGACTTTGTATACATATTTATTTTATTTATAACCCACACTGTATTGGAAGGTACATGGCTTAGTGGTAAAGGGGTTGGTCTTGTAGTCATTAAGTTATGGGTTCCATTCCTGGACTGGGTGACATATTGTGTCTTTATAGTTGAACCAAGGGACTGTGAAACATACGGACCACAAACTAACTTTCTATGGGTGGCGGCAGAACAATTTCTTCATGACTAATATCTACTACTACTTCTACTACTACTTCTACTACTACTACTACTACTACTACTACCACTACTACTACTACTACTACTACTTCTAGTACTACTACTACTACTACTACTACTACTACTACTACTACTACTACTACTTCTACTACTACTACTACTACTACTACTACTACTTCTACTACTACTACTACTTCTTCTACTACTACTACTACTACTACTTCTACTACTACTATTACTACTTCTACTACTACTACTACTACTACTACTTCTACTACTACTACTACCACTACTACTACTTCTACTTATACTACTACTACTACTTCTACTACTACTACTACTACTTCTACTTCTACTACTACCACTACTACTACTACTACTTCTACTACTACTACTACTTCTTCTACTACTACTACTACTACTACTTCTACTACTACTATTACTACTTCTACTACTACTACTACTACTACTACTACTACTACTACCACTACTACTACTTCTACTTATACTACTACTACTACTTCTACTACTACTACTACTACTTCTACTTCTACTACTACCACTACTACTACTACTACTACTACTACTATGGCCACCAGAAGGACACCAGAAGTCTCCACTGCTACAGGCAGCCAACACTGCGCCAATGGTGGTGAGTAGGGAGGTGGTCCTAGAGCCAAGGGACACTAGAAGTCTCCACTGCTATGGACTCGACTGCAAATCTGTCGGAAGGCGACTGAATATTTGGAGAGTTTCCTCTCCTCCTCGGGCCCGAAGTGCAGCAGAGCCTGGATCAGTCGCAGACTGCACCAGGTTGCCACTGGAGAATGTGTGGAGAATGCTGCAAGTGGCACCCCCAGACAATGGGTTTACCACTGCAGAACGGCAAGATGGTCATTCTGTCCCCTCGGTCCAGCCCTGCCGGCTCAAGCTGCGAGAGGAAGCCTCCAGCATCCAAGCCATATATAGTTCTTATAATTTCATATTATATATACTTTTACTAGGGCGGTGGATTGGCAGTATCGGTAGAGGGTCAGAGATCCTGTTTTCCAGCATAGAGTTATGGCCCCTTACGTTCTGAGTTCAAATTCTGCCGAGGTTAACTTTGCCTTTCATTATTATGAGGTTAACTTTGCCTTTCATCCTTACGGGGTCGATAAAATAAAGGACCAGTAATACACTGGGTAATTGCTGGCCTTGTGCCAAAAGTAGAAACAATTATTTATTAGAATGCTGTTGTTATTATTTCTATTAGGCATGAATGAACATCACAAACTCTCACTCTTTCTCTGTCTTTCTCTGTCTTTCTCTCTTCATCTCTACCTCTCTCTATCTCCTTGTGCCTCTTTGTCTCATTCTCTTTTTCCCTCTCTCTTTGTATCTTTTTGTCTATATCCCTTTCTCACTCTCTCTCGCCTTCTCTTGTTTTTCTCTTTCCTTCTTCCTCTCTTTCTCCTCCCTCTCACTCAATCCCTCTGTTTTTGTTTTTCTTTCTTCCTCTCTCTCTCTCCTTTTCTTTCTCTCTCCTCTCTCGCCCTATTTGTATCTCTCTGTCTCTTTCTCCCTCGTTTCTCTCTCTCGTTCTCTCTCCTTCCTCTTTCTTTCTCCCTCACTCTCTTTCCTCTTCTTCTCTATTTCTCCCTCATCCTCTCCCTCTCTTCCCATTTTCTCTCTTCTTCTCCCTTTCTTTCTCTCTTTCTTCCCTCCCCCTCTCTTTCTTTTTCTCTCTCTTTTTACCTTATAAAACATCATTGACTTGCTACACTAAAAAATATATATATATTATGTTAATTTATTCGTGGGTGGGGGTCAGCGGGGGGTGAGGGGCTTCCCCGTCCCCCCTCACACCCCTCATCTATAGTTATTCTTTTATTTAGTTATTATTTTTTTCATCTTTCTTCCTGCTTTTTGTTACTGCCACACACACACACATATATAGACACATATGTACATGCACATCATGCAACACAGACACACACATATATACATGCAACACATACACACACACATACACATACATGTACATGTACACACACATACACATACATGTACATGTACACACACATACACATGCACATGTATGTACAGACACTCAGACATACATGTACATACACACGCACACATGTACATACACACACACACATGTACATACACACGCACACATGCACATACACACGCACACATGTACATACGTGTACATACACACGCACACGTGTACATACACACGCACATGTGTACATACGCACACACATACATATATACTTACACACACACATAAATGTACAGACACACACAAATACATGTACAGACACACACACACACACATACATGTACGCACACACACACACACTTGTATATACACACACACACACACTTGTATATATACACACACACTTTTTTTTTCCTAACATGTCAAGTCTGTGACCTAGTTTTGTTGTTCTGGTTATGGTGGCTATTCCACGTCACATCACTAAATGATGTCTTTGAGGGGGCGGACGGGGGGGGGGGGGTTAAGGGGTAGGGGAAGATGGGGTAGGGGAAAGAGAGAGTGGGGGAGACAAAACACAACAACAACAACAACAACAACAATTAAATAAATAATAAAAAAAAATAATATATA
>OZ024744.1:91520343-91530343 GCA_964016885.1 Eledone cirrhosa
ATGATAATGGTGTGGTGATGGTTGTGGTGGAGGTGGTGGTTTGGGGCTGGGGGTGGCAGTAGTGATGATAGTGGAGGTGGTGGTGGTGTGGTAGTGGTGGAGGTGGTGATGATGATGGTGTTGGTGGTTTGGGGGGTGGTGTTGATGGTGGTGGCGATGATAATTGTGGTGGTGATATTTGTGGTGATGTTGGTGTTGGTAGTGTTGGTGGCGGTAATGGAGAGGATGGTGGTGGTGATGATAACGGTGATGGCGGCTGTGGTTGTGGTGGTGATAATGGTGGTGATGATGGTGGTGGTGATAATGGTGGTGATGTGATGATGGTGGTGTTGATGATGATGATCATGGTGGTGATGATGTTGGTGATGATGATATAATGGTAGTGGTGTTGATGGTGGTGATCATGGTGATGATGTTGGTGATGATGATAATGGTAGTGGTGGTGGCGATGTTAATTGTTGTGGTATTGATAATGGTAGTGATGATGATGATGATTATCATTATAATAAATGTTTCTACTTTTGGCACAAGGCCAGCACTTACCCCAGTACATTACTGGTACTTTATTTTATTGACCCCGTAAGGATGAAAGGCAATGTTGACCTCGGCGGGATTTGAACTCAGAATGGAAAGGGCCGTAACTCTATGCGTCAAAGCATGGCGTCCGACCCTCTACTGATACTGCCCAGCCACATTTTTATTGGCATTTTCTTCTTTTCCTCAATCTTCATTCTTCTTCTAATTATTTATTTTTATATTATTATTCCAATATTTTTTTTAAATTGTTTTTTTCATTTCTTTCTATAGTTTCTTCATTATTTATTTCATCCATCTTTCTTCAATCTTCTTCTTCTTACCCCCCCCCCCCCCTTCTCCTCCTCCTCCTTCTTCTTCTTCTTCTTCTTCTTTCTCGATAATGTTTTTTTTAACGTTTCTAGATTCTTGTGGAGGGTGCTTGACTATTCCAGAGTCCTAGCCTCGTTATCATCTGTAGTAATTAATGTCATCAATATCTTGGTTTGTCTCAAAAAATGTTTAGAGGGCAAAACCCACAATCTCTGTTGTAGTGTGTAATTGAATATGGTGGGTGATTTCCCTTTTCTTTTAGAGAGTAACACCAACGCACCCTGTTGCTGTGTGTAATTCAGTATAGGTGCCCCCCCCCCCTCATTTTTAGAAGGTAACACCAACACACCATGTTGTAGTGTGTAACTAATTATTTAGGTGTCTTCCTTTTTTTAGAGGGCAACACTTGCATTCTTTGACGTAGTAATCCAATAAAGGTGCCTTGCCCCTTTTGTTACAGAGTAACACCAACATACCCTGTTGTAATGTGTAATTCAATATAGGTGTTTTTCCTCGTTTTTAGAGGGTAACAACATATCCTTTTCTAGTGTGTAATTAATTGTCTTCTCACTTTTTAGGGGCAACACCAATATTCCCTTTTGTAGTGTTTAATTCAGTATAAGAATCCACTCCCTATTTTAACGGAAAAGTTGCAATATCAGAAGGAGACCTTACTTTTGGGATTGCCCTCGTATCTCAGTGGGTGCGACCAGATTTCAACACAGCAACAACAGCAACTACAACAACAACAGCAACTGCAACAACAATAACAGCAACAACACCATTGTCTGTGTTGAATGAGTGTGTATGTATGCATGTATATATATATATATATATGTGTATATATATATATATATATATATATATGTGTAAGTGTATCTATCACACACACGAAGCGACCAAATTTCAAAATTTCAACTCAACGACTACAACAACAGCAACAACAAGAGCAACAGCAACAACAACAGCAACAACAACAACAACAACAGCAACAACACCATTGTCTGCAGCAGCAGCAGCATCAGTGAAATGAACAACAACAACGGCAGCAGCAGCAACAACAACAACGGCAGCAGCAGCAACAACAACAACAACAACTGCCATCACGATCCACCACCACCACCACCACCACCACCACCACCACCATCACCATCAATCAGGACTTAAGAAGAAGAAAACAACTATAATAATAGTAATAACTATTCTGTTCTTGGCATGGGGCAGCAATTGTCCCAGTACATTGCTGGTGCCTTGTTTTGGGCCTGGAGCGTGGAGGGCCGTTGCTCTATGCTGGAAAGCAAACAATTATTATTATTATATAAAAACTGAACTGTAAAAGTCAACAGTTGACATGATCTTGTATCAGTACTGATGGTAATATATGTATGTGTGTGTGTGTGAGTGGCGTGTGTGTGTTTGTATGCATGAGTGTTGGTGTGTGTGTGAGTGTGTGTGTGTGTGTGTGTGCCGTGAGTGTCAATAAGTGGTGTAATTTTTTTTTTTTTTAATGACCATGCTGTAAAATGGAGGGTAGAGAGGGCCCATGAGTCCAGTAAGACAGCCTCTCTAGTGCTGGTGGCACAAATAAAAGCACCCAGTCCATGCTGTAAAGTGGCACTGGTGTTAGGAAGGGCATCCAACCAATGTATCAATGCCAAAACAATTATGAGCACAGCAACAAATATATACGAACAACAAAAATATGAAGACATCACATCTCAGAGTTGCAACACTTAATGTTGGCACTCTCACAGGTAGATCTGGTGAAATAGTGGAGATGCTGGAGAGAAGGCATGTGGATGTGTGCTGCGTGCAAGAGGTGAGATGGAGAGGTGTCTCTGCAAGACTAGTCGCAGGCAAACATCTTAGCTATAAGCTTTTCTGGGTAGGTAAGGATGATGGGTTAGGGGAAGTAGGCATTTTGCTGGCTGAGAGATGGATCAATAAGACAATAGAGGTAGTTCGAGTTAATAATCGAATAATTAAGCTTAGATTAGTTGTAGGCAGGAGACTACTGACAATCATCTCTGCCTATGCTCCCCAAGCAGGCCTAGGCAAAGAAGAGAAAGACTGCTTTTACGAGCAACTTTTACAAACAACCGCAATGACAGAGGACAGAGACATCGTTATGCTAGCAGGGGACTTCAATGGTCATGTTGGACAGCTCTAGGATGGTTACACTGGGGTACATGGTGGGCACGGTTACGGCTCAAGAAATGAAGAAAGAGTGAGACTTCTTGAATTTTGTGATGCAAGTACACTGACTATTTGCAACACTAACTTCCAGAAACCTGCCAACCACCTAATAACCTACAAATCAGGCGAGCACATAAGCCAGATTAACTTCTTACTAGTTAGGCAGTGGGACAGGCAGATGGTGTCAAATACCAAGGCATACTCTGGGGAAGAATGTACCCCACAGCATAGGTTAGTCGTTAGTGATATCTCAATAAGCAAGAGAAGGAATGAGACATACAGGAAGGTGTGGAGAAGAAAGGTCTGGAAGCTAAAAGACCTTTCACTAAAATACAAATTTAGGAAAACCCTTCAAGATGTGTATGACGAAAAAGAAGACAATTTAGAGTCATATGACATAGATAATAACTGGAATTTCTTACATGAAAACTTACTGCAGGCTACTGATGAAACTTGTGGCTGGAGCAGAGTTCCAACCAGACAGAGAGTGACCTGGTGGTGGAACAGCACAGTAGATAGGGCCATTAGAGACAAAAGACTAGCATGGAAGGCTTGGAAAAAGGGTGGGAGTAGAAAAGGATATACAGCTGCTAAGAGAGAAGCTAGTAGACATCAGGTGTACTTAGCACGCAGGGAGGCTGAGAGTAGGAGGTTTGCCAATGTTCTGCAATGGGAAGATCAGAGGCGTGCGGTGTTCCACATTGCAAGGCAGTGTGTCAATGCAAATCAGGATGTTGTTGGAGATAAATGTCTCCGGAATGATGCTGGTGTACTTAGTGCCATGAATGATCAGAAAAAGGATGCCTGGAAATGTCATTATGAGAGACTGATGTATGTGGAGAACGAATGGGAGAGAGAGAAATTACCCTCAGTAGATCCGACAGAGGGACCAGCTATTGAGATTGACGGATATAGGGTCCAAGAGGCGATTAAGGAAATGAAAAATGGTAAGGCTGCTGGATCGTCGGGGATAGTTGCTGAGATGATGAAGGCATCAGGAGACGTAGGCATTAAACTGGTTGCATGCATCATCAATCAGGCTATATATGGTGGTGTCATACCCAAAGACTGGTGCAGCAGTATTCTCATAAATTGCTACAAAGGTAAAGGGGATGCTCTGGAGAGGAGCAATTATAGGGGCATAACACTGATGGATCAGGTTAAGAAAGTGGCAGAAAGGATATTAGCACAACTAGTTAGAGAAAGGGAAGAGTACAACAGATGCCCTCTTCTTGGTGAGACAATTACAAGAGAGGTTCTTCGAGAAGAATAAGCCACTATACTTAGCCTTTGTTGACCTAGAGAAGGCCTTTGATAGGGTATCCCGATCTGTCATCTGGTAGTCCCTAAGAAAACTAGGTGTTGAGGAATGGCTTGTGAGGACAGTGCAAACTTTGTACAGAGGTGTTGTCAGTAAAGTGAGGGTAGGAATGGAGCTTAGTGAGGAATTTCAGGTACAAGTAGGAGTACATCAAGGTTCGGTCTTCAGCTCGCTCTTGTTTATTATAATCCTCCAAGCTATAACAGAGGAGTTTAAGACTGGCTGTCCATGGGAACTTCTCTATGCTGACGATCTGGTTCTTATAGCAGAATCAGTAGAGGAGCTAGAGAATAAATTCTGGCTATGGAAACAGCAGTTGGAAGCAAGAGGACTGAGAGTGAACCTAGCTAAGACAAAAGTGTTGATGAGTAGAAAAGAGGACAAATCTCTGATTCTGTCAGGGAAATGGCCATGTTCGATATGCATAAATTCTATAAAGTGCACACAATGCAGATCCTGGGTACACAAGAGATGTAGTGGGATAGCAGGCAAACTAACAGGTAGTAAGAAATATGCAGTAGATGTACAGGGAAATTAGACAGTAGAAATCACATTGATAGACACATTTTTGAAATGCAGGCGGGTGCTATAGAAGTGGTGGATAGCTTCCGATACCTAGGAGATCAGATTAGCATGGGAGGGGGTGTTCCGAGGCCAGAGTATCTAGAATAAGGACGGCGGGTTGGAAGAAGTTTAGGGAGCTGCTTCCTCTGCTGATGAAGAAGGGTTTCTCCCTGCGTACGAAATGCTGATTATATGATGCCTGTGTGAGGAGCGCGATGCTGCATGGTAGTGAGACATGGGCAGCGGCTGCGGAAGATATGCAACAGCTGGAGAGAAATGAGGCAAGCATGCTCCGTTGGATGTGCAATGTCAATGTGCGTGAATGACCCAGCATGAATGTGTTGAGAGAGAAACTGTGTCTGAGAGGGATAGAATGTAGAGGAGACTGAGGTGGTATGGACATGTGATACGCATGGAGGATGAAGGATGGGTGAAGAAGTGCCAGGAAATGCCAGTTGAAGGAAGACGTGGTAGAGGTAGACCACGAAAAACATGGGCGGAGGTGGTGAGAACAGACCTCAGATCATTGAAGCTCACGGTGGAGATGACGAAGGACCGTGACAAGTGGAGAGATGCTGTGCTGAATAAGACCCGTCCCACCCTTGCTAGCAGGGAAGAGCGGACGTAAAATGATGATGATGATGATGATTTCTAATGACATACATCGTATCTCAATTGATTATTGAAGAATTTTGAGAGTTATACTAAAATTATTGATCGGAGAATGGAGTGCAGGAACATGTATATATATATACCACCATCATCACCATCATCATCACCACCACCACCACCATCATCACCATCATCATCACCATCACCACCACCACCACCACCATCATCACCACCACCACCACCATCACCACCACCATCATCACCATTACCACTGCCATCATTACCACCACCAACATCACTACTGCCATCATCATCATCACCACCACAACCACCGTCATCAACATCACCATCATCACCATCACCACCACCATCACCACCACCATCACCACCACCATCACCATCATCATCACCACCACCATCACCACCACCACCACACTCATCACCACCACCACTATCACCATCACCACCACCACCACTATCACCATCACCACCATCACCACCATCACTACCACCACCATCACCACCATCACCACCACCACACTCATCACCACCACAACCACTACCACTGCCACCACCACCACCATCACCACCACCATCACCACCACCACACTCATCACCACCTCCACCATCACCACCACCATCACCACCATCACCACCACCATCACCACCACCATCACCGCCATCACCATCACCACCATCACCACCACCACACTCATCACCACCACGACCACTACCACTGCCACCACCACCACCATCACCATCACCACCATCACCACCATCACCACCACCACCATCACCACCATCACCACCACCACCATCAACCCCATCACCACCATCACCACCACAATCACCACCACCGCACTCACCACCACCACCACCATCACCACTGCCATCATCACCATCACCACCACCATCACCACCACCACACTCATCACCACCACCACCACCACCATCACGACTACCATACTCATCACCACCATCACCACACCATCAGCACCACCACTGCCATCATCATTATCACCACCACCACCACATGACTTTGTAGTATGTACTATGCTCTCGCTAAAGATTTCAAGGGCCCATGTGATTGAGACATATACACAGACCCCTTATCAATCCTCACTCCCTTGATCCAGCAGAACATCCAAAATATGACAGCTACAATGAAAGGGACCAGGGAGTGGGGGTTACACCAGTCTTGGCTGGGTTTATGGGGGGGGGGCTGAATCTGCTAATGCCCTTGGTACTCTTTGTCAAATTAGGCCACCTCTAGGAACAGCCCTGGACCACCCAAACCTAAACTGCCCCAGGTCCTCCCAAGGTCTAAAATATGACCCTGGCACCAGTACCGGGCTGGTGGTAATTTCTTTATCGACCCCGAAAAGATAAAAGGTAAAGAGGTCTTCGGTAGGATTTGAACTCAGAATGCAGCGCAGAGTCCTGGAACAAATGTCCAATGTTCTGACAGCTCTGCCAAATAGACAGCCTTGTTATCGATCTAAGAACATTAAAATCAATAAATGCCATTTAAATTTTATCTTTGTTATCTCTTTTATTTTTTCTAAATTGAAATGCTGTTAAAATTAATTACATCTTGATTTTTCATTTCATGTTACATCTCATGGAATAAATACCAGTAATATATGGTTTAAAGCAGGCATGTGCAACCTTTTTCGAGAAGCGGGCCGCATGAGATATGGCTTATCATCAGGTGGGCCGCAAGTGCTAATTTACATTCATGCCCACATTAAAAAAAGGGGTGGTAACTGAGGTTGTTTTGATTTGTTTCTTCAGAATTCGTACATGTTGTTTTCCTCGATCGTAAAAAGATAAATTACGACTGAAAAGTTGGGGTAAAAAGGTCAGAAATATTTTACTTAGGTGACTTTAGGTGAGCCATTCAGAAAGCTTCGCGGGCCACATGCAGCCCGCAGGCCACAGGTTCCCCATGACTGGTTTAAAGTCACTTGATTATTATATATCAGCGGATTGGCAGTAATCAGTAGAGCGTTCAACACCATGCTTTATAGCATAGAGTTACGGCCCTTTTACGTTCTGAGTTCAAATCCTGCCAAAGTTAGCTTTGCCTTTCATCTTTACGGGGTCAATAAAATAATGTACCAGTAATGCACTGGGTCGTTTTATCCAATTTTCCCTTCCACAAAATTGTTGGCATTGTGCCTAAATCAGAAACCTTTATTTAGTAGCAGTGAAGTGTGGTAGATTGGCAGAATTGGTAGAGTGTTGGACAACATGCTTTGCAGCATAGAGTTACGGCCCTTTATGTTCTGGGTTCAAATCCTGCCAAAGTTAGCTTTGCCTTTCATCTTTACGGGGTCAATAAAATAAAGTACCCACAATGCACTGGGGTCAATTTAATTGACTTTCCCCTTCCCTTCAAATTGCTGACCTTGGGCCTAAATCAGAAACAATTAATATATACACAGTGGAATCTCGGACGCCATACTTTATAGCATAGAGTTATGGCCTTTTACGTTCTGGGTTCAAATCCTGCTGTAATTAGCTTTTCCTTTCATCCTTACGGGGGTCGATAAAATAAAGTACCCACAATGCACTGGGGGCAATTTAATTGACTTCCCCCTTCCCTTCAAATTGCTGACCTTGGGCCTAAATCAGAAACAATTATTATATACACAGTGGAATCTTAGTTCATGAACGCCTCTCATCATTAACAAATTGGTTCTTGAATAATTTTTCCAAACAGTGTCTCGAGTAATGAACAGACAAGCTGGCAACAATGGTTGGCAACAAGCTGGGAGGGGGTATTGGTAGGAAAGTGTTACTTGCTGTGTAGTTAGTTAGTATGATAATATCTAACTCTGTCTTCACACACAGTCTGTCTGTCTCTCTTTCTCCCTCACTCTCACCCCCTCACTCCCCCTCTCTCTCTCTCTCGCTCTCTCTCTCTCTCTCACTATCTCCCCCACCCCCCACCCTCTCTCTCTCAACATTTCGTATTGGAAAAATAGTTTCAGTTTATGAAAATTTTAGATGATGAATGGCCTCCAGGAACAATTTAAGTTTGAGAACCAAGGTTCCACTGTATGTGTATATATATATATACATCTCCAAGACAACGTCACTGGATCGAGACTTTTGACGCTACGCAGCAATACAGAAAACTCGCCTTCCCCTACATACACCCCAACCCACTACCCCCCTATTCCACCCACATCACCTTTTTTCTGTAAAGTTATGTTGGTACCACAGAACATCCAGTCCACACTGTAAAGTGGTCACGTAGGTGTCACGACAAAAAGCACCCAGTCCACTCTGTAAAGTGGTCACGTAGGTGTCACGACAAAAAGCACCCAGTCCACACTGTAAAGTGGTCACGTAGGTGTCACGACAAAAAGCACCCAGTCCACTCTGTAAAGTGGTCACGTAGGTGTCATGACAAAAAGCACCCAGTCCACTCTGTAAAGTGGTCACGTAGGTGTCACGACAAAAAGCACCCAGTCCACACTGTAAAGTGGTCACGTAGGTGTCACGCCAAAAAGGACCCAGTCCACTCTGTAAAGTGGTCACGTAGGTGTCACGACAAAAAGCACCCAGTCCACTCTGTAAAGTGGTCACGTAGGTGTCACGACAAAAAGCACCCAGTCCACACTGTAAAGTGGTCATGTAGGTGTCACGCCAAAAAGCACCCAGTCCACTCTGTAAAGTGGTCACGTAGGTGTCACGCCAAAAAGCACCCAGTCCACTCTGTAAAGTGGTCACGTAGGTGTCACGACAAAAAGCACCCAGTCCACACTGTAAAGTGGTCACGTAGGTGTCACGACAAAAAGCACCCAGTCCACTCTGTAAAGTGGTCACGTAGGTGTTACGACAAAAAGCACCCAATCCACACTGTAAAGTGGTCACGTAGGTGTCACGACAAAAAGCACCCAGTCCACACTGTAAAGTGGTCGTGTAGGTGTCACGACAAAAAGCACCCAGCCCACACTGTAAAGTGGTCGTGTAGGTGTCACAACAAAAAGCATCCAGTCCACACTGTAAAGTGGTCGTGTAGGTGTCACGACAAAAAGCATCCAGTCGACTCTGTAAAATGGTCGTGTAGGAGACACAGTAAAATGACTCTCAGTTCACACTGCAAATGTGGTTGGTGTTAGGAAGGGCATCCAGCTGTAGAAACCAAGTATAACCCATGCTAGTGTGGCAGGTAGATGTTAAATGATGATGATGATATATATATATATATATATATATATATATATGGCGTTAGGAAGGGCATCCAGCTGTAGAAACCTAGTATAACCCATGCTAGTGTGGCAGATAGATGTTAAATGATGATGATGATATATATATATATATATATATATATATATATATATATATATATATATATATATATATGGTGTTAGGAAGGGCATCCAACCATAGAAAACCTGCCAAATACAGTTCTATACGAGCGAGACACGGTCGCCCAACCAATCTTGC
>OZ024744.1:91535343-91537843 GCA_964016885.1 Eledone cirrhosa
AGCTGGTCTACAAAGTCATGTATGAAGTCATGGACGCAGATGTGATGACAACGAAGAATCAATAAGAGACGGCAACCATCTGCGAAGACTCTGCAATCCTCATGTATGTATGTGTGTGTGTGTGTGTGTGTGTAATTATGTATATATGTAGGTAAATAGGTGGGTCTGTAGATAGGTAGGAAACATTAAGGGTGCACATATCTGTGGAATGCTCAGCCACTTACTTGTTAATTTCACAAGCAAGCTGTTTCATTGATCATACAATGGTGACACTGAATGTCGAAACCAATAGCAACTCATTCATATTCTCATTCATATACTAAATCAATGTGACCCCATCACATGACAAGGCTGGGCCTTTCAGTTAAAGGTGCACTCCCATCTAATGGATTTCCTGCAGGCAGATGAAGACTACATTGGTATGGACATGTGATGCGCATGGAAGATGACAGCTGGGTAAAGAAGTGCCAAGAAATCCCAGTGGAAAGAAGATGCAGTAGAAGAAGACCATGAAAATCATGGGTGGAGGTGGTGAGAGCTGGCCTCAGATTGCTGAAGCTCACAGAGGAGATGGTGAATAGAGAGATGCTGTGCTGAATAGGACCAATCCCACCTTTACAAGCAAGGAAAAGTGGACGTAATATGAGGACGAATGATGATCTCATCAAAAGTCTTGGGTCGACTCGAAGTCCTGCATGGTAAAAGACACTTGTCTCAGATTCCACATTAGCAGAATTGGTCAAGATCACTGAGAACTCATGATTGTAAAGTTAACCACTGGACCATGTCTGGACGAGTCCATAACCCCACCCCTGCTTCGCCTCCCAGTTCCACCACCACCACCACCACCACCATTCTGCCACGCCCCCTGCATTTTGGGGCCAGTGAACCAGTGGGTTATGAAACTTTGAGGTCGCAAGGTATTATAATCCAGCCATGACCACCATGTCTTTCAGTTTTATTTATTTATTTTTATTTCTATCAACTTTTTTTATTTTTTATTAAGCGCTGTATATCTGAAACTACATTATTCAATCTCTCCCTCCCTGTCTGTCTCTCTCTCCCCCTCTCTCTCTCTCCCCCTCTCTCTCTCTCCCTTTCTATGTATGTCTTTCTCTATCCCACTCCCTCCATCTGTCTTTCTATCCCCATCTCTCCCTCCCTCTCTCTCTCTTTCTCTCACCCTCTCTGTCTTTCTATCCCATCCCTCACACCCACCCTTGCTCTGTCTTTCTCTCTCCCTCTCTGTCTTTCTTGCTCCATCTTACCCCCTTCTCTGTCTGTCTCCCCCTCCCCTCCCACCACTACCCCCATCTCTCTCTTTCCACCTTTCCAACAAGATAGTAACATGCAATTTGAGTGAGATTTAGTTACTATTTATAGCAAGTCAATCGACTACATATTTATTTGAATCTCATGCTGCATTAATTATGCATCAATTAGTATGCACGTCTTAATCAAACTAGCAGAAGCAGGTGCCAAACCAAAATACATTTCAAAGCTAATTAGTATGGTGTTGAAATCAAACAGATATTAACAAATTTTTATCATTTATTTTTATATATAAATCTACCAATTTTGGAAAATATATTTAACCAATGCCAATTCTAGAAAAATAATGTGGAACCAAATATGTATATATACATATATATATACACATATATATATGTATATATATACATATATATATATACATATATATATACACACATATATACATATATATATATACATATATATATACACACATATATATATATATGTATATATATATATATACATATATATATATATATGTACGTATATACATACATATATATATACGCATATATTTATATATACATATATATATACATATATATATGCATATATATACATATATATACGTGGAAAAGTAAGAAATCGGAGAACAGACCGTTAATACATGTTTATTTAAAACAGCACCTACGTACGTTTCGCCCGGTTGGACTTCTCATAAATAACCAAAAGTGTTCCTTACATGGTCCGGAAAGTGTTTTTGGGGGTAATTTCACGTCATAGTTCATTCTTCGCAAAAAAAGCGTGTTTTGATTTTGCATTAGGTCAAGGGAGGTAACTCTGGCCGGTGTTAGGGCAGTCTTTCGCGGACAAATGTTTTGTCCGTTACAAGATGTCGTTACAACCTTACCATTGTCGATATGCACAGGGTCAGGTAATCAACGCTTATTTTGAGACGTTTTTGTTTGTTGCACCTGCCCGCCTGGGTCATTTGAAGCTGGGTCTGGGATGTATGGTTAGTTTCCTGGATGTTTTTTACAGCACCTGCCTGCCAGGGTGTTAAAGCTTGTTGCAGGGAGACCCGGTACACGGTTTCACTCCTCATCCTTATCCCATCTGAAGAAGGATATTTTTAAGCGATGTGTACAGCTTATCGTCATTTCAGCTCTGCTGTTGATGAGCTCGTGGGGTGTAGTTATGATGTGGTAGTGCTCCATGAGGCAAAGATCGCACTTCCTCTTGA
>OZ024744.1:91547843-91567843 GCA_964016885.1 Eledone cirrhosa
ATGACCAGGAGAACAGAAATGATGAGCGACAGGAGTATCCAAGCCGAGTCGTATGTCCCTCAAATGCTCAGATATATATTTGCAGTTTCTATCCACCAAATCCCACTCACAAAGCATTGGACAACAAATGGTTAAAGTAGAGGACACTTGTCCAAGGTGCCATGCAGGAGGACTGAGCCTGAAGCCATGTGATTGTGAAACAAATATGGTAATGTCTGTGCCATATAGTGAAATTTATCATCATCATGATCATCGTTTAACGTCAATTTCCATGCTAGCATAGGTTAGACAGGTTGCCCCATTTGGGGCATATCAGGTCAGATGATCATGTCTTGCTCATACAGAACTGTTAGTGGCATAGTTTTTACAGCTAGATGCCATTCCTAATACCAACCTCATTTACAGTACCAAACATATTTAGAGTATGGACTGGGTACCGTTTGTTGTAACACCTACATCTCTACATTACAGCGTGTACTGGGTACTTTTTGTTGTGACACCTACACAACCACTTTACAAAGTGGGCTGGGTAATTTTAGTTATGTCACCTACACTACCACTTTACAGTGTGAACTGGAAGCTTTTTATCGTGTCACCTACATGACCACTTTACAGTGTTGACTGGGTACTTTTTGTCGTGTCATCTACATGACCACTTTATAGTGTGGACTGGGCACTTTTTGTTGTCACAAACATGACCACTTTACAGTGTGGATTGGGCGCTTTTTTTCATGTCACCAACACAACCATTTTACAGTGTGGACTAGGGAGTGGGGTGTGGAGTGTTAGTGTATGTGAGATGTAATTATCTATTTATATATTCTAAGATAAAAATTCACTCTGTCACTACACTGATGTTTTTTTTTTTATTCCATTCAGATGTGTCAACAAGCTTCAGATTAAATTTGAAATATTAATGAACAGAAAGTCGCTTATTTGTCACTGTTTAGTTTTAGATGTAGCAGCTTGGTGAATGTATTTCAAATTATAAATGTTTGTTATATGACACTTTCCCATGGTTTCTCAATATATATATATATACAATAAAGTATGTCCATAGAATCATTTGATAAAATATATTCATTATTTCCTCTCCCAATCAGCATAATCAACCACACAAAAAAAAACAATTAAACAAGGCTGTAAGATTAAAAGGCACCTATGAAAAAATAATAGATAAATAAACGACAGCTATCTATCCGCGATCAATAGCTATTCTAATAGCACGTGGAAATCGATTAAATATATCGTCAACCATACACAATTATGTATAAAATCAAAGTTAGAAGAAAAAAAAGTATATAAGCATACCAAAATTATGTTTCTACCCCATGAGGTTTCATTCACTTTTTGGAAATATCCGATCAAGGATAAATTCACTAGTTTCGAAATCATCAGGAAGCAAACTCACTTGGACAAAGATTTTTCTTAAATGATCCCCGCCAGAAACGAATTCAAAATGGCAGTGGTCAAGTCAGAAAGAATGTGATTGGTGCCCTACGGCGAGTGGGCTGGTTGCTAGAAAGCGCATATATATATTTATAGGAAAAAGTATGACCCCAACGGCAGAGCTCAAGCCATTTCGACGGCTATTTCTGGACTATTTCCTATTACCCACTCTACTACCTTAAGTATTGAGGACTCTGGTGCGTTATGGCCCATCTGGTTCCTTACCACAACTCCTTCGTTATATATATATATACACATGAAGGGTCCGTGCATGCGTTATAGAATCTTGAGTTGATCAATTGCGTCGGTTGAAGCAAGCAGAATTTTGGCTGCTTACTAAATCGTAGACACATAAAAAGATAACACACACACACATACACACAAACACACATACACACAAACACTACTAAATCGTAGACACAAAAAGATAACACACACATAGACACTAGATAACACTACATGCGACTTTGACCGTGAGGGTCATTTAGAGGGAATGTGGGGGTGGGGGTGGGGTAAAGCTGCACAGCCCCACTTTCCACCATGGCGATTGGACTGCATGCCCTGCTTTCCAGGTTACCCTTCGCCACTGATATATATATCAATGATATTAAATAAATGGAAAATATATTTATAAAACCATATTTATTCTATTATATATATTTCAAGGGTACCAAAACTTTGGTACCCTCTCATCAGATAAAATACAAAGTTTGTTTTATAAATATTGATATATCCAGGAATTAGACCTTAACGGTTGATATTATACTCCAGAAAAGCTGTCGGGTGCTTCGAATCTGTTATAAATATATTTGTTGAATTACCATCAAATTAAATATCCTTTTGCTTCATCATCATCATCATCGTTTAACGTCCATCTTCCATGCTAGCATGGGTTAGACGGAAGTTGTCCCACTTGAGGCAAGGTTGGTCGGGTGACCGTATCTCGCTCATATAGGACTATCTGGCAGGTTTTGTACGGCTGGATGCTCTTCCTAACACCAACCACATTTTCAGTGTGGAACTGGGAACTTTTTATCGTGTTACGTACATGGCCACATTACAGCGTGGACTGTGTGTTTTTTTGTTGTGACACCTACACGATCTCGATCTCATTATCTCATTTATTTGGACTGGATGTTGTGGTACCAACTTTACAGAGAGAGGGTGGTGGGAGTGGGAGGATAGGGTAGGGGTAGTGGATTGGGGTGTATATTTGGTTAAGAGGTGCCTACTGACTGTAGGTTTCGCTTCGTACATAGGCAAGGCGGGTCTTCTGTATTACTGTGTAGCGCCAAAGATCTCGGCCCAGTGACATTGTCTTAGAGAGGTGCAAGTGTGTAAGGTCGGAATTTATCAGATCGTCCCAGGTTTTTCTGTGTCTACCTACTTCGTACCTACCATCAATTTTGATCGCCCTGCACTTTTTTATGTAGCTGTCATCTTTCATGCGCAACACGTGACCATACCAACGTAGTCTTCTCTCAAGTAAACAGCATCTGATCCCTCTTATTCCTAATTTCTCACTTAGTTTATTTATGCTTTGCCGTTCACGTATATTACTATTACACATCCAACGGAGCATGCATGCTTCGTTCTTTTCCAGTCTGCGCAGGTCCTCTGCACGTAATGCTCATGTCTCACTGCCATGTAGCATTGCTGTTCGTATACAGCCATCATACAATCTGCCTTTCATTTTTAGAGAGAACCCTTTTGTGGCCAACAGCGGTATAAGTTCTCTGAAAGTTTTCCATCCCGTTCTGACTCTGGCTACTGTACTTTCAGAGCACCCTCCACCACTGCTAATTTTGTCACCCAGGTAACAGAAAGTGTCTACTATTTCTATAGAACCTTCTGGGCAATAGAAGGAGCTAGTATCCTGTGGACACTTGCTACTTATTGCACCTGAGCACCGGCCACATATAAAGTCTACGTTCTTAGATAGTTTACCTGTGATCCCACTACATCTTTTATGTACCCATACTTTGCATTTGGGACATAAAATGGAATTTCTACCTATTCCTTTCCTACACACTGAGCATGGCCATTTCCCTGAGGGCACCTGCGCCCTATTTTCCTTTCTATAAACTAGAACTTTAGTTTTAGACAAGTTAACTTTAAGGCCTTTTGATTCTAGGCCATGCTTCCATGTTTGGAATTTCTTCTCTAGTTCAGCCATTGATTCAGCTATGAGCGTTAGATCATCTGCGTATAGGAGTTCCTATGGGCAGCCGGTCTTGAACTCCTCTGTTATAGCCTGAAGGGCAATAATAAATAGGAGAGGGCTAAGGACAGAGCCTTGATGAACACCAACTTTTACACTAAATTCTTCACTATATTCGTTGTTAATTCTAACCTTACTCACAAGCCATTCATCTCCACCTAGTTTTCTAAGAGCCCACCAGATAATGGAGTGGGGGACTCTGTAAAAGGCTTTCTCCAGGTCTTCAAAAGCTAAGTAGAGGCATTTACTTTTAGTTAGGTACTTCTCTTGTAGTTGTCGTACAAGGAAAAGAGTGTCTGTGGTACTTTTACCTGACACAAACCCAAACTGCATTTCATCTAGATCAATTTGCTCTCTGATTAGTTGCGCTATAACTCTTTGTGTTACCTTCATGACCTGGTCAACTAACTTAATGCCTCTATAGTTTTCCCTATCTAGAGCATCCCCTTTACCCTTGTAGCAGTTAATGATGCTGCTATGCCAGTCTTTCGGTATGACCCCATTCTGTATTACTTGGTTAACTATACGGGTGACCGTAGTGTGTCCTACCATACCAGATGCCTTCAACATCTCAGCAACTATCTCCGAAGGCCCAGCTGCCTTGCCTGTCTTCATATCTTTGATTGCCTTACTTATTATACTACCATTAACTTGCACCGCTGGTCCCTCTATTGGATCGAATTGGGGCAGACTATCTTTTCCCCATTTAATAGTCTCTCGTAGTGACACTTCCAGGCTATCTTCTTATCAGTATCAGTGAGCGCAAGTACTCCGTTATCATTACGGACACACTGCTCCCCGACAATATCACGGTTTTCCTTGACACATTGTCTAGCAATCCTGAACACCTTATGTTTTTGGTCCTCACGTTGTAGAACATGCTTAAACTTTCTATCCTCTGCTACCCTTTTTGCAAGGTACACTTGTCTCCTAGCTTCTCTCCTGGCCACTTGATAGTGCTCTCTATTTCCCCCATCCTGCCATACTTTCCAAGCTTGCTTTTTGGCCTTGATTGTCTCCTCCACCTTACTGTTCCACCACCAAGTTACTCTCCTCCTGCCAATAGGTCAGTTCCAGCCACAGATTTCATCTGTTGCTTTCAGCAGGTTCACTTTCAAGAATTGCCACTGTTCCTCTATATTACACGTCTCTAATTGCTCTTCCTTATTGTCAAAGGCATCAAGTAATAAGCTTTTAAATTTGTCACTGGCTATGGGGTCCTTCAACTTCCATATTCTTCTCCTCAAGGTAGGTCTCCTCTGTCGTCGAGTATGTCTATTCCTGACTATGAGGTCACTAGCTACTAGGCTATGTTGGGAGGTGCATTCTTCACGGGGGAGGGATTTAGTGTTTACCACAGACATTTTGTCCCGTCTTCTAGTAAGGATATAATCTATCTGGCTGGCATGTTCCCCTGATCTATAGGTGATCAAGTGGTTTTCACGTTTTTTGAAGTTTGTGTTACAGATAGTTAGGCTATTTGCGTCACAGAATTCCAGGATTCTAAAGCCCTCCTCATTTCTATTTCCAACCCCCTCCTCATTTCTATTTCCAACCCCATAGCCTCCATGGATTCCATCATAGCCATCACTGTGTTGTCCAACATGACCATTTAGGTCGCCACCAATAATAAGTAGTCACTGTTGGTTATTTGGGAGGTAGTGAACATTAGCGACTCATAGAACCTGTCCTTTATAACATCAGGTAGACCAGATTGGGGTGCATAAGCGGATATTATTGTCACAGTAGTTCTATTTAGAACTAGTCTTAATTCAATTATTCTGTCATTCACTCTATTTACATCAATTACCTTATCTACCCATTTTTCAGCTAACATAATTCCTACACCACCCTGTCCGTTGTCATTCCCCAGCCAGAAAAGTTTATAGCATCGTTTTTTTACCCACAATGAATCTGGCGGACCCCCCTCTCCACCTGGTCTCTTGAATACAACAAACATCAACTTCTTTACGTTCAAGCATCTCTACAACCTCATTTGAGCGACCTTACAATGTGCCCACGTTTATGGTACCAACTCTGAAGTTGGGAGGGTGGGATGGATGGGTTGGAGATGCAGGGAGGGGTGTGGGAGACGGAATTCTGTTGGTCATCCGTGTCTGAAATAAAGAGGGGTCCTTGTATTCTCGTCTTGCAGCGGGAGGTGAATTTATCTTTATCTGTGACATTGTCATTGAGTGCTTAGACTTTCCAAATTTCCGCAGTCCACCCATCAAACAGGTCTAAACTTAAGGAGTAGTAACCGAGGTGGTAGCTTTGCTATACTGATTTGTTAGAGAACTTACTAAAGCTGCTGAGTTATGATTGGACCATATAGCAATAGTGATATGTGGGGGTGGGAGGGCGGAAATGGGTAACTTTAGGAGAAGGTTAGTTTTTAGGAAGGGTCCAACAGATTGAGACATATTATTAATAACATGTAAAATAATAATTGAAAATCCGAGAGGAAAATGGAGAATTTGAATTTTAGACTGGCATAAATAGGAGTTAAAAACACTGCTTATTGAGAAGACTATGAATAAAAGAAAAGACAAGTATTGCTTACATTCTCAAAATTGACAGATCGCCCGTAAGATAGATTATGTAGATAAATTCTGTCCTTGGGAACCAGCAAGATTTATTTTATACTTGTGATCAGGCGGGGGATATATATATATATATATGCAAAAGTTCTATTTAAAATTGTTGGGATACAACAAGTAAATATTTTATAACTGATATAAAGCACTTGACAAGTTTTTGGAGTAGATATACGATATTAAATAAATGGAAACTATATTTATAAAACCATATTTATTTCATTATACATATTTCAGGGATACCAAATTAAAATATGGTATGCCTTCATCAGACAAAATACAATATATAAACAGTTTTATAAATAATTTTGACGTACCCCATTAGATGCAACCATTATTTTTGGAAGCTGTCTGGATGACTATCCAGACAGCTTCCAAAAATAATGGTTGCATCTATGGGGTACGTCAAAATTATTTATAAAACTGTTTATATATTGTATTTTGTCTGATGAAGGCATACCATATTTTAATTTGGTATCCCTGAAATATGTATAATGAAATAAATATGGTTTTATAAATATAGTTTCCATTTATTTAATATCGTATATATATGAAGATATATATATATATATTTTATATATATATTTATTTTATTCTATCTTATTTTATTTTAAAAACCTTTTTTATAATTATTTTAATTTAATTTAATTTTATTAATACATTTTTACACTTCTTAATCCAAGTTTTAGTATTTAAACCCAATATAAAATAATATACCCAGTTTCTATATTTTAGACCTCTAATATTTGAATACCATCTATAATATTCGCACATACACCTCATCAATTTATTTTTTAGCCGTTATTTACAGCTGTTTTCAATTTGACAGCGTTCCTGATCAAAAGTCTCTCTCTCTCTCTCTTTCTCTCTCTTCCTTCTTTCTTTTTTCTTCTCTATTTCTTTTTCCCTTTTCTTCATTTTTCCTATTTTTCTCATACTCTTATATTTTTGTCATATGTAATTGAACACTTTCTTGTTGACAAGTGTTTTTAGTCCTCTAGACATCAATTAAGATATATAGATTAGATATGTTGAGGAACTTAAAAAATCGTTGGACGAGAGAGAAGATATTCCCTCTAAGTTAAAATAATTTTTTTTACATTGTAAAAGAGTTTTCTTCCTTTTGTTTACATTGTCCGTAAATTATATTAGCTTGCAAAAAAATATATATAAAATATAGATTAATAAATAATAATTAATAGTTTAATAGTACATTAAACTTAAACTATATATATTAGAATAATTAAGTATTGAAGTAAATATAAATATAACCCTTCATTAAGTGAAATAAAGTTTATGGAGATTAAATATAACCACATGTAGATTTAAAAAAATAAATGAAACTAAAAAAAAATAACGAAGTTTCACAAAGTTTAATTTTGAATTAATTTAGATGATAAATGAACAAAATATTATATATTGATGTGGATGTATGCATGTTTAATACATTTTAATACATATTTAATAAGCATTAAAGATAAAATGTTTAATGTTGTATTATAATTGTTTCTACTTTTGGCACAAGGCCAGCAATTACACAGTGTATTACTGGTACTTTATTTTATCTACCCTCGTAAGGATGAAAGGCAAAGTTAACCTCGGCGGGATTTGAACTCAGCCTGTGCTGCAAAGCATGGCGTCCGACCCTAATGTTAAATAGAATATCTTACCTTATAATAAAACATTGTTATAATCTAGAATGAATTAAATTAAATTAAATTAATTTAAGCATATAAATTTGTAATGAACTCAAATATTCGATTACCGTAGAAATTAATCTATGCCTAATAATTGTTTCTACTTTTGGCACAAGGCCAGCAATTATCCAGTGCATTACTGGTACTTTATTTTATCGACCCCGTAAGGATGAAAAGCAAAGTTAACCTCGATGCCTAATAATCTAGATATATTATAAACTTATAATTAACTAAAGCGTAATCCAGTATAAGCGGCATTCACTGATAAATAATATGAATAATTTTTGAATTTTTTTGTCTTGGATTTGAATACGTGATTTTTTATTCTCTCCTTTTCTTTATCCTTTCCTTTTCCTTTTCTTCTTTTCTTTATTTCCCTTCTTTTCTCTCCACATCTTCCCTTTTCTTCATTTCTTTATTTCGCTTCCTCTTCCTTCCCATCTTCCCTTTCAACTCCCCTTCTATATTTCTACCTTGCTTGACTTCTTTAAGTTTGTCATATTATTTGTGGTATATAAATGTTGGGGGTTGGGGAAATAACTTACTGCTACTACAGGAATTGAAGTTTCAAGACCTTAGCAGTATGTTACATATCTGCTGGCCTATTAGGCACACTTTTTTTCCCTGCCCCCCAAAATCATATAAAAATATAAAATATCTTCTCTGCATCCAATGCATCCGTATCACTGATGGGAGAGCAAACGGAAGGCGAGGACAAACAGAGTTAAAAAGATTTTCCAGACTTATTTACCCAAATTTATTGTAATGGTATTTTGATGTTTGCTTTGTGTGTGTTTTGCTGATATACAAGAATTTGCTTATCTCTAGGTATTAATAACAGTAGATTTCACTTTAGATATTGTGGACTTAGTAAGTGTGCAGATGATGTACGACAAAAAAAACAATGAAATAATTTTATAATAAATTTATGAAGAAATGTATAAAAAATTCTGTATTGTTATATTTGGGGAGGGTCATATTGTTATAATATTGCAGAAAAATATAATAAAACACACTCACTGTTTGGTTTGTATTGATTTTCGCTTCTGTATATTTTGTATCCCTATTGTTAATTTAACTGGTAATCAATGTTTATCATTGATTGACCAACAGTTAAAAATATTGTGTCACAGGTGTTGAAAGAACTTTGATAGTCTATATATATCATCATCATCATCATCATCATCGTTTAACGTCCATCTTCCACGCTAGCATGGGTTTGGACGGGAATTGTCCCACTTGAGGCAAGATTGGTTGTCTTGCTCGTATAGGACTGTCTGGCGGGTTTTCTACGGCTGGATGCCCTTCCTAACACCAACAGTTAAAAATACAAATATAAATATAGTTTCTCAGAGTTCTTTCAGTGATGTTTCCATGTTTCCTCCCATTGTATTCTAAAATTCTTTTTTTATCAAAATGTCATTGTAAAACCAGGGGGCGTCTTACATGAAGAGGTGTCCTATAGGCCAGAAAATATGGAACATTTTTTAATACAACTCTTACTCTCCAAACATAACACAATCATCTCTATTGCACACTATATCTAATATCTCATACTCAGCTTTTCCCTCATCTCACTTCTGCTCTATTGTTAATGCACACTAATATTGGTTTTTGATTTAGGCACAAGGTCAACAATTTTGAGAAGCATTATATAATCTGATCTTTCCTCTGAGTGAGGAGTTCTTTGTTGCCAGCAGAGGTAACAACCCTTAGAACTTCTTTCACTCTGTTCTCACACCTGGACCACAAAACCTGTACGCCCAACTCTGCTACTAATGAGGTCGCTTAGATAGTAAAAGCTGTCCACTTCTAGTGAACCAGTTCAATTTATTTCTTGAGTGCCCTTACTGATGATTACTCCTGTGTACGTGAAAAGGAATTGGTAAAAAACCCCCACCTCATTTGATGTACCCAGTGTGTGCAATGGATGCACAAGAGATGTAGAAGGATCACAATTAGGTTGATAGAAAAGGTAGACTTTATATGAGACAGGTGTACAGGTGTTCTATCAACCTAACTGCCATCCTTCTATATCTCGTGTGAATCCATTGTATACACTGTGTGCATCATATGAGGGTTTTTTTACCAATTCCTTTTCTGTATGTTAAAGTAAAGTAAAGTCTGTCTCGAGCTCATCGGGCCAGTGTTTATACCGGTTCCGTGGGGTTAAGTGACTGAGAGTACAAGACTTTCCACTGGACAGGATGACAGTCCATCACAGAGTTAAACCCCCAGTTATTGCTGGTACTCATTTTCAGCTGCGTATACTGGAGCAACATGAAATGAAGTGTTTTAGTTCAGAACACAACAAACAACCCGGGCCAGGAATTGAACCCATGACATTATGATTGTAAGTTCAACACTCTTACCACTAGACCACACACCTCTCACTGTATATTGAGCACAGATATTTCCCTGGTGGTAGCAGAATCTTACCCTCTGTCCTATTTACAAAATCTTTAATCTTTACTAGGTTTTAATTTAAGACCTTTCAATACCAGATTTTATCTTTGTGTCTGGAACCTTTTTAACTCAAGAATTACAAGACATATTGAGTTACAGTAACACACAACAGTTTTATTAGTTTCACGCTTGTCGGAAAAGGAAAAATGAATATTTTAGTGTATCAGATGTTAGTCCTTCATCAGAAATGAGCAAAGATGGGAGAAAGAGAGGATTTTAAGAAAAAAGTAAATAAATAAAAGTCTTATCAAGATGGGTGAGGGGGTCAGGCAAATGCACTCTATACTCTCATACATAAGTTACACCTATTTTTACATGAAAATATGAAGTAAAAACCAGTATACGACTTATCTAACCACATCTACAAAACTTCAATATACAAAAAATATGGTACATTGCTTTTGCTTATAGATGCCAAAAGTAGTGTGACGTTATCTGAACATACTTTAAATAGTCCTCTTTAAATAGCACAAATATTTTTTATTAATATTCATAATTAGTCAGTAAATAAAAACAGTATAACATTTATAAGAACATTTCTATTAGAAAAACATTGCATTACAGTATTATATATATATATATATATATAAATATATATATATTGAATATATATATATATATATATATATGTATATATATATCTATATATGTATATATATATATATATATATATATATATATATATTCAATATATATATATATATATATATATATATATATATATATATATTCTATATATATATATATATATATATATATATATATATATATATATATATATATACACACATATATATATATATATATATATACACATATATATATATATATATATATATATATACACATATATATATATATATATATATATATATATATACACATATATATATATATATATATATATATATATATACACATATATATATATATATATATATATATATATACATATATATATATATATGTATATATATTGTATATATATATATATATAAATGGAGGCACATGGCTTAATGGTTAGAGCATTGGCCTTGCAATCGAAAGGTTGTGAGTTCAATTCTCAGACTTGTTGTTTCCTTGAGCAAGACACTTTATTTCACATTGCTCCAGTTTACTCAGCTGTAGAAATGAGATGATAGGGACTGGGGTCCCTATCATTCCACTGCAAAGTGGTCGTGGAGGTGCCACGGCAAAAAAGCACCCAGCACTCACTGTAAATGAGGTTGGTGTTAGGGAGGGCATCCAGCTGTAGAAATCAAGCCAGAATCAGTTCCCTTGCTAGCAGGGAAAAGCGGACGTAAAATGAAATGATGATGATGATGATGATGATGATGATATATATATATATATATATATATGTGTGTGTGTGTCTGATGGTAGCTAAGATGCTTCCATAGGCGGTATGCCGGTTGAGCACTCTATGCTCTTACAGAGCAGAGTATGATATAATATAAACTGATTTTTCGTTTTATATTATATATATATATTGTATATATATATATTGTATAGTAATATTAATAAATTTGAAGACTAAAATCCAAAGTTTCAGAAGATCCCGTTAAGGGTGAAAGCAGCGATTCTTTGCTTAAACTTTAATCTGTTATTTTAATAAATATATATATTGTATATCATCAATATATATATTGTATATCATCATCATCATCATCATCATTTCATTTTACGTCATTTTACGAGTTAACTTCAACAGTACGTCCTCATCAGATAAAATAAGATGATGCATGACATACCCCGACATAGTAGATGGTTAAGATTCAGTCATGGTAGTGAGTAATATATGACAAAACTCAATATTTATATACCTTAATATTGAGAACATGAGAAAAATATATAATACATACAATAGAGAGGGTGAGTATATATATATATATTGTATATATATATATATATATATACAATATGGTTTTATAAATATAGTTTCCATTTGTTAATATCGTATTTTTACTCCAAATATTTGTTGAGTGCTTTATATCAGTTATAAAAATATTTGCTTGTTGTATCCCAACAATTTAAATAGAACTTTTACATATATATTGTATATATATATATAATATATATATATAATCATCATCATCATCATTTTATGTCCGCTTTTCCCTGCTTGCAAGGGTTGGACGGGTCCTATTCAGCACAATCCTTTGTCATCTCCTCGGTGAGTTTCAGTGATCTGAGGTCAGCTTTCACAAACTCCACCCATGATTTTCATGGTCTTCCTCTACTGTGTCTTCCTTCCACTGGGATTTCTTGGCACTTCTTTATCCAGCGGTCATCCTCCATGCGCATCACATGTCCATACCATCTCAGCCTTCTCTCCTGCACACCACAACTTATCCCTCTTATACTCAGTTTCTTTCTCAACTCGTCCATGCTGGGTCGTTCACGCACATTGACATTGCACATCCAACGGAGCATACTTGCTTCATTTCTCTCCAGCCGTCGCATATCTTCTGCAGTTGCTGCCCATGTCTCACTACCATACAGCATCATGCATCTCACACAGGCATCATATAACCGTCCTTATAATATATATATATATAATATATATATATATATAATATATATATATATCATAGATTGAGTTAAAAAAATATATATATATATAATATATATATATCATCATCATCATCATCATCACCGTTTTACGTCCGTTCTTCCACGCTAGCATGGGTTAGACGGGTTGTCCTGTTGTGGGCAGTGTCTGGTCGGCTGACCATGCCTTGCTCATACAGGAACTGATCTGGCTTGATTTCTACAGCTGGATGCCCTTCCTAACACCAACCTCATTTACAGTGAGTGCTGGGTGCTTTTTCTGGCGCCTACACGTCCACTTTACAGTGTGGGCTGGGTGCTTTTTTGCCGTGGCACCTCCACGACCACCTTGCGGTGGGGGGAGTGGGGGCATATTGTTTATATGCTTCAGCATGTACCCATGGGAGGTCGGGTACCCTGTATTACTGCATGACGCCAGAAGTCACGGTCGTGTGTCATTGACTTTGAGAGGTGTAGTTGGGTAAGGTCGGCTTTTATCACCTCATCCCAAGTCATCTTGGGTCTCCCCACTCCGCGGTTTCCATCAACTTCTAGTGCTCTGCACCTTTTTATGCAGCTGTCATCCTTCATACGCATCACATGTCCATACCAGCATAACCGCCTCTCCTGCACGCAGCATTTGATTCCTCTTATGCTCAGTCTCTCTCTCAATTCCTTTATGCTTTGTCGTTCACGTATATTACTGTTACACATCCATCGGAGCATGCAGGCTTCGTTTCTCTCTAATCTACGTAAGTCTTCCACCTTCAGCGCCCAGGTCTCACTACCATGCAACATCGCTGTTCGGATACACGCATCATACAGTCTGCCTTTCATTCTGAGGGAGAAGCCTTTTGCAGCTAGCAGTGGTAGTAGTTCCCTAAACTTCTTCCATCCTGTTCTTACCCTAGTTATTGTACTTTCTGAGCACCCACCTCCGTTGCTAATTCGGTCACCTAGGTAGCAGAAGCTGTCTACTGTTTCTACAGGGCCCTCCCAGAGATTGGTGGTACTTGTTTCCTGTGGCTGTTTGCTTGCTGTTTCAGCACAGCTGCTGCATGTGAATCCTACATTCTTAATTAAGCTTCCTGAGATCCCGCTACATCTCTTGTGTACCCATTGTTTGCATTTGGGGCAGAGAATGGAGTTCCTACCTACACCTTTCCTACATACTGAGCAAGGCTATTTCCCTGAGGGGATCTGGGTTCTGTTTTCTCGTCTACTTATAAGGACCTTAGTCTTTGTCATGTTGACTTTGAGGCCCTTTCTCTCTAGTCCCTGCTTCCAGGTTTGGAATTTATTCTCTAGTTCTACCATAGATTCAGCTATGAGTGCGAGGTCATCAGCATACAGGAGTTCCCATGGGCATCCGGTCTTAAACTCCTCTGTTATTGCCTGCAGGACTATGATGAACAGGAGAGGGCTAAGAACAGAGCCCTGGTGGACCCCAACCTGTACGCTAAATTCCTCGCTATACTCATTGCTAATCCTAACTTTGCTGACTGCTCCCCTATACATGGCTTGTACCGCTTTCACAAGCCATTCATCTACTCCTAGTTTTCTAAGAGCCCACCAGATTACTGCACGTGGAACTCTGTCAAAGGCTTTCTCAAGGTCGACAAATGCCAAGTAGAGTGGCTTACTTTTAGCTAGGTACTTTTCCTGTAATTGCCTCACAAGGAAGAGGGCATCAGTGGTGCCTTTCCCTGGTACAAACCCAAATTGCATCTCGTCTATATTCACCCGGTCCCTAATCAGCTGTGCTATAACTCTTTCTGTTACTTTCATGACCTGGTCCATCAACTTTATACCTCTATAGTTTCCTCTATCTAGTGCATCGCCTTTACCTTTGTAGCAGTTGACAATGATGCTACTGCACCAATCTTTTGGTATGGCCCCCTCTAGTATTACCTGGTTAACGATACGTGTGGTTATAGTGTGACCTACAGACCCAGATGCCTTCAGCATCTCGGCAGCTATACCCGATGGACCGGTTGCCTTCCCTATCTTCATATCTCTGATTGCCTTACTTACTACGCTGCCGCTGACTTGTACTGCTGGTCCCTCTATAGGGTCTACGTGGGGTAGGGTCTCTTCTTCCCATGCATTCTCTTCATTTAGTAATCTATCATAATGACTCTTCCATGCATCTTTCTTCTCAGCACTTGTGAGGGCAAGCTCACCTTTATCATTCCGGATACACTTCTCTCCAATGACATCACAACTATCTCTGACACACTGCCTCGCAATCTTGAATACCTCCTGTTTCTGGTCCTCACGTTGTAAAACATGCTTGAATTTTCTATCCTCTGCTTCCCTCCTAGCTAAGTATACTTGTCGCCTAGCATCCCTCTTGGTCTCTATGTAATGTACCCTGCTCCCCCCGTTCTTCCATTCTTTCCATGCCTGTCTCTTGGCCTTGACTGCTTCATCTACCTTATTGTTCCACCACCAAGTCACTCTCCTCCTGCTTGAGGTCTTACTCCAGCCACAAACCTCATCCGTCGCCTCTAGTAAGTTATTTTTTAGGAACTCCCAGTTCTCTTCTACGTTAAATGTCTGTATCTGTTCTTCTTTACTGTCGTAGGCGTTGAGTAAAATATCTTTAAATCTGTTACTGGTTGAGGGGACTTTCAGCTTCCAGATCTTTCTTCTCCAGGTTGGCCTCTGTTTCAGGGCTCGTCTAGTTCTGACCGTGAGGTCGCTGACAACTAAGCTATGTTGGGATGTACATTCCTCACTAGGGAAGGCTTTTGTGTTTACGACCGTCCATCTGTCACGTCCTCTGATGAGGATAAAATCTAACTGACTAGAGTGCTCCCCTGATCTATAGGTGATCAGGTGGTTGTCGGGTTTTTTAAAGTTTGTGTTACATATCGACATGTCATTGGCGTCGCAGAATTCTAGAAGTCTGAATCCTTCCTCATTCCTTGTGCCAACTCCATGGCCTCCATGTACTCTATTGAAGTCGTCGCAGTGTTTACCTACGTGTCCGTTAAAATCTCCTGCAATGATTAGGAAGTCCTTGTCGTCTGTTAGAGCAGTAGTGTGTATTAGGGACTCGTAAAACCTATCCTTAAGTTCGTCTGGCAGCCCCGATTGGGGTGCGTAAGCTGATATTATTGTGGTAATTGTCTTATTCAGGACTAGTCTGAGTTTAATGATTCTTGCATTTACCCTGTACACTGAGATTACTTTATCTACCCACTTGTCAGCTAATAGTATACCTACACCACCCATCCCATCGTCATTTCCCACCCAGAAATATTTGTAGCACTGGCTTTTTCCTACAAGGGCTCTAGCAGACCCTCCTCTCCATCTAGTCTCTTGCACACAGCATACATCAACTTCCTTTCGCTCTAGCATTTCTACGATTTCTCCTGCTCTTCCTTTCATTGAGCCTACATTGATGGTACCAACTCGGAGTTTAGGGCATTTGTCGACACTCGTAGGGGAGGGTCTTTGGGTTGGCGCTTCACGTGGGTGCTTGGTAGCTCGCAGATTCATATTTCATCTATTGATTCAGAGTTGCTCAAATGTATTCTCAGCTCATCCATCCATAACGGTGGGAAAATTGAGGGCTAGAAGAACAGTGGTGGTGGGGTAATGGCAGGGTGTGTTGGGATGCGCCAGAGGAGGAGAGAGTTAGTTAGGCAGGTAGTAGCAGCAGCAGTGGAAATGGCATGCTAGGTTTGATTGGTCGAATAGACTATGGTGGTGTGTGGGGGTGGGGGGAGGGAATGTGAGGTAGGAAGTGAGGGTCGCATGGTAAATAACTGAGAGAGATACAATAGAATTAATACATAAATTATTAATTCGAGTATGTGTTAGTTTATCACCAACACTTTAGTATGCAGGGTAGAGCACTCAATGAAGTACACAAGTAGGTCTGTTTACTACAGAGTATATTTATAATCATGAAGTACAAGTCAACAGATTATAATTCACTTTGTTTATTCATAATCGCTGTTATATATATTTCGGTAATAACTGTTATGCAACAGTTATCAACTCATCAGAGAGATGTTTAGGGGTATTTTCACCAGACTTCCATGCTGTTACTGTTAATGGTAATTTGTTATTTTAACAGCTATTCCATGTGCTTGAGTTTCCAAATTTTTCTATGAAAATATATCATAATATTTCGTTTTTAATACTTTGATCAGAATTTTATCCAAATCTATGTACTGTATGTATATACTTGAATATAAGTTGAATCAAATATAAGCTGACTCAAATATAAGTTTACTCTAATATAAGTCAAATTCAATATAAGCTGACTCAAATATAAGCTGTCTTGAATATAAGCTGACTTGAATATAACCTGACTCGAATATAAGCTAATTCGAGTATAAGCTAACTCGAATATAAGTTGACTTGAATATAAGTTGACTCGAATATAAGTTGACTCGAATATAAGTTGACTCGAATATAAGCTGACTCGAATATAAGCTGACTCGAATATAAGCTGACTCGAATATAAGCTGACTTGAATATAAGTTGACTTGAATATAAGTTGACTCAAATATAAACCAACTTGAATATAAACTGACCCTTCCCATTCTACCATTTATTTTTTGGTCTCTTATTCCTCAGCTTATATTCAAGTATATATTGTGAGTTTGATAAACACAGCCTCCTGTGACTTATGTGTGATTCAAGTACTTTAACCCTTTAGCATTTAAACCGGCCATATCCGGCCAGAATTCTCTCAACTCTTCCTGTTCAAACTGGTCATAACTAGCCACTCATACTGATGTTAAGGTATTGTTCTCAAAATAAATAACATAAAAATTTCATAGATTCGATATTATGTGAGATTATTATGTAAGATAAAGCATTTACCACAAAAATACAATAGTATATATAGAGTTATGTAAATACTAACGGGTTAACTGAGAATGCTGAGTAAAATAGGCATGCAACTTATGTAAAATAAATATTTATACATATACACACTTTGATGCATGCACACACTGAACACATGCACACGCACACACATACAAATACATGTACATGCACACACAAATACATGCACACGCAAACACAGACACACACACATGAACACACAAACACAGACGCACACACAAATACATGCTCACGCACACACACAGACACTGACATACACACATGAACACACAAGCACAGACGCACACACAAATACATGCTCACGCACACACACAAACACTGACACACACACATGAACACACAAATACATGCACACGCACACACACACACAAACACTGACACACACACATGAACACACAAACACAGACGCACACACAAATACATGCACACGCACACACACAAACACAGACACACACACATGAACACACAAATACATGCACACGCACACACAAACACAGACACACACACATGAACACACAAACACAGACACACACACAAATACATGCACACGCACACACACACACAAACAAACACAGACACACACACATGAACAGACACACATGAACACACAAATACATGCACACGTACACAGACACACACACAAACACATACGCACGCACCTATGTGTATGCGTCAGTGGTTGTGCTTGTGCGTATCTGTTTATGGGTAAGATAAAATGTTCAAGATGTTTGCTTTGCAGTCATGGCAGCCTGGTGAGGTCATAGGTTCAATTCCAATGACTGACACCTTGGTTAAACTGTCTTTTATTCTAGACTTAATGGTAACTGAAATCTTGGCAGGGAGATTGGGTAGACAGAAACATTGTAGAAGCCCGTATTATATATTTCTGATTTATTTGTAGAAATGTTCTCATCTTCGTTGTTAAAATCCCAGTGTTGTGACTTATGCGTGAATCATCATCATCATCATCATCATCATCATCATCATCACCATCATCATCATGATCACCATCATCATCATCATCATCACGATCATTGTTATGATCATTGTCATTATCATATTCACCACCACCGCCACCACCATCATCATCATCACCACCACTAACATCATCAACACCATCATCATCACCATCATCATCATCACCATCAACATCAACATCACCATCATCATCATCATCACCATCATCATCACCATTACCACTACCATCATCATCATCATCATCATTATCATCATCATCACCATCACCACTACCATCATCATTATCACCATTACCACTACCATCATCATCATCACCACCATCATCACCATTACCACTACCATCATCATCACCACCACCACCATCATCACCATTACCACTACCATCATCATCACCACTACCACTACCATCATCATCATCATCATCATCATCATCATCACCATCACCATTATCACTACCATCATCATCATCACCACTACCATCATCATCACCACTACCACTACCATCATCATCACCATCATCATCATCACCATCATCATCACGATGATAACCGCTGCCACCACCGTCACCATCACTGTTTACCACCTATTTTGCCTGCTTGCATGGGTTAGACTGATTACTAAGTTATGTGACTTACCAGGTGAAAACAGGTGATTATGTCTTGTTCATATGGATCTGCATTTTGGCTTGGTTTCTATGGCTGGACACCTTTCCTAATGCCAACCACATTACAGGGTGAACTGGGTACTTTTCTTGCTATGTCATCAGCATCACCCCCTAACAAGGTGGACTGAGAGCTTTGTTTTTGTGGCACCAACACTACTATCTCACAGAGTTGACTGTGAGCGTTCTATTTGTGGCATCGATACTACCAACTTAACAGGGTGAACTGGGTACTTTTCTTGCTATGTCATCAGCATCACCCCCTAACAAGGTGGACTACAAGCTTTATTGTGGCATCAACACTACCTCTTAACAGTGTGGCTAGGAACTTTTTTGACATGGCAGCTTACAGGGTAGACTCGGTGCTTTTGTTGTGGGACCAGTACTACCATGTAACAGGGTGGGACCTAACAGGTGAAAAATGGGTGCTTTTTATTGTGGTATCAACACTACCAACTTACAGGTTGGTTTGGGTGCTTTTATTGTTGTGTCACCAATGCTACCACCTTACA
>OZ024744.1:91572843-91577626 GCA_964016885.1 Eledone cirrhosa
ATATATATATATATATATACATATATATACATATATATATATATGTATATATATGTATACATATATATATATATATATGTATATATATGTATACATATATATATATATATATGTATACATATATATACATATATATATATGTATATGTATATATATGTATACATATATATACATATATATATATATATATATATATATATATATATATATATATATATATATATATATATATATATACCATTAAATGTAAAGTACTTCAAACTGAATATGTCTCTGATAATTTTCCTAGGTCATATTTTTATTTATTGGTATATTTATTTGTTTATTTATTTATTTATTTATTTATTTATTTATTTATTTATTTATTTTATTTATTTATTTATTCATGTTTGTTTGTTTGTTTGTTTGTTTGTGTCTTATAGTTTATTATAACATTAGTAGTTTACTTTAGAGAGGGCAAATCAAATGAAAGTCTTACTTTTCCTGGTCATTGATGTGAATCTTTGATAAATGAAGATGGATTGAGATAGAGGGAGGGAAGTAGGTATAGAGAGTGAGAGAGAGAGATAGAGAGAGAGAGAGGGGGAGAGTGATAGTGGGAGTGATAGAGTGGGAGAGAAAGAGATGGATAGATAGTGATAGAGTGAGAGGGAGGGAGTGGTAGAGTGGGAGAGATAGAGAGAGAGAGAGAGAGAGGGAGGGAAGAGTGATAGTGGGAGTGATAGAGTGGGAGAGAAAGAGATGGATAGATAGTGATAGAGTGAGAGGGAGGCAGGGAGTGGGAGAGTGGGAGAGATAGAGAGGGGTGAGAAATAGAGATAAAGTGTTGTAGGGAGAGTTGAGATGAATGAAAAAAAAAGTAGAGAGAGAGAGAGGGGGGAAGGAGTGATAGAGTGGGGGAGGGAGAGGTGGATAGATAGTGAGAGAGTGAGAGGGAGGGAGAGATAGAGACTAAAGTGTTGTAGGGAGAGTTGAGATGAATGAAAAAAAAAGTAGAGAAAGAGAGAGGGGGGAGGGGTATTAAAGTGTTGTTGTTGTTGTTGTTGTTGTTGTTGTGGTAGTGGTGGTGGTCTTATGGAAATGAATGAATGAAGGAGAGAGATGTAGGGAGAGAGAGAGAGAGATTAAAGTGTTGTGGGGTGGGGGTGAAATGAATGAAGAAGAAAACGAAGCGAGAGAGAGGGAGAAATAGATAGAGTGACGTAGGGGAGAGAGAAGTAGGAGGAGGAGAGAGAGAGAGGGAGAGAGATTAAAGTGTTGTGGAAGAGTGGGGGTGAAATGAAAGAAGTAGATGAGCAAGACGGAAAGAGAGAGAGAGAGAAAGAGTAAAAAGATAGATTAGAAAAGTAGAAAGAGAGATAATGAGAGAGAGAGGGGGGGGAGACGTTGAAGTGTTATGGGGTAAAATGAATGAAGAATAGTGAGAGCTGGAGAGAGAGAGAGATATAGATAGATGTAGAGAGACATAGACAGAGAGAGAGAGATGTACAGAGAGAGAGAGAGAGAGAGAGATGTAGAGAGACGTAGTCAGAGAGAGAGAGATGTAGGAGAGATATATATAGAGAGAGAGAGAGAGAGATGTAGAGAGAGAGAGAAATATGTAGAGAGAGAGAGAGAGAGAGAGAGAGATGTAGGAGAGATGTAGGGAGAGAGAGAGAGTGATGGAGAGAGAGAGAGAGAGAGAGAGAGAGAGAGAGAGAGATGGAGAGGGGAGTAATGAAAGAGAGATTAAACGGTTTGGCTTGGTATGGTTTGGTTTGGTTTGGTTTGGTTTCAGTTATGTAAGTGATACAGTGAGATATTTTGCCTGGCAGAAATATTCCAATGTTGATGTATTGAACTAGTAACACAACAGGACAGGTACAGTGTGATGAAGGAGTTAGTGTGGTGAAGGAGTTGGAGTGTGGTGAAGGAGTTTGAGAAGGAGTTGATGTATTGAACTAGTAACACAACAGGACAGGTACAGTGTGATGAAGGAGTTAGTGTGGTGAAGGAGTTGGAGTGTGGTGAAGGAGTTTGAGAAGGAGTTGATGTATTGAACTAGTAACACAACAGGACAGGTACAGTGTGATGAAGGAGTTAGGGTGGTGAAGGAGTTGGAGTGTGGTGAAGGAGTTTGAGAAGGAGTTGATGTATTGAACTAGTAACACAACAGGACAGGTACAGTGTGATGAAGGAGTTAGTGTGGTGAAGCAGTTGGAGTGTGGTGAAGGAGTTTGAGAAGGAGTTGATGTATTGAACTAGTAACACAACAGGACAGGTACAGTGTGATGAAGGAGTTAGGGTGGTGAAGGAGTTGGAGTGTGGTGAAGGAGTTTGAGAAGGAGTTGATGTATTGAACCAGTAACACAACAGGACAGGTAAAGTGTGATGAAGGAGTTAGGGTGGTGAAGGAGTTAGGGTGGTGAAGGAGTTAGAGGGTGATGAAGAAGTTAGTGTGGTGAAGGAGTTAGAGTGTGGTGAAGAAGTTTGAGAAGGAGTTGATGTATTGAACCAGTAACACAACAGGACAGGTAAAGTGTGATGAAGGAGTTAGGGTGGTGAAGGAGTTGGAGGGTGAAGGAGTTAGAGGGTGATGAAGGAGTTAGGGTGGTGAAGGAGTTAGAGTGTGGTGAAGAAGTTTGAGAAGGAGTTGATGTATTGAACCAGTAACACAACAGGACAGGTAAAGTGTGATGAAGGAGTTAGGGTGGTGAAGGAGTTAGGGTGGTGAAGGAGTTAGAGGGTGATGAAGGAGTTAGTGTGGTGAAGGAGTTAGAGTGTGGTGAAGGAGTTGATGTATTGAACCAGTAACACAACAGGACAGGTAAAGTGTGATGAAGGAGTTAGGGTGGTGAAGGAGTTGGAGGGTGAAGGAGTTAGAGGGTGATGAAGAAGTTAGTGTGGTGAAGGAGTTAGAGTGTGGTGAAGAAGTTTGAGAAGGAGTTGATGTATTGAACCAGTAACACAGCAGGACAGGTAAAGTGTGATGAAGGAGTTAGGGTGGTGAAGGAGTTAGAGTGTGGTGAAGGAGTTAGAGTGTGGTGAAGAAGTTTGAGAAGGAGTTGATGTATTGAACCAGTAACACAACAGGACAGGTAAAGTGTGATGAAGGAGTTAGGGTGGTGAAGGAGTTGGAGGGTGAAGGAGTTAGAGGGTGATGAAGGAGTTAGGGTGGTGAAGGAGTTAGAGTGTGGTGAAGAAGTTTGAGAAGGAGTTGATGTATTGAACCAGTAACACAACAGGACAGGTAAAGTGTGATGAAGGAGTTAGGGTGGTGAAGGAGTTAGGGTGGTGAAGGAGTTAGAGGGTGATGAAGGAGTTAGTGTGGTGAAGGAGTTAGAGTGTGGTGAAGGAGTTGATGTATTGAACCAGTAACACAACAGGACAGGTAAAGTGTGATGAAGGAGTTAGGGTGGTGAAGGAGTTGGAGGGTGAAGGAGTTAGAGGGTGATGAAGAAGTTAGTGTGGTGAAGGAGTTAGAGTGTGGTGAAGAAGTTTGAGAAGGAGTTGATGTATTGAACCAGTAACACAGCAGGACAGGTAAAGTGTGATGAAGGAGTTAGGGTGGTGAAGGAGTTAGAGTGTGGTGAAGGAGTTAGAGTGTGGTGAAGAAGTTTGAGAAGGAGTTGATGTATTGAACCAGTAACACAGCAGGACAGGTAAAGTGTGATGAAGGAGTTAGGGTGGTGAAGGAGTTAGAGTGTGGTGAAGGAGTTAGAGGGTGGTGAAGAAGTTTGAGAAAGAGTTGATGTATTGAACCAGTAACACAGCAGGACAGGTAAAGTGTGATGAAGGAGTTAGGGTGGTGAAGGAGTTAGAGTGTGGTGAAGGAGTTAGAGGGTGGTGAAGAAGTTTGAGAAGGAGTTGATGTATTGAACCAGTAACACAACAGGACAGGTACAGTGTGATGAAGGAGTTAGGGTGGTGAAGGAGTTGGACGGTGAAGGAGTTAGAGTGTGGTGAAGGAGTTAGAGTGTGGTGAAGGAGTTAGAGTGTGGTGAAGAAGTTTGAGAAGGAGTTGATGTATTGAACCAGTAACACAGCAGGACAGGTAAAGTGTGATGAAGGAGTTAGGGTGGTGAAGGAGTTAGAGTGTGGTGAAGGAGTTAGAGGGTGGTGAAGAAGTTTGAGAAGGAGTTGATGTATTGAACCAGTAACACAGCAGGACAGGTAAAGTGTGATGAAGGAGTTAGGGTGGTGAAGGAGTTAGAGTGTGGTGAAGGAGTTAGAGGGTGGTGAAGAAGTTTGAGAAGGAGTTGATGTATTGAACCAGTAACACAACAGGACAGGTACAGTGTGATGAAGGAGTTAGGGTGGTGAAGGAGTTGGACGGTGAAGGAGTTAGAGTGTGGTGAAGGAGTTAGAGTGTGGTGAAGAAGTTTGAGAAGGAGTTGATGTATTGAACCAGTAACACAGCAGGACAGGTAAAGTGTGATGAAGGAGTTAGGGTGGTGAAGGAGTTGGAGGGTGAAGGAGTTGGAGGGTGATGAAGAAGTTAGTGTGGTGAAGGAGTTAGAGTGTGGTGAAGAAGTTTGAGAAGGAGTTGATGTATTGAACCAGTAACACAACAGGACAGGTAAAGTGTGATGAAGGAGTTAGGGTGGTGAAGGAGTTGGACGGTGAAGGAGTTAGAGTGTGGTGAAGGAGTTAGAGTGTGGTGAAGAAGTTTGAGAAGGAGTTGATGTATTGAACCAGTAACACAACAGGACAGGTAAAGTGTGATGAAGGAGTTGGAGGGTGAAGGAGTTAGAGGGTGATGAAGAAGTTAGTGTGGTGAAGGAGTTAGAGTGTGGTGAAGAGG
>OZ024744.1:91577826-91580326 GCA_964016885.1 Eledone cirrhosa
AAAAGATTGGTTCTGCAAGGTTTAAAATGACCAAGGATGGTGCCCTTACGATTCTATCAACAATTAAGGGCCCTTTACCTTTTCATTTTTTTTTTAACCTATAAGCTCAGGTTTCTGCCTGCTACTGATATCATGTAGCCCAGTACAGGCTTGGACGCTGCAGGCTTCCCTTCCCAGCTCGAGCCGGTGGGGCTAGATCGAGGGGATGGCAAAAGGCCAGATGGCATGTCCATCTTTCCGTTCCGTGGTGGCAAACCCCTCGTCTGGGATGCCACTTGCACCGACACTTTCTGCAGCCGCAACCTGGTGCACTCTGTGATTAACAGGTTCTGCTGCACGTCGGGCTGAGGGGGCCAAACTCTCCAAGTACCGGTCACTCTCCGACAGGTTTGCAGTCGTACCCTTGACAGTGGAAACTTCTGGTGTCCTGGGCCCTAGGGCTACCTCCCTACTCACCACCATAGGCGCTGAGCTGGCCAGCCGCAGGTGTGAGCCCCGCGAGCTGGAATGGCTCTTCCAGTGCGTCTCCCTTACCGTCCTCCAGGGAAACGCCTTCTCCATTCTGTCCGCCGGGGCTGTGGGGAGGCAACCGATATGATTGACTGACTTGTCATTTTATCAATCAGATACCACACCCATCCAATATACATATGTATTATTTAGAAACCTGCGTGGAGTGGTCAGTGTCTAAACTGGCTCACCCAACAGACCCTGATCTGGTCAACTCAGGTTTCTGCCTTCTTGTGGTACCATATAACCCAGTATAACCTGCTTTATGGTTGAGTGATTGGCGACTAAACAAACATCTCCACCATACCCTGGTATAATCTGGTGAGGAGGGTATGTGGAATTCCAGCAAAAAAACAAGAGCTGCTGTTAGACAGGCAAATGAACTCCCCAGAGTCAATGGCCATCCACTTCCAGCTGGAAAAGAACAGATTAAAACATACGTTTAAGGATGTTAAGTGAGGATGATGATAGCTATCAAACATTATGGTGGTTGGTGTTCGGAAGGGCATCCAGCTATAGAAACCAAGTCAGAATACAGATCCATATGAGCAAGGCACAGTCACTGGACCTGACTTGCATCATAACATGACAACCTGTCTAAGCCGTGAAAGCATGGAAAATTATTAACCATTTTGCCAACAACCCTGAGCATCTTTTTGAATTCCATGTGTCTAACACCTGTGGGCACGATACAAAGTCAGAAAGCAGCACAGCTCCCATGACTTTCGGATTTTTTCATGCTCAGAGTTGGTGAAGCATGGAACAAACTACCTGCATCAGTTGTTAGCTGTTGAGACACTGCATCCTTTAAAACCTTCCATGCTTCCTGAAATTCGCTAATGCTACACCTGCTATCCCCCCTCCACACACACACACACACACACACATGTATATCATGACTCATACACTGTTCACTTTCCCGACATTTGTACATTATTCTATGTACTATATATTTAGTGCAGTGGATTGGCAGTATCGGTAGAGCATCAGACACCATGCTTTGTAGCATAGAGTTATGGCCCTTTACGTTCTGAGTTCAAATCCCGTCGAGGTTGACTTTGCCTTTCATCCTTACAGGGTCAATAAAATAAAGTACCAGTAATGCACTGGGATAATTGCTGGCCTGGTGCCAAAAGTAGTAACCATTATTCTATGTACTATACATACACCTTTGATGAGTTGTAGTGCACCTGAGCTCTGTACACAATAATTTCATTATTATTATATGATAAATAAAAGGGAAAACAAAAGGAGCTGATCAACAGCTTGAACCAAGGAAACAATATTTCCATTGATCTTTCCATTATAGTGTTTATCGGTGTGGCTCACTGACATTAGGGAGATTGCTATGTCCTTGACAAAACTGAAGAGTTCTCCAGTTGTGTGTCACCCGTTAGGGAAGTGTCAAGTATGGTATCATTTGTGAAATAATAGGTATCATAGTGTGGTGGAACTGTAGGAGGTGAAAGCAAGTAGGTTGTTGATGTTTAGACGAATGAGTACAAGGACAAAACCAAACCCTGTGGCACTCCACAGGAGTACTAACAAACCACTGCAACTGTCAACACCGCCACAGACACCACTACCACCACAGCCACTACCCTCACCACTACCACCACACCACTACCCTCACCACTACCACCACACCATTACCACCACCACCACAGCCAATACCACTACCACCACAGCCAATAACACTACCACCACCACGACCACAACCACTACCATCACCACTACCACCACATCACTACCACCACCACCACAGCCAATACCACTACCACCACTACCACTACCATCACCACTACCACCACAGCCAATACCACTACCACCACGGCCAATACCACTACCACCACAGCCAATACCACTACCACCACCACAACCACAACCACAGCCGCTACCACCTCAGCCACTACCACCACAACCACTACCATCATCACTACCACCACAACCACTACCACCTTAGCCACTAACACCACCACCTCAGCCACTA
>OZ024744.1:91585326-91597826 GCA_964016885.1 Eledone cirrhosa
ATCCCGCCCACCCCACCCAAGTCCCCAATCCACACCATAAAGTGGTCATCCTGGAGCCACGATAAAAAGTGCCTAGTCCACACTATAAAGTGGTTAGGTAGGGGTCATGATAAAAAAGCTCCCAGTCCACACTGTAAATGTGGTTGGTGCTAGGAAGGGCATCCAGCTGTAGAAACCAATCTAAAATCAGTTCTGTGTGATATATATATAATTGTTTCTACATTTGGCACAAGGCCAGCAATTACCCAGTACGTTACTGGTACTTTATTTTATCGACCCCGGCGGGATTTGAACTCGGATCGTAAGGGGACGTAACTATGCCGGAAAGCATGTCTGACCCTCTACCGATACTGTCAATTTGACCCAATTACAAGTATGAAAATAGCTCAATGTAAAATAACAAGTATACTACAGAGCTGAAATACAATGTAAATGACAATCAAAGAGTGTTTAAAACATTTAATCATTTAAGTTCGTTTCATCCTAGCGCAAGGCCGGAATCATTGGAGTGTATAATAAAGATTAAACAGAAATATTATCTACTCCGATGATTCCGGCCTTTTTCTAGGATGAAACGATTGTAAGTGATTAAATGTTTTAAACACTCTTTGTATTTGTATATATATCATCATCATCAGCCTGCCCAGTCTTGATGTTCTTGACCTTTTAGTTTCTGGGATATTTACATCTCAAATGATATCAATTATTTAGAAACATCCTGTATATATATATATGTGTGTGTGTGTGTGTGTGTGTGTGTGTGTGTGTGTGTGTGTGTGTGTGTGTGTGTGTGTGTGTGTGTGTGTGTATTCCCCCACCCCCTCCCACTGCAAAGTGGTCGTGGAGGTTTCGCGATAAAAAAAGCACCCAGCCGACACTGTAAAATGGACGTGTAGGCGCCACGGCAAAAAAGCACCCAGCACTCACTGTAAATGAGGTTAGTGTTAGGAAGGGCATCCAGCTGTAGAAATCAAGCCAGAATCAGTTCCCGTATGAGCAAGACATGGTCAGCCGACCGGACACTGCCCACAACAGGACAACCTGTCTAACCCATGCTGGCGTGGAAGAACGGACGTAAAACGGTGATGATGATGATGATGATGATATAAAATATTTTGTCCCCCAAAAATGTAAACACTTCAACAGCTTTCTAATAAATATTGCCTGTACATATAATCAAAGTGTGTATACATTTTGGGGGACACCCTGTATATATGTGTGTCCAACGCATACAAGCATGGAAAAGCAGATGTAAAAACGCTGATGATGGTAATATATATGAGTGATGTTTATGAAAAACATTTTGATGGCCTTTTGCTATGAATTTTAACGTTGTGACCAACGTCACATACCTAGCATCAGTATAAACAGGAGGAACTATAAGTGGTTATCAAGACTACATATTTCCCCACTGGATTCTGACAGAATTCTGCATATGTTTATGAGCTGATGTGACTCATTTGCATACAGAGAGGCAGGTGGCCAGCATGAATTATAAGTTTGTGTTGGTGTTCCGACATAGTAATATACATATGAATGTATGTATTTTATTTATATAACTATATCATCATCATCACCGTTCATCTTCCACGCTAGCATGGGTTGGGCAGGTTTATCCCACTTGAAGCAAGATTGGTCGGGTGACCGTGTCTTGTTCATATAGGACTGTTTCTAGCAGGATTTCTACAGCTGGATCTCCTAACACCAACCACATTTACAGTGTGGACTGGGAGCCTTTTTACTGTGTCTCCTATGTATATATGTATATATATGTATATGTATTAGAGGGTGGTGGTGGTGTTGGTGGTGATGCTGGCAGTGGCGTTACTAGTGATGGTGGTGGTTTTGATGTTGGTAATGATGGTGCTGGTGGTGTTGATGGCGGTGGTGGTATTGATGATGATGATAATGATGGTGATGGTAGTGTTGGTGGGGTGTTGGTGGTGTTCCCAGATTAGAGATTTACCTTCCTCAAACAGGAAAAGTGTTATTCCATCTGGGTAATTAGTCTTGTTAAATCCATCAGTAACAAGTGAAACAAGCACACACACACACACACACACACACACACACACACACACACACACACACACACACACACACACACACACACACACAGAAATAACAACACACACACTTATACTGCACAAACACACACACACTTATACTACACATATTTACAAATACCACACACAGGGAAATACCAGTTGTCAAGGTTTGACCCCCTTCCAAACCCTCTGTGGGTTCTCGGGATATGCAAACTTTGCACACCCACCCCACACCTCCCAGGACAGGTTGGTGGCCCGTCGCCAGTTTTTGTGGCATAAAAGGGAGACTGCAATATATTTTTCGAACAGGCCCCTCTACCTAAGGCAATTACCAACAAACATATTTATATATATATATATATATTTTATATAAATATATGTGTATGTTCTTCTCACCCGTCTATTTTTCACTCCCACCCTAGTACCTTCAATATAGACATTTTTTCCAATTCCAACCCGCCCGTCCCCTCAATCTATCTTATTTCTCATTCTTTCTTCTGATGAAGGACTAGCGTCCGAAACGTTAAGAACCTCTTCCTGTTATATCAAGCGTTAACCTAATATATCTCGTTCATATACTGTACCGATTGTGTTGTTATTTCTGTTTACCTTTTACATACATACACACACACACACACACACATATATATATATATATATATATACATATGATTCCAGTTCCTCGGAGGGTTAACAACACAACCAGGAGCTGGGAATATCGATGAATTGACAGAGTGGAACACATTTCAACACCATGTTTACCTGTTCTTTCTACATTAATTTGTACTGCCTGATGAGGTCACAGCCAATAATAGCTGTCACTGAAATATATATAGCAGAGAATTTATAATAAATGAAGCCAAATTTAACATGTTTGACTTACCTATTTTTTATATATATATATAACGAAGGGGGTGTGGTAAGGAACCAGATGGACCATAACGCATATATATATATAATAATAATAAACAAGAATGACGGTTTCATTTGTCCATCCCTATTTATTTTGTTATACGTATTTCGAAGACCTATGCTAGTTGTATAACAACTGCCTTACATGTTCTCTTCAGACAAAAATTCACATGAGATGTAAATAATCCACCTGGTTGTGGTGCAGCTGATAACATTGTTAGAACTCAATCTATCCTATATATATATATATACCCTTACTTTCTAATATATATATATATATATATATATATTAGAAAGTGAGGTTTTTTTTTACAAAATGAAAAATAACCGAGGTGTCCTACACGAGTGAAAGTATAAGGAAAGAAGATGAAATCGAAAATGCAACTGGAGTCTTTTTTTTTTTTAAATATATATTTATTTGGTTCCTTTACCGGTTTCGCAGTTCTTCTGCTTTTCAAAAGTAGAATTGAAATGGAGGGATTGTGGTTTTTCTCACATCTCAATTCTCCATCTCAATTCTATTCTTGAAAAGCAGAACTGCGAAACCGGTAAAGGAACCAAATAACTATATATTTAAAAAAAAAAGACTCCAGTTGCATTTTTGATTTCATCTTCTTTCCTTATATATATATATATATATATATATATATATATTTCGGTTTGCTTTTATCCTTCTATGTTGTTTACATGTCCCCCTCGCCTTACGCGAATTCTGGTCCCAATAACTTTTTTTAGTTATTGCTCGCACCAACCTGAGGTATCTGATTTTTAATGCGATGAAATACCAATGATGGTTGGAAAATCACTGACGAAGGACTATTTTTATCATATGTAACCCATGTGCAAACCACGCAGTATTCTTCTTTCTTCTCATGTTTATATATATATATATACATACATACATACACAGTGTTTTTGAGGAGAGCAGCCGATTGAACTGGATCTTCGATACTAGTAATAGGTAGTAATGTAACCACTACCATGCTAGTCGATACATTGATCTCCACTGATCAATCGACCCTTCAGAAACAATTGTAAAATAATGAACTAACTCTCTACCTACACCTGACTTCTGTTTTTATTGTTCAAACCCGGACTGATTTTCTGCGAGGATGTCTTAGACAGTGATCACCTACCACAAAAATTACTGGTCACGCTGTCAATTCTTGCCACAACTATCCTTCCTAGGATACATTGAGTTCTAACAATGTTATCAGCCGCACCACAACCAGATGGACTCTGATATATATATAACACTAGCAGCTGAGCCCGGTTGCACCCGGGGCCACTTTTTATTAAGTTAATAATTTGAAAAATATTATTGAAAGTTTATTATAAAGAAGCAGTTTCAGGAAAAAAAATAGAAATATGCACTTGGGGCTGGACGGCGTACAATGAGAAGGTAAGGGTTTTATTTCTTTTGTTAGAAAACAGTGACCTTTTTCGATTTGGCATTTCGTAAAATTCTACTGCAGAATCGATTTCATAAAACGGTACTGTATGATCGTTATAGAGGTATTTAAATTTAATATGGAGCAACTGTAATTGAAAAATGAAAATGAAACGTACTGTAGAAGGCAACAGTTTATTAATCTGCATTTTCAAATTTGCATATCATCGACATTGCTATTTCGCTGTTAATAAACAACGCTTTTCACGTCGCTCCACTTCTAATTGTACGCCGTCCAGCCCCAAGTGCATATTTCTATTTTTTCCCCTGAAACTGCTTCTTTATAATAAACTTTCAATAATATTTTTCAAATTATTGGTACTGTATGTTAACAGCGAAAGAACGTTGATGAGTTTTAAAATTTGTATGAAATTGTAAATAACTCATCCAAGTATTAGAACAGGGGGAAATAACTCACCGAACGCGATAGTAAATATACCGTTTGGGGGCCCCAGGGACCACATTTTTCAAGTTAGAGATTTGAAACCTCGTCTATTTGCTTCCTTGGCACTTTTTACATAGGTGTGTAAATTTTCATGTCCATCCGACCGTGCACATCTGGATTTCAACCACCACCCATTTCACAAACATATATTAGACTAGCAGAGGTACCCGGCGTTGCTCGGATATTAAATAGCAGTTGTGTATACCATTTATGTCAATACTTCAGTGCTGCTTCGAAAACTATACTTTTACAAAATCATCCGCTTTTTCCAAAAGGGGGTTCCTGCCCCCCAGGGGTCCCCTACCTAATATGTGCCAATTCTGAGAGTTAACATTCATCTGTAGGACAAACGTAGCCCATGTGTCAAGTTTTGTGAAAATCGGTTGCGAACTCCAGAAGTTATGACGTTTTGTTGCATTGCACTGCAGTGCTTCAGCCGACTCCAAGGAAGTGGTTAAAGGGGTTATCTGCCAGGAGGCCCTATAATCAATATCTGGAAAAATGACAGTGCCAATGACCATCCCGAGTACATAAGTAACCTATGTCTTAAGTTTGGTGAAAATACTGTAGAAATGCATAAGATTTATACATACGCGCGTGCGTTCGTGTGTGTGTGTGCGTGTGCGTATGTGTGTGTGTGTGTGGGTGTGTATGTATTTGTGTGTGCGTATGTATGTGTATGTCCGTCGGGGCATACGTATGTACTGGCCTAAATCTTCACTACTTACTTTTACTATTTTAATAACCTCTGTCATTTTCGTTTTCAATTTTATTTACATCATTCTTAAACTCCGGGACTGGAAATCATTCTGTTATTTTAAATAGAATATTAGTCTAACGACTCCATTTATACCATAAACTTGGTCTTGTCTTTGCATGAAATTGTTCTTCACGCTCCACATAACGACGTATTATCCTCGCTTTTTTTCCCGTTCATTGCCAGGGAACGTCTTCACGAACCAAAATATCGTCTTCCTGTTTTCGTTCGGTTGCAACGTTTCTCGAAATATTTACTCTCAGTTCAATTTGAATGGGAAATTCCTGTTTCATCGATTTTCTCCGTAACCATGGAAGCTTGTAGTAGCCAAAAGTTTATTAACAGCGAAATAACGTTGTCTTTGATATGTTATTTTAAATAAGACAATGAATCGAAAAATACTACTTACTGTTAGTGGTGGTTAACATGTATTAGAAATAAAATGAAAATGATATCTGAAAAAACGTACTTGAGAACATGACTCCCTTCTTCGCAATTTAAGGGTTTTATTTCTTTTGATGGAAAACAGTGACTGTTTTCGGTTTAGCATTTCGTAAAATGGTACTGCAGAATTGATTTCATAAAACGGTACTGTGTGATAGTTTACACTTTGATTGCCCTGGTCAGCATGAGGGGCCTCTATATATTAGATATTTATTAGGAGAGGGGGAAATAACTAACTCCAGTATTAGAACAGGGGGTTCGCAATGTAAGGGTTTTATTTCTTTTGTTAGAAAACAGTGACCTTTTTCGTTTTGGCATTTCGTAAAATTCTACTGCAGAATCGATTTCATAAAACAGTACTGTATGATCGTTATAGAATTATTTAAATTTAATATAGAGCAATTGTATTTTAAAAATGAAAATGAAACGTACTGTAGTAGCCAAAAGTTTATTAACAGCGAATAACGTTGTCTTTGATATGTTATTTTAAATAAGACAATGAATCGAAACATCCTATTTACTTTTAGTGGTGGCTAACATGTATTAGAAATAAAATAAAAATGATATCTGAAAAAACGTACTTGAGAACATGACTCCCTTCGCATTTTAAATGTTTTATTTCTTTTGATGGAAAACAGTGACTGTTTTCGGTTTGGCATTTCATGAAATGGTACTGCAGAATTGATTTCATAAAACGGTACTGTATGTTAACAGCGAAAGAAAGTTGCGAAAGAACGCAGCGAAATAAATTGATGAGTTAGTATTAGAACAGGGACAGGGTTAAATAACTCACCGAACGCAATAGTTTTGAGGCCCCAGTGACCACATTTTTCAAGTTAGAGATTTGAAACCTCGTCTATTTGCTCCCTTGGCACTTTTTACATAGGTGTGTAAATTTCCATGTCCGTCCGACCACGTCTACTACCATTTAACCGTGCACATCTGAATTTCAACCACCGCCCATTTCACAAATATATATTAGATATGGTATGTTATATGTTGCCAAATATACTATACATACATTCATGTATATATCACTATTTCAGAGCACCAATTCTAATACATAATTTTTGCTGGACCGGCAATTGCTTTGAATAATCAGCTCCAGATTATTACTGGAATTCTATAAGAATCCATCTTCTATAATTTTTGGCGGAAGCAGGGGGTGCGTGGCTCTGATGAACGCCAATCAGCGTGAAACAGACTGTCAGCTTCTCTCCCTTCTTTCGCCGAAAAGAAGTAAGTGACATAGTCACTACTTTAACCCTTTAGCATTCACATTACTCTATATATACTATTATATTTTCATGGTAAAGGATTTACCTCGCATAATTATCTCACATAATATCGAATCTATGAGATTTTGAAAGTATTTATTTTGAGAACAATACCTTAACATCAGTTTGAGTGACCAGTTACAGGCAGTTTCAACAGAAAAAGGTAGAGAATTCTGGCTGGTTTTGGCCGGTTTGAACATTAAAGGGTTAAAACTGATAGCGTATGGTCTGCTAAATGTTTTAATTAAACATACGGTATGTTGCCAAATATACTATACATACATTCATATATATATATATGTAAAATGTAAACATAAATAACGACACAATCGATACAGTATATGGAAGAAATATATTAGGTTAACACTTGATATAGCAGGAAGAGGGTCTTAACGTTTCGGATGCTAGTCCTTCATCAGAAGTTAGAATGAGAAATTAGAAAGATTGAGGGGATGAGCAGGTTGGAATTGGAAAAAGTGTTTTTAGAGAAAAAATAACAGGTCCGTTCATGTTGACATCTCTTGGAAAACTGTTGGTGCTGGCGTTTTGTGTATGATTTATTTTTTTTAGAAAAATGGATGATAGAGCGCCTCTACCTGAAATGGAAAAAAAAACGTTTTGTATAAAGAGCTATACTTGCGCACGTGCGTAAGCATGAGTGTGTGTTACTATATATCCGTACAAAACTAAGACGATAAGTGCGTGTATATGTAAGTAAAAGAGTGTGTGTATGCTTGTAAGTACAAAGCTGTGAGAAAAAGTATGTTTATATAAGGTTGGGTTGTGTCTGTGTATGCAGAGCTATGAAGGGAAAAGTTGTAAGAGTATATGTTTCTGACCATAAGAGAGCCATAGGAATCTAGGGGTGAATATATATAATGTATATATCTCTGTCCCTCATTATCGCTGCCATGTCCCGCGTCTCCAACAGACCAGTGTCTGTCCTTAGGGCATCAACATATGTTAACCTTGGTCTTCCTCTTCCAGTGTGTCCATGTAGGGGCTCCCACAGGAGCACCGAGTGCAATGTCAACTCTGGATGTCGGTGAGCATGTCCAGCTAACCTCAGTCTCCTCTGTGTCACTTTTGAGCTGACTTTTGGGAGGCTCCCATACAGCTCTGAGTTTTTCATCCTCAGTGTATATGGCAGCGATAATGAGGGACAGAGACCGCTGGAGAGAACTCGTCCATGGATCTCGGGAATTTTACCCGCCCTAGATAGATAATGTATATATATATGTGTGGGTGGGCGTGTGTGTCTCTCTCTATATATATATATATAATGTATATATGTGTGTGTGTCTATATATATATATATATATATTAGAAATTGAGGTTTTTTTTACAAAATGAAAAATAACCGAGGTGTCCTACATGAGTGAAAGTATAAAGAAAAAAAGATGAAATCGAAAATGCAACTGGAGTCTTATTTAAAAAAAATATATATATATTTATTTGGTTCCTTTACTGGTTTCGCAGTTCTTCTGCTTTTCAAAAGTAGAGTTGAGATGGAGGGTCTGTGGTTTTTCTCACATCTGGTTGGTCTTTGAATGTTACTTGTTTTATATGGAAAAAAGTGGCTCGAAACGCCAGGCTTATATATGTATATATATATATATATATATATATATATATATATATATATATATATATAATGTATATATGTGTGAGTGGGTGTGTGTGTGTGTATATATATATAATGTATATATGTGTGTGTGTATATATATATATATAGTGTATTTTGCAATACACTATGCTTAATTAAAAGCATTTTGAAGAACTTACGCTATTGTTTTAAAGTAGTCACAATGTCACTTACTTCTATTTTCAGCAAAGAAGGGGAGATAAGCTAACAGAGCTCTGTTTCGTACTTGCTGGTACTTATCAAAGCTCAGCACTCTTCCTGTCCGCTGAAAATTCTCCCCTTGTTTGCTGAAAATAGAAGTAAGTGACATTGTCACTACTTTAAAACAAAAGCGTAAGATCTTCAAAATGCTTTTAATTAAGCATACAGTATATTGCAAAATACACTATATATACATTCATATATATATTGCTATTTCAGAACACCAATTCTAATATATATATATATATATATAGAGAGAGAGAGAGCAAAAGAAACATGTCATATGGGACAATAATGATGTAGTTGTTGTTGCTGTTGTCATTGTTGCAGTGTTGTAATCTTTATCACTCTTGTTTAAACATCAGTACTATGCTATAATGGTAGCTGTTCAAATACATTGGAATCACAGAATTACAGAATTACAGAATTATGGAATCACAAAATCACGAAATCATGGCATCATGGAATCATGAATCTGTCAAACATATTGGATTTGCTATGGTTCCATCTCGTTTGAAAAGATGAAATATCTGTTCTGTTGTACTAAGCCTAAATTCATTATTTGCTTTGCTCTACAATCAACATCCTGCAATACTATGTATATATCATCATCATCATCATTCATCATTTCATTTTACGTCCGCTTTTTCCCTGCTTGCAAGGGTGGGACGGGAACTGATGCTGGCTTGATTTCTACAGCTGGATGCCCTTCCTAACACCAACCTCATTTACAGTGAGTGCTGGGTGCTTTTTTACTGTGGCACCTCCACGACCACTTTGCAGTGGAATGATATGGACTCCAGTCCCTATCATCTCATTTCTACAGCTGAGTAAACTGGAGCAATGTGAAATAAAGTGTCTTGCTCAAGGAAACAACACATCACCTGGTCTGAGAATTGAACTCACAACCTTTCGATTGCAAGGCCAATGCTCTAACGACTAAGCCATGTGCCTCCATATATATATATATATATATTTTTTTTAATGATCAACTTACGTCAAATCGGACCGAGGAAACAATGTTTCCATTGGTCTTTGCAATTGCTAATACTATCCATCGGTCGCAACTCTAGGTTGAAGAAGCAACGTGAAATAAATATATACATCATCATACATCATCATCATCATCATCATCATCATCATCATCGTTTAACGGCTATCTTTCACATGCTAGCATCAGCTAGACGTGTCCCATTTAGAGGCAAGTTGGGTCGGGTGACTGTGTCTCGCTCATATAGGAGTGTTATTGGCTGGTTTTCTACAGTTGGATGCCTTTCCTAATGCCAACCAAATTTACAGTGTGTGCTGGGTGCTTTTTACCGTGTCTTTTACATGGCTATATATTCTGGAGCACATGAGTTGAAACCGCTTGCCACCAAGGTCGGGCTTTTACATATCTTTCTATCTCCCTCTCTTTATTTATATATATATATATATATATATATATATATATGACATGCATATCTGGCATACATATATGAAATAGAAAATAGGTCACATACATACATATATATATATGTATGTATGTCTGGGTGGGAAATGACGATGGGATGGGTGGTGTAGGTATACTACTAGCTGACAAGTGGGTAGATAAAGTAATCTCAGTGTACAGGGTAAATGCAAGAATCATTAAACTCAGACTAATCCTGAATAAAACAATTACCACAATAATATCAGCTTACGCACCCCAATCGGGGTTGCCAGACGAATTTAAGGATAGATTTTATGAGTCCCTAATGCACACTACTGCTCTAACAAACGACAATGACTTCCTAATCATCGCAGGAGATTTTAATGGACACGTAGGTAAACACTGTGGCGGCTTCAATAGAGTCCATGGAGGCCATGAGGTTGGCACAAGAAATGAAGAAGGATTCAGACTTCTAGAATTCTGCGACGCCAATGACATGTCGATATGTAACACAAACTTCAAAAAACCCGACAACCACCTGATCACCTATAGATCAGGGGAGCATTCTAGTCAGATAGATTTTATCCTCATCAGAGGACGTGACAGAAGGACGGTCGTAAACACAAAAGCCTTCCCTAGTGAGGAATGTACCTCCCAACATAGCTTAGTTGTCAGCGACCTCACAGTCAGAACTAGACAAACCTGGAAACAGAGGCCAACCTGGAGAAGAAAGATCTGGAAACTGAAAGACCCCTCAGCCAGTAACAGATTTAAAGATATTTTACTCAACGCCTATGGCAGTAAAGAAGAACAGATAGAGACATTCAATGTAGAAGAGCACTGGGAGTTCCTAAAAAATAACTTACTAGAGGCGACAGATGAGGTCTGTGGCTGGAGTAAGACCACAAGCAGGAGGAGAGTGACTTGGTGGTGGAACAATAAGGTAGATGAGGCAGTTAAGGCCAAGAGACAGGCATGGAAAGAATGGAAGAATGGGGGAGCATGGTACATTACATAGAGACCAAGAGCAAAGCTAGGTGACAAGTATACTTAGCTAGGAGGGAAGTAGAGGATAGAAAATTCAAGCATGTTTTGCAACGTGAGGACCAGAAACAGGAGGTGTTCAAGATTGTGAGACAGTGTGTCAGAGAGAATTGTGATGTCATTGGAGAGAAGTGTATCCGGAATGATAAAGGTGAGCTTGCCCTCACAAGTGCTGAGAAGAAAGATGCATGGAAGAGTCATTATGATAGATTACTAAATGAGGAGAATGCATGGGAAGAAGAGACCCTACCCCAAGTAGACCCTATAGAGGGGCCAGCAGTACAAGTCAGCAGCAGCGTAGTAAGTAAGGCAATCAAAGATATGAAGTTGGGGAAGGCAACCGGTCCATCGGGTATAGCTGCCGAGATGCTGAAGGCATCTGGGTCTGTAGTTCACACTATAACCACACGTATTGTTAACCAGGTAATACTAGAAGGTGCCATACCAAAAGATTGGTGCAGTAGCATCATTGTCAAATGCTACAAATGTAAAGGTGATGCACTCGATAGAGGAAACTATAGAGGTATAAAGCTGATAGACCAGGTCATGAAAGTAACAGAAAGAGTTATAGCACAGTTGATTAGGGACCGGGTGAAACTAGATGAGATGTAATTTGGGTTTGTACCAGGAAGAGACACCACTGATGCCCTCTTCCTTGTCAGGCAGTTACAGGAAAAGTGAGAAAGCCTTTGACAGAGTTCCACGTACTGTAATCTGGTGGGCTCTTAGAAAACTAGGAGTAGATGAATGGCTTGTGAAAGCTGTACAAGCCATGTATAGGGGAGCAGTCAGCAAAGTTAGGATTAGCAATGAGTATAGCGAGGAATTTAGCGTACAGGTTGGGGTCCACCAGGGCTCTGTTCTTA
>OZ024744.1:91602826-91610326 GCA_964016885.1 Eledone cirrhosa
CTATTCCACTTTACTGCACTCCACTGCATTGCACTCCACTACACTCCATTCTATCACTCCACTCCACTCCACTCAACTCTCCCTCTACTCCACTCCACTCAATTCTATTACTCCACTCCAGTCAATTCTATCACTGCACTCCTCTGCACTTCACCCCACTCCACTCTATCCCACTCAATTCTATCACTCCACTCCTCTACAGTGCATTTCACTCCACTCCAGTCTACTGCACACCACTTCACTCCATCCCAGTCTATTACTCCACTCCTCTGCACTATACTCCACTCAACCCTGCTCCAGTCCACTCCACACCACACCACTCCACTCCACTCCACTCCACTCCACTCCACTCCACTCCACTCCACTCCACTCCACACCACTCCACTCCTCTGCACTATACTCCACTCAACCCTGCTCCAGTCCACTCCAGTCCACTCCAGTCCACTCCACTCCACTCTGCTCCATTCTATTATTCCACCCCAACCTTCTCCATCACTCCATTTTATATAAGAACCATTGTTAAGTTATGTTCCAAATACCAACTTAATAACCAGAAAATTAGTTATATTACTAAATCTCTCCAAATTCTTGGAATTTTCAAAATTATTTGAAAATTATAGATTGTCTCTCATTAGAAATATGGTAATGAAATAATTAAAGTAATTATATTGAGTTATATTACTAAATACTTCCAAAATCTTGATGATTTCAAAAATTATTTCAAAAACCATAGGCAGTGTCTTTCATTAGAAATATGGTAACAAAAGGGTTAAATTATTTATATTTGTCTGAAAACCTTCCATCATAATTTCATAATTTTATGTAAGAACCTTTATTAAGTTATGTCCCAAACATTAACTTAATAATGAGAAAGTTAGTTATATTAGTAAGTCCCTAGACATTCTTGATTATTTTCAAAATTATTTCATAAACCATAGGTTGTGTCTTTCATAAGAAATATGGTACCGAAGGGGTTAAAGTTTTTAATTGTAAGAACATTTGTTAAGTTATGTCCCAAGCAACAACTTAACCTGTTGATTGCCACATATATTTTACACAGCTTCAGTTGCTGTGCCGAGTTTTCCCTAGTAAAATGCCAATTTTTTTAAACAAACATTTATTAACAACACATATTAATAAACTAGTAACCCCATCTAGCTTTGAAGTTATGAACTGTTGGAAATGAGTTCATAACTTTGAAGTTATGAACTGTTGGAAACGAGTTTATAACTTTGAAGTTATGAACTGTTGGAAATGAGTTCAAACATGTTAGGATGAGTTATCTCGTCCATGGCACTGGAATGCATACATGTTAGGACGAGTTATCTCGTCTACGACACTGAAGAAGTTAATAATGTGAAAGTTAATTAGTTATATTGCTAAATCCCTCCAAGTTCTTGATTATTTTCAAAATTATTTCAAAAACCATAGGTTGTGTCTTTCATAAGAAATATGGTAACAAAAGGATTTAAAGTGTTTATATTTATCTAAAAACATTCCATAATTTTATGTAAGAACCTTTATTAAGTTATGTCCCAAACAGAACTAAATAGTGATTATTTCCTAAATTATTTGAAAAACCATAGGATATGTCTTTCATAAGAAATATGGTAACGAAAGGATTTAAAGTGTTTATATTTATATAAAAACCTTCTGTCATAATTTTATGAAAGAACCATTATTAAGTTATGTCCCAAACATCAACTTAATAATGAGAAAGTTAGTTATATTAGTAAGTCCCTAGACATTCTTGATTATTTTCAAAATTATTTGAAAAACCATAGGTTGTGTCTTTCATAAGAAATACGGTAACGGAAGGGGTTAAAGTGTTTATATTTATATAAAAACCTTCCATCATAATTTTATGGAAGGACCTTTATTAGGTTATGTCCCAAATAACAACTTAATGAGAAAGTTAGTTATATTACTAAGTCCCTAGAAATTCTTGATTATTTCCAAAATTATTTTAAAAAACTATAGGTTGTATCTTTCATAAGAAATATGGTACTGAAGGGGTTAAAGTGTTTATATTTATCTAAAAACATTCCACTCTCATAATTTTATGATAATTTTATAAAATTATTTGAAAAACCATAGGTTGTGTCATTCATTAGAAATATAGTACCGCATCACCCCATTTTATGTAAGAACCTTTGTTGAGTTATGTTCCAAACAACAACTAAATAGTGATTATTTCCACAATTATTAGAAAAACCAGAGTTTGTGTCTTTCATAAGAAATATGGTAATGAAAGGGGTTAAAGTGTTTATATTTATCATAATTTTATGTAAGAACCTTTGTTGAGTTATGTTCCAAACAACAACTAAATAGTGATTATTTCCACAATTATTAGAAAAACCAGAGTTTGTGTCTTTCATAAGAAATATGGTAATGAAAGGGGTTAAAGTGTTTATATTTATCATAATTTTATGTAAGAACCTTTGTTGAGTTATGTTCCTAACAACAACTAAATAGTGATTATTTCCACAATTATTAGAAAAACCAGAGTTTGTGTCTTTCATAAGAAATATGGTAATGAAAGGGGTTAAAGTGTTTATATTTATCATAATTTTATGTAAGAACCTTTGTTGAGTTATGTTCCTAACAACAACTAAATAGTGATTATTTCCACAATTATTAGAAAAACCAGAGTTTGTGTCTTTCATAAGAAATATGGTAATGAAAGGAGTTAAATGAATAAATAACTAAATAAATAAATAACTAAATAAATAAATAAATAAATAAATAAATAAATAAATAAATAAACAAATAAAGAAAGAAAGAAAAAAAAAAGGAAAAGAGATTATATGTGAGATATATGAGAATAATTTTGTGGAAGCTGTTTAGTTTCTCACACAAATGGAGAGACCAGAAGAAAATGTTTGAAAGAAATATAAAATAGATGGTGAAAAATCAGCAAGGAGATTGTAGTAACTAACCAACCAGATAAAGTCATTAAATGATGGATAAGAAACAACAGAAAGAAAGAAAAGAGAAAGAGAAAGAGAGAAAAAAATATATATATGTGGTGATGGTGATGCTGATGGTGATGGTGATGATGGTGGTGATGGTGGTGGTGATGATGATGGTGGTGATGGTGGGGATAATGGTGGTGACGGTGGTGGTGGTGGTGATGACGGTGGTGATGGTGATGATGATGGTGGTGTTGGTGGTGGTGATGGTGGTGATGGTGGTGGTGGTGGTGATGACGGTGGTGATGGTGATGATGATGGTGGTGTTGGTGGTGGTGATGGTGGTGGTGTTAATAGTGATGGTGGTGGTGGTGATGGTGATGATGATGGTGGTGGTGGTGTTGTTGGTGGTGATGGTGGTGGTGTTAATAGTGATGGTGGTGGTGGTGATGGTGATGATGATGGTGATGATGGTGGTGGTGATGATTGTGGTGATGACGATGGTGATGATGGTAGTGGTGATGATGGTGGTGGTGGTGATGGTGATGATGATGATGGTGGTGATGATTGTGGTGATGACAGTGGTGATGATGGTGGTGATGGTGATGATGATGGTGGTGATGACGGTGATGATTGTGGTGATGACGGTGGTGGTGATGATGGTGGTGACGGTGGTGATGATGGTGATAGTGATGATGCTCTTGATGATTGATGCTGTTGATGATGATGATAATGAGATGATGATACTATTGATGATGATGATAGTGGTGGTGGTGGTGGTGATGATGTTGATGATAATGATGATGATGGTGATGGTTGTAATGATGATGATGATGTAATGATGTTAAAAAGAATAATAATAATTGTTTCTACTTTAGGCACAAGGCCAGCAATTACCCAGTACATTACTGGTACTTTATTTTATCGACCCCCGTAAGGACGAAAGGCAAAGTTGATCTCGGCGGGATTTGAACTCAGATCGTAAAGGGACGTAACTATGCTGGAAAGCATGGCGTCCGACTCTCTACCGATACTGCCAATTCCCCAAGAATAATAATAATAATAATTGTTTCTACTTTTGGCACAGGGCCAGCAATTACTCAGTACATTACTGGTACTTTTATTTTATCCCTTATAAGGATGAAAGGCAAAGTTAATAATAATAATGACTAAAATAAAAACAATAATAATAAATAAATATATAAATATATATAAACATGTATATATATATATATATATATATTTACACACACACACACACATATATATATTACACATCATCATCATCATCATCATCATCATTTTACGTCCGCTCTTCCCTGCTAGCAAGGGTGGGACGGGTCTTATTCAGCACAGCATCTCTCCACTTGTCACGGTCCTTCGTCATCTCCACCGTGAGCTTCAGCGATCTGAGGTCTGTCTCACCACCTCCGCCTATGTTTTTCGTGGTCTACCTCTACCACGTCTTCCTTCAACTGGCATTTCCTGGCACTTCTTCACTCATCAGTCATCCTCCATGCGCATCACATGTCCATACCACCTCAGTCTCCTCTCTCGCACACTACATTCTATCCCTCTCAGACACAGTTTCTCTCTCAACACATTCATGCTGGGTCGTTCACGCACATTGACACTGCACATCCAACGGAACATCATCATCATCATCACCGTTTTACGTATGTTCTTCCACGCTAGCATGGGTTAGACGGGTTGTCCTGTTGTGGGCAGTGTCTGGTCGGCTGACCATGCCTTGCTCATACAGGAACTGATCTGGCTTGATTTCTACAGCTGGATGCCCTTCCTAACACCAACCTCATTTACAGTGAGAGATGGGTGCTTTTTCGTGGCGCTTACACGTCCACTTTACAGTGTGGGCTGGGTGCTTTTTTGACGTGGCACCTCCACGACCACCTTGTATGCTTGCCTCATTTCTCTCCAGCCGTCGCATATCCTCTGCAGTTGCTGCCCATGTCTCACTACCATGCAGGATCGCGCTCCTCACACAGGCATCATATAACTGGCCTTTCGTACGCAGGGAGAAACCATTCTTTGTTAGCAGAGGAAGCAGCTCCCTAAACTTCTTCAAACCTGTCCTTATTCTAGATACTATGGCCTCGGAACACCCCCCCCCCCTCCCATGCTAATCTGATCTCCTAGGTTCCAGAAGTTATCCACCACTTCTATAGCACCCTCCTGCATTTGAAAAATGTGTCTATCAATGCGACTTCTGTCTAATTTCCCTGTACATCTACATATATAAAGAAAAAGTTAAAATATATACATATATATACACACATATATAAAGAAAAAGTTTTAAAAAAATATATATATATATACACACATATATAAAGAAAAAGTTAAATATATATATATATATATACACACATATATAAAGAAAAAGTTAAAAATATATATACATATATACACACATATATAAAGAAAAAGTTAAAAATATATATACATATATACACACATATATAAAGAAAAAGTTAAAAATATATATATATATATACACACATATATAAAGAAAAAGTTAAATATATATATATATATATATACACACATATATAAAGAAAAAGTGAAAAAAAAATATATATATATACACACATATATAAAGAAAAAGTTAAATATATATATATACACACATATATAAAGAAAAAGTTAAAAATGTATATATATACACACATATATAAAGAAAAAGTTAAAAATATATATATATATACACACATATATAAAGAAAAAGTTAAAAATATATATATATATACACACATATATAAAGAAAAAGTTAAAAATATATATATATATATATACACACATATATAAAGAAAAAGTTAAATATATATATACACACATATATAAAGAAAAAGTTAAATATATATATACACACATATATAAAGAAAAAGTTAAAAATATATATATATACACACATATATAAAGAAAAAGTTAAAAATATATATATACACACATATATAAAGAAAAAGTTAAAAATATATATACATATATACACACATATATAAAGAAAAAGTTATAATATATATATATATACACACATATATAAAGAAAAAGTAAAAAAAAAATATATATACACACATATATAAAGAAAAAGTTAAAAATATATATAAATATATATATACACATATATAAAGAAAAAGTGAAAAAAAAATATATATATATACACACATATAAAAAAAAAGTTAAATATATATATATACACACATATATAAAGAAAAAGTTAAAAATGTATATATATACACACATATATAAAGAAAAAGTTAAAAATATATATATACACACATATATAAAGAAAAAGTTAAAAATATATATATATATACACACATATATAAAGAAAAAGTTAAAAATATATATATATATATACACACATATATAAAGAAAAAGTTAAATATATATATATATACACACATATATAAAGAAAAAGTTAAAAATATATATATATCTATCTAAGGCGGGTAAAATTCCCGAGATCCATGGACGAGTTCTCTCCAGCGGTCTCTGTCCCTCATTATCGCTGCCATGTCCTGCGTCTCCAACAGACCAGTGTCTGACCTTAGGGCATCAACATACGTCAACCTTGGTCTTCCTCTTCCAGTGTGTCCATGTAGGGGCCCCCAAAGGAGCACTGAGTGCAATGTCAACTCTGGATGTCGGTGAGCATGTCCAGCCAACCTCAGTCTCCTCTGTGTCACTTTTGAGCTGATTTTTGGGATGCTCCCATACAGCTCTGAGTTTTTCATGGGAGCAAAGATTGGGAATACGGAGGATGATGTGGTTGAGAGGAAGAGCAAGGCCTGGGCGGCGTGCCACAGCTTGAGATCGTTGTTGAATTCGGACCTTCGTAGAGACCTGAAAATCCACCTCTTCATTGCTGTAGTGGAGTCTGTGCTGCTGTATGGGTCTGAGACTTGGACACTGACCAAGAAACTCACTCAGATGGTGGATGGGTGCTACACGAGAATGCTGAGGATATATATATATACACACATAAACTTCCAGAAACCTGCCAATCACCTAATAACCTACAAATCTGGTGAGCACATAAGCCAGATTGACTTCCTGCTAATTAGGCAGCGGGACAGGCAGATAGTGTCTAATACCAAGGCATACCCTGGGGAAGAATGTACCCCACAGCATAGGTTAGTTGTTAGTGATATCTCAGTAAGCAAGAGATGGAATGAGACATATAGGAAGGTGTGGAGAAGAAAGGTCTGGAAGCTAAAAGACCTTTCACTAAAATTCAAATTTAGGAAAGCCCTTCAAGATGTATATGACGAAAAAGAAGACGATTTAGAGACGTATGACATAGATAATAACTGGAAGTTCTTACGTGACAACTTGCTGCAGGCTACTGATGAAACCTGTGGCTGGAGCAGAGCTCCAACCAGACAGAGAGTGACCTGGTGGTGGAACAGCACAGTAGATAAGGCTATTAGAGACAAAAGACTAGCATGGAAGGCTTGGAAAAAGGGTGGGAGTAGGGAAGAATATACAGCCACTAAGAGAGAAGCTAGACGTCAGGTGTACTTAGCACGCAGGGAGGCAGAGAGTAGGAGGTTTGCCAATGTTCTGCAAC
>OZ024744.1:91615326-91692826 GCA_964016885.1 Eledone cirrhosa
GACACATATATATTTATATATATATATATAAACTTATATATATATATATATTCAACCCGGAATAACGTACTATATATATATATATATATATATATATATATATATATATATATATATATATATATACACATATATATATATATATATACTTATATATATATATATATATATACACACACACATATATATATTATATGTGTGTGTATGTAAATATATATGTGTATATATATATATGCATATACACATGCACACACACACATACACACATATATATATATAAAAAGTCAACAAGAAAAAAAGCAACGCTAGAGAACAGTACAATACAATACAATACAATATTGGTATTTCCAAAGTCTGTTTTGCTAACTACTAAAGAACTACAAAACATAAATTATCACTATAGAATAGTTGGAGAATAAATTGAGGATTTAATCCCTCGAGGCTGATGGATAATCGACTATGGTGTATTAGTTTAACGCTTGATGGAGATGGAAATGAGTTTTAACATTTTGGATGCTAGTCCTTCATCAGAAGATAAGATAGAAACAGAGAAAAGAGTGGTGGATGTTTGGAAAAGAGAAGAAACAGAAAGACAGATGAGAGTACAACAAAAAAAAATGGAAAACAGAGATAACGAAGAGATGAGGGAAAGTATGTGTTGCTGTTTGTCAGCCATCTTGGAAAAAGGAAATTGAAATGAGGCTGAATCTTTAAAGAGTTATTGAAGGAGAAATAATTATAATTATTTCCACTTCAATAAGTCTTGATAATTATCAATAGAAATGAGTAAAAAAAATAATCTTGCTCTTGTTAATCAACCATTGATATGTATGGATGATGATTATTGGGTGAAGAGGTGTCAAGTAATCCCAGAGGAAGGAAGCTGTAAGAGAGGGAAGACCAAGGATGACTTGGGCAGAAGTTGTGAAAGCTGAAACGCAAATCACTGAGACTCGCAGATATGTTGACAAAAGGACCACAACGAGCGGAGGGATGCTGTGCAGGGGTGGAAAAGACTCATCCATCCATCCTATGCAAGCATGAAAAAAAATAGACATTTAAAGAGTGATGATGATGGTGATGGTTGATGGTGACTGTTGTGGTGGTGGTGGTGGTGGTGGTGGTAGTGATTGTTGTTGTGTTGGTGATGGTGATGATGATGGTGATGGTTGATGGTGGTGGTGACTGTTGTGGTGATGGTGGTGGTGGTGGTGGTGGTAGTGATTGTTGTTGTGTTGGTGACGGTGGTGGGGATGATGGTGGTGGCGGTGATTGTCTCATACACAGAAAATTAGAATACACAGCAAACCCCCTCAATTTTACATATCAAAGTCAGCTTGGCCCAAGTAATTGGAATTGAAAAGTTATACAAACAGGTGTTAAATTAAAAAAATCTAACCATCCTAAAACTAAAAAAAGCCCAGCTGAGGGCACAAATTAACTGCTACAGCCGTCGTTGGTGGGACCCCCTCCCCCTCCCCCACACACACACACTGCAGGGGGCCTGGGGCAATTGCTCCCTTTGCCTCCCATTAACTCCAGCCCTGTGTGTGTGTGTGTGTGTGTGTGTGTGTGTGTAATGTGAATGTGCATGAAGAGTGTGGCAGTGTCTTTCCCACCCCACACAACTACAGTGTATCCCCACCCCACTACATAGTGTCCTTCAACGCTAGACACCAGTCCACCCCACCAAAGCACAGGTAAGATAAGAGAAATTAGTGAGTATAAGAGGAATTAGATGTAGTGTGTACCTGGGAGAAGATTGTGCAAGTATATTGACACCTTCTTTGATCACAAATGACTTTGGGATTTGCACCTATTGAAAGTTTCCCCTCTGCAGCACAAAGTCTTGGCAAAGTTGTTTGTGGAAAGATCCAGCTGTCACCTAAGGATGATGGCGGTGGTGGTGGTGGTGGTGGTGTCAGTAGGGGTAGTGTTGGTAGTGGTGATGGTGGTGATGATGGTGGTGGTGGTGGTGATGGTGGTGGTGTCAGTAGGGGTAGTGTTGGTGGTGGTGATGGTGGTGATGATGGTGGTGGTGGTGGTGATGATGGTGATGGTGGTGGTGATAGTGGTGTCAGTAGGGGTAGTGGTGGTGGTGGTGGTGGTGGTGATGGTGGTGGTGGTGGCAGGTGGTGGTGGTGGTGGTGATAATTGTGATGGTGATGATGGCGGTGGTGGTGGTGATGATGGTGGTGTCAGTTGGGGTAGTGTTGGTGGTGGTGATGGTGGTGATGATGGTGATGGTGGTGGTGATAGTGGTGTCAGTAGGGGTAGTGGTGGTGGTGGTGGTGGTGGTGGTGGCAGGTGGTGGTGGTGGTGGTGGTAATAATTGTGATGGTGATGATGGTGGTGGTGGTGGTGATGGTAACGGTGTTGATGATGGTGATGGTGGTGGTGGTGGTGATGGTAACGGTGTTGATGATGGTGATGGTGGTGGTGGTGGTGGTGGTGGTGGTGATGATGATGATGGTGGCAGGTGGTGGTGGTGGTGGTGGTAATAATTGTGATGGTGATGATGGTGGTGGTGGTGGTGATGGTAACGGTGTTGATGATGGTGATGGTGGTAGTGGTGGTGATGGTAACGGTGTTGATGATGGTGATGGTGATGGTGGTGGTGGTGGTGATGATAATGATGTTGGTGGCAATGATGATGATGGTGATGATGGGAATGATGATGATGATGATGATCATGATCATGATCATGATCATTACTGTAGTGGTTTCTGCTCCTCAAACCTGGCTAGTCACCTCCTTATCTCCCACCACCACTCAGGCACTTCCATTTCATTTCACTCATCCTCCTTCTCCTTCCCCTCATTTCATCACTCACACCTCAAGGCCTTACCCCTCCACACATGACTACAACTCTTAGGTCTTAAATAATCATCCCCCTCCCACACTTATTGATTTTTTTAAATCCCCCCCCCCCCCGCGCTCTTACCCCCCCCCCCATTACATTTTTATAGTCTATCTCCAGCAAAATGTTATTTTAAGTGGTAACATTCTTGCGACAATTAATTTTCTTTATACAGTAAAAAAAAACATTATACACAGCAACTGCCTTTCATCCTTACGGGGTCGATAAAATAAAGTACCAGTAATGTACTGGGGTAATTGCTGGCCTTGTGCCTAAAGTAGAAACAATTATTAGAAATCTCAAAGGGCGGTGGATTGGCAGTATCGGTAGAGGGTCTGACACCATTCTTTGCAGCATAGAGTTACGGCCCTTTACGTCCAGAGTTCAAATCCCGCCGAGGTTGACTTTGCCTTTCTTCCTTACGGGGGTTGATAAAATAAAGAACCAGTAATACACTGGGATAATTGCTGGCCTTGTACCAAAAGTAGAAACAATTATTAGAAATCTCATGTTAGAAAATAAATAAGATGTGTTGTAGGTCTCAATATGTAAACTAAGCGTCTAATTCTTGGGGTTTTTTTTTAAATATCAGCAGTGGCAATCTAGAAAAATTACTGATTCCCTCCCACTTATTCCAGCTTCCCTGCTTATTGCAACTGCCGCAGCTTATTCCACCTCTCCCCTATTATTTGGGACCCCAAGAGTGTGCAGTGTCTTTCCCACCCCACATAACTACAGTGTATCCCCACCCAACCCCACCCCACTACATAGTGTCCTTCAACCCTAGACACCACTCCACCCCACCACACATAACTATAACAGTGTCACCACCTCCAGGCAGCAGCCATCCCAGTCACCAAATTATCCCACCCCAGTCACCACCTCACCCCATATAACTGTATAGTGTCACCACCCCGACCTCCAGGCACCACACAACCCCCCATAACTATACAGTGTTACGCCCCCACTCCCTCCAGGCACCAGCCCACCCCATATAACAGTATAGTGTCACCACCTGACCTCCAAACACAGCACAACCCCCTCATAACTGTACAGTGTCACCCCCTTCCCTCCCCCGACACTACCCGGCCCTCAGGTCCACACCTTCTTCATAACTACACCCACACCTATGATCTCAAGGACCCTATAATGACCACCCCGACCTCCAGACACCACACAACCCCCACATAGCTATACAGTGCCCCCCCCCCCCCCCCCTCCGGTCCACACCACCTACATAACTACACCCACACCCCCTACATAACTACACCCACACCTATGATCTCAAGGACCCTATAACGATCACTGACATCATACTGCCAGAAATTCAAAGGTTAAGGAACATTTCTGGCTTTTTTTCAAAGGAGAGAGATTCTTTCTTCTCTGACAGTACATTGGTTTGTTTTTTCTTTCTTTCTTTCTTCCTCCTTCTTCTTCTTCTTCTTCTTCTTCTTCTTCTTCTTCTTCTTCTTCTTCTTCTTCTTCTTCTTCTCTCTCTCTTCACTACTACTACTACTACTACTACTATTACTACTACTACTGGTGCTGCTGCTGCTGCTACTACTACTACTACTACTACTACTACTACTACTGCTGCTGCTGCTGCTACTACTACTACTACTACTACTGCTACTACTACTACTACTACTACTACTACTACTACTACTACAGCTGCTGCTACTACTACTACTACTACTGCTGCTGCTGCTACTACTACTACTACTACTATTGCTGCTGCTGCTGCTACTACTACTACTACTACTACTATCTCCTTCTCTTTCCCCCGTCCCCACATCTCTTACCCCCCCCTCTCTCCTCTTCATCTTACCATACTTTATTCCTTACTTGAAAGAAACCATAGTGTGTACCCTCAACCCCCACCCACTCACCCCCACCTACCTACTAATAATATTTAATACCAATTTAAACCCCCATGTAATATTTCCGATATACATATCAAAGCCCCCTTATAAGCTATTTTTAGAAGGGTGCAAATAAAAAATAAGGGTGTCATCATTTGAAATCCCCACCATCGCCACCACCACCGCCGCCACCACCACCACTAACCACCGTCACCGCCGCCAACACTACCACCGCCACCACCACCACCACCTCTTCTGGCCTGCTTTATTTTTAACTGTTAGTGTATATATGATTGCAGATCTTAGGGGAAATATACATGGTGTCCCCCCAAAATGTATACACATTTTAACAGCATTATAATAAGTGTGTTTACATTTTGGGGGACATCTTATATATATATATATATATATGTGTGTGTGTGATGTGTGTATATATATATATGTAATAATAATAAATTTGAAGACTAAAATCCAAAGAGGGCTCGATAAGGATAAATATATATCAAATATATAAGAACCGTAGAGCAAATATTTATTAAAATAACAGCTTTTACCCTTAACGGGATCTTCTGAAACTAACAAAGTCAATCTGTAAACGCAGAAGTGGATATTTCAAAAAACGTTGTAACCGGAGGAAGACAGGAAGACGATACTTTGGTTCGTGGAAACGTTCCCTATACAAATAAGTAATGGTATAAACATAACATATACTTAGCTACCACATCAAGACGTAAAATATCCACGTATAGATCGTACTATCCGTTAGGGTATAATGTGGGGCTGTAATACAGGAAAGTATCGTCTTCCTGCCTTCCTCCGGTTGCAATGTATTTTGAAATATTCACTTCTGCGTTCACAGATTGACTTTGTTAGTTTCAGAAGATCCCGTTAAGGGGGAAAGCAGTGATTCTTTGCTTAAACTTTAATCTGTTATTTTAATAAATATATATGTATATATATATTATATATAAGATAAAAATCTCTGAATGATAACTACTATATAAAAATCTGAATGAGAACTACTATATAAAAACATATTTTGTGCAAGAAAAAAAAATGATTTAGGCAAAAGGCCAACAATTTTGGGGGAGAGGAAAGCCAATTAAATCGACCCCAGTGCATTACTGGTACTTTATTATATCGACTTGGAAGGATGAAAGGCAAAGTTAACCTCGGTGGGATTAGAACTGAGAGAGCTGAAACGAATGCTGCAAAGTATTCTATCTTACGGTTGTCTGTCAGTTTGCCACTTCACCTACTATATATTGGATGGATGGATGTATGGACAGACAGACAGACGGACAGACGGACCTATAACTCTTGAGGGAGTTGTAAGGGAACTGTATTTACATACAGTGTTTCTACTGCATTTTAAAACCTGGTGGAACCCATCTCCTCTCCAGGTATGAACATAGCAAATTTCTTCTAGAGAGGGATAGCAGGTGAGAGAGAATGAAAGTGAGAAAGAGATATAGAGGAAGAATCAACCCCCAATACTTGACTGGTACTTTTTCTTTAGCGACTTTGAATGGATGAAAAGCAGAGTTGATCTGCATGCTGTAAAGCATTCTATCCGAGGTTTTAATGACTGCCAATTTGCCCCCTTACATACAATATATTACAATGTCCAAATAGAATCCTGGTTATAGAATAGATGATGAATATGTCATTAAAAACACACATATCGTACCTAATGTGAACACAGCATAGCGGAATGGTCAAGAACATCACTTCATAATCATTAGGGCTTAGGTTTAATCTCACTGTATAGCATCTTGGACAAATGTCATTTACCACAGCATAAGCTTGAGTTGACCCATGCTTTATGTCTCAATGAGAATTATATTAAAGATACACATATCTATAGAATGCTCAGTCACTTACATGTTAATTTGATGAGCAGGCAGTTTCCACTGAAAATTGCTCAACATGCCATTACTACTACCAAATATTCTTATTCTGAAGATGGAACCGTGAAGGTCTCGAAACATTAACCATTTAGCATTTACATTACACTATATTTACTGTTATATTTTCACGGTAAATACTTTATCTTACATAATATGAAATCTACGAGATTTCGATATTTATTTTGAGAATAATACCATAACATAAGTATGAGCAGCTGGTTATGGCCGGTTTGAGCAGAAAAAGGTGAGAGAATTCTGGCCGGATACGGTCGATTTAAATGGTAAAAGGTTAATACATTTACCGTGTATATATGAATATAAGCCCAGGGAATATGTGACCAAAGATATCAATGGTAGAAGGGTGGGGTTGGCATATATTCGGGGGCTAATATTTTGACGATTTTCTTCAACTTCGAATTCTACATAAATAAATAAGGTTTGGATTTTTTTCCCATTACTCAAACGTAAAATAGTGGAGTCAGCTTATATTCATGTATATGCAATAAGTATTTAATCATTTGATAAGAATAAGTTACGAAGATGAACCTCCGACTTTGTGTAAAATGTCGACCATACTTAAATATGGAATGATACGTGATGACCCCCCCCCCCCCCCGGCGGACAGAATGGAGAAGGCAATCCTTTAACATTTACACATTTATTTCTATATTTACTATTGTACTAGCTGAGCTACCCGGTGATAGCCGGGTATTTTATGAAAGTTACAATATATTTGGCACACATTACAAAATATTTGACCGTTCAAATATGATTGCTGAATTTTAACCAAAGTAGGAATTATAGCAGAATATTTATTGCCGTTTGGTCAAAGTAAATAATCTAGATAAAAATATTATTTTTTTCCAGTGGTGATTTTTTGAATACTGCTCCCTATTACAGTCAGCATATATAATGCTTTACTCATAGATGAATCATTAGGTATGTTGTCTGTGAAAAGGGCATGACCCAAAAAATACATTTAGATTTTTTTTTTTTTTTGCTCAATCTGAACCTCTGAAATTCAAACAACATGTAAAGACTATTTTAAAAACCATAAATAAAATAAGAAAATATATTTAGCATTGGTTTATGATTGAATGAAGCATTTACTTACTCATTTCTGTAATTCGGAGAAAGTGTATTTAAATTTGTACACTGTAGCTTTCACCAATCTTTGCCTCTATGGCAGTAGGATCTTCTTTGAGGGAGATTTGTTTTCTATTTCTATTAGCTATACCAACAGTTATAGTGGCTCACATGACATACATAGATACATACACACACGTGCATGTGTGTAAGACAGTTGTTTGCGATTTGAAATGGATTTTGCTAATATTTCTAGTAGATCGAGTTATCACATAGAACCATTCCTTTTTGCTTCATACATATATACATACCTGAGAAAGTAAGGTGGGATTTGAAGGAAATTTGGCTGCTATTTCTACCAAACAAAGTCTTCACTTATATTACTTTATAGCAGAGGTACCCGGGAATGCCTGCATATTCTTCCAAAATAACACCATGCAGTAAATTTGCGGCTTCAGAATTCCTTGCAAACTACATGACTAAGGAATTAGGATCTGTGTGTATTGTCATTGAATGAGGAATTACGACATTGCTCATTCCAAAGCCTCTGGATAAACAACATTCTTGGTTTTGCCCTGTGGTGCCACAATGAAGAGACAATCAGGGTTCCCAATCCTTGTTGTGCCAACATGCAGTTGACCATGTGAATAGACAGGATCTGCCAGATTCAACCCAACGACTTTCAATGATTGCCCTTGAGATTTATTAATGGTCATGGTAAAACTGAGCCTGATCGGAAATTGAATTCTTTGAAATTCAAATGGCAAATCAGTTGGCTTCAGAGGTATTCTGGGAATGAAACAATTGTCACTAGCAAATTTTCCTGAAATGATTGCAACTTCTAGAACATTGGACATCATATTTTTGATGATGAGTCTTGTCCATTACAAAGTTTTGGAGGATCCAGATTGCGAAGTAGCATAACCGATGCTCCAAGCTTCAGTATCAGGTTGTGTGGAGGAATTCCCGCTTGTTCAAGACTGTTCAAAAATTCAGTTGGATAGTTTACAACCTGGTCTTGAGAAGTGATTGTGTCAACTGATTTGTAGCATATTTTCTGTCCCGGTAACATCTCCAGCAGCCTTCTGTTGATTTCTTTCACAGCAACATTTTTAGGTGCTAAGATTGCTCATTCACAGAGCCATTTCGGATCACATTGCCTGGTCTGAATGTTTGGAAACACTCTGGCAATCAGTTCTTGTTCTGTGTCAATGATATGGCCAAATGACAACTGAATATGGTCATTGGAGTCCTTTTCAAGAAGTTCATTTCCCAATTTAAGAGGTTAGATGGCAAACTCACTGACACCTTCGTCACCAGTTAAGTGCACTCGCATGTTGGTTGTAAGGCTCAGCAGCTGAAAGTTGGACCAGAGATAGGATGTTTTCAGACAGGCATTGACTTGATCAGCTCGAATCCCTCGAAGAATTATAGGCAGAGTTTGTCTGAAATCACCAGCAAGAACCATTGTCACTCCTCCCATTATGCAACTATTTTCTCTCAGATCCCTTATTGTCCGGTCCAAAGCTTCAATTGCTCCTTTATGGCTCATAGTAGCTTCATCCCAAATTATGATCTTGCATGGTTGCAGAAGCTTGCCCTTGGGTGAGTTCTTCTTGATGTTGCAAAAATATTGTTCATGCAGTGTGAGATCTATGGGCAGCTTAAACGTGGAGTGTGCAGTTCTTCCACCATCCAGAAGTGTTGCTGCAATGCCACTTGAAGCCACAGCAAGGGTAATATGCTGCTTTTGGCAAACTTTTGCAAGCAGGAGGTTTATGAGGAATGTCTTGCCTGTGCCAGCAGGAGCATCGATGAAAAAAAGTCCTTCCCTGTCATTTTGAATGTTTTCGATGATGTTGTGGTAGGCATATTTCTGGTCATCCATTAATTGAGGTTCATTTTCATCCACAAACTTATGCAATGCTTGAATATCGTAGTTTGTCTCCTGAAAAATGTCTTGTGCTACCTCCATTTCTTCATCTGGCTCTAGCATCCCACAGTTAACTAATGTTCTATTCACTCGATGGGACAGGTCACAGAGAGCTTGATTGTAAATCCTGGGGGTATATTCCATATACATATTGCCATGATGTCTTCGGGCTAGGTGTAGATAGTCGTCCGACATATTGTTTTTCTACTCCTGCCAGAGTAAATGAGCTTCATCAATTCCATATGCTGTGAGCATAATAGCAAATAATTGACTACTTGAGTGATTGCTTCTTCTTCTTCTAGGCACGTCTTCCAGTGTCCATTGTCATGCAGGAGTCCATGCTGTTTACATGCTTCTTGGTATGTTGCGCACTCCCTTCCTCTGAAGCACCTAAGATCCTCAAATGACGTTGGTCCTCGAACAGTATGCAGAAGTAGCTGTAAATAAAAACATTCTCTGTTGTTGGGATGGACATTGTAAACACGCCCAATAGCATCACTTGACTTGACTTCATGACCTTCCACTAAATGACCTTGCTTTCTTCGATTCCAGGTCTTGCAATTGGTCCAGGTGTAGTATGTTGGGACTTCAGCATATAGGAGGGATCGAGCAAATTCATCATTCTGGCAGTTAGTGTAGTGTCATGTGATGCTTGTGCCAACTGATGAGCAGTGATCTCAGTGAAGTACACTCTCTGTCCATGTTCCAGATGGACTGCAGTACACTCTCTGTCCATGAAGTACACTCTCTGTCCATGTTCCAGTTGATGACTGTTGGGTGGCGTTGGTGGATATCAAATCTAAAGATTCGCCAGATAGCTTCATTGCTGGAGATGTATCGACCTGTTTGATACCGTTTGACCTCATCCAGCCCACCATCATTGAGTTCTTTGTCAGTAATAAAGGTAGCCATGTCACTGTCCTTGTTGATATATTTTGTGACATATAGGATTGCCTTGACGGAGCTGCAATACTCAACATTGATATGAGCTTTTAAAAGTTTACACAACTGATTGTTTATGGTTAGCTCCTCTCCTCGAACTGTTAGGCTTGCAGTATTGCCTCCATGTTCTGGTCTACGCCTACGTTAAAGGGAGTATCCATTATTGTCAGTCCGAGTTTCCCGAATAAAAGCTCTAGGATAATGTTTGCTGCATTTTTGATTTTTCATGCAGGGAGAGGCTGGATTGATGACTCCACATGGACCATAAATGAGTTTGGACTTGATGGTTTCAAAGAGCTCTGGATCACCACCTTTATCAGGCAACTCTGTTGAAATGATCTTATCAACATCATCTGGTCTTATCTTCTCCTTGCACCAGATTATTGTGTGAGAGTGAGGAAGACCTCTCTTCTGCCACTCAATAGTGGTCATCCAAGCACTAAGCTCACCAAAGATTCTTCCTTCTTTTAGGAGCCAGATGAGATTTTTGTGCTTTTCCTGGAAAACCCGAACAATGAGGTCATGTCGATCCTTTGGTTTTTGATTTTGAAATAATTCATTTGATATTTCTGACCAGTTTGAATTGCATGTAAATGTATTGAAAAGATCTGGCCGACCAAATTTTCTGACATAGGCCATTGCATCTTGCGTACGTTCATGCATGTAACATGGTCAACCCGTGAAGCTTGATGGTAGTATGACTGGCTGGCCAATATTTCTTGGGTCACATCAGAATTGATGGCATCTCTAAGGTGGATGTAGTTATCTGCCCTCAACTTAGTTTGATTCCTTCGCAGAAAACCCAATCTTTCTGTTTCAATTTTGGCATACATGTCCACCATGAACTGGCTGGTTACTTCTTTGAATCGCAGAACTTGGTTGAAGTGATCACGTACCATGAAATGATAAGCATAGAATTCTTTGCAGCTGATTGATCGGCCAGTTTCTTGTCCCCTCCCTTGGCTGATCTGCCGTAGCTGAAAATGATATCCATCTTGACCATTCCAAAAGATGAGCGGATATTGGAGTGAATAATAGGCTCTATGAGTTTCACAAATGCGCTCCAAATATCCTATTCGTTTTTGAAAAACAATGTCACGTCGTTCATGCTGTTCATCAACCATTATGATTGCAACTTCATCAGTGACAGGTGCTTTGAATCTGTGTTCATGTTCTGAATCTGGGCGTTTGTCTGCCCTAATGATGATTTTACGATCTCTAGTGTTGTTCATATGCTCCAGTGTATATTTAAATACACTGACGTACATGTGATGTTGGTGAAGCATTTCTTGTAACTTTATGACTATGTAGAACTGCAATCCACCCTGGACATTGGTACATCTTTGTTGTGCCTGTGTTTCATTTCCACCCATGCAGTAAACCTGCACAAATTTGTGAGGCTCCTGTGAAAGTGGCAGAAGGCCACCCATTAAGTGGTAACACTGTCCCTGAATTTTATAAGTTGTACAGAATCTAAAGTCACATTCCTGTATTGTTTTAAGGCTCACTTTGCCTTTTGAGCAGCATAAACTTGGTGTTTCTGCTGCCCACTTCTTGGCACCACAATACTGGCAGCATTTGATCATTTTCGCAATGTTGACTTGTGGATTACTGCTGTAGTCCTTTTGGGGTCATAAGAAAAAGCACCCATCAGCCAGTTCATTTTACTTGTTGCTTGTTCTCCTGCTCGGGCAGTAGAAACGATGTGCTTGATTAGCATTTCATCTGATTTGCTGCTGTTCCTTAATTTGTTGTTCTCGTGTAGCAGCAGTCCTTTGTTCCCTTTCATCCAAATGGTGTGCTCGTGCTAAAGCTGTTTGGGCTCTGTTAGCAGCTAGACGGGCATGCCGAACTTCTTCACTTTCTTCAGATCGCTGTGTTTTCTTTCTCTTAGCCTCTGAAGATGACCTTCCATATAATGATCTGGAACGTTTTCTAAGCATTTGAAGTGATATTATTACGTGGATTGGCAGTATCGGTAGAGGGTCAAACACCACACTCTTTCCGAAATAGAAACAACTATAGAATGTATTGTTCACTCAGTAAAGTTGTTTTAAATGATCTCTTTATATGAATGTATATTAGGTGTAATTAATTTTAGACATATGTAGTAAATATTGGGATTTCAGATTGTATTCTTAAATTATAATTTTTTATCCCCCCCCCCAAAAAAAAAGAAACGACAAACGCTACAAAAAAAAAATGTTCTGTGTTAATTCAAATAACAGCGGAAAATAATATATTCAAATAATATCTTTTAAAAATACCGTTTTTTTTTTGTCTGTTAAATACATACATATATATATAACTTCTATAAAAACATCTGTGATTTCTTTAGACATATGTAGAAAATAAGCTTTGATGGTAACATATATCGTCTGCTAAAGAATGACCCCCCCCCCCCCCCATAACACACACATATGTGTGTGTAAATATATATATAAACGAGGACACACGTTAGGTAAAGAATCCCTTCAATCACCCTCCCTCTCTTCTGCCTCTTTACTTTTTTTCTCTCTCCCATCTTTTCTCTTTTCTTATTGTCTTTTTCTCCCCATCCGCCTCACTCCCTTTCTCTTTCTCTCACTCTACAGAATAGCGAACAAAAAGTAAATAAAAGATAAATAACATTGGGAGAGTTAAGAAGTGTGTAAAAATAATAAATAAATAAAAGTTAATGAACGCTGGCTACTTTCCCCCCCTCTCTCTCTCATCCCATTACTCTCTCTCTCTTTTCTCTCTCACCCCCCCTCTCTCTACGGAATAGAGAACAAAAAATAAAGAAAAGATAAGTAAAGTTAAGGAAGCGGGAGAGTTAAAAAGTGTGTAAAAATAATAAATAAATAAAAGTCTTTCTCTCTCTTCACCTTACTCTCTTTCTTTCTCTCTCTCCCATCCAATCACTCTCTCTCTCATCCCCTTACTCTCTCTCTCTTATCTACAGACTGGAGAACATAAAAAAACAAAATGGATGATCTATTTTGATATTCATTAGAAAATAAGATAAATTGAATTTAAATGAATTCCTTGCTTTGCAAAGTAACACTTTTTCGACCGTTACCTGTCCGAGTGAATAGTGAATATGTACATGTAATTTTGAGGAGTTTGGTCCGGTAGTTTGCTAGTTTTAGGCAGACACACAACTTGCATTTATATAGATAAAGATTGATAGATACAAATAGTGAAAACAATGAAATTATACAAAAAACGGTTAATTCATACTAACCCCCCCCCCCGAAACGATTGTAAAATAATGAGTTTTACTATGAATTAACCGTTTTTTGTTTAATTTCATTGTTTTCACTATATGTATTTTTGACTCTGTATTCAATGAATTATATCGTTGAAATTTTGTATTTGAAATTTTGCTTCACAACATCTACATACTGATTGCATTGAGTTCTTGATACGAAATGGCTTAGACCCTATCATTAATTGGTGGATTTATCTGTGATATAGATAGATAGATTTTCATGGTAAAAGCTTTATCCCATATAATGCTTAATCTCCCAAGATTTTGATGATGTTGTTTATTTTGAGAATGATATCTTAATGACAGTATGAACGCCTGGTTATGGTTATTTTGAACAGAAAAGGTGACATGGGGAGAATTTTGACCAGATATCTATCTAGGGCGGGTAAAAATCCCGAGATCCAACGGACTCTGTCCTTCATTATGGCTGCAATGTCCTGCGTCTCCAACAGACCAGTGTCCGTCCTTAGGGCATCAACATACGTTAACCTTGGTTTTCCTCTTCCAGTGTGTCCATGTAGGGGCTCCCACAGGAGCACTGAGTGCAATGTCAACTGTGGATGTCGGTGAACATGTCCAGCTAACCTCAGTCTCCTCTGTGTCACTTTTGATCTGACTCTTGGGAGGCTCCCATACAGCTCTGAGTTTTTCATCCTCAGTGTATACTGATTAATGTTCAGAGCCATCCTCAGCATTCTCGTGTAGCACCCATCCACCATCTGAGTGAGTTTCTTGGTCAGTGTCCAAGTCTCAGACCCGTACAGCAGCACAGACTCCACTACAGCAATGAAGAGGCGGATTTTCAGGTCTTTATGAAGGTCCGACTTCCACACCGATCTCAAGCTGTGGCACGCCACCCAGGCTTTGCTCTTCCTCTCAACCACATCTTCTGTATTCCCAATCTTTGCTCTCAAATACAGGAAATCCTCAACCAATTCTAGCGGCTTCCTGCCTACATTAGTGATCCCCTCAGGCTTCTCAACATTCTCTACCAGATATTTTGTTTTAGTCTCATTCATTCTCAGCCCCACACTCATCGACACAGTCTCAACCTCCTGCATCAAATCCTCTGCCTCCTTCACTGTATTTGTCGACAAATTTAGCATCTGATATCTTTTTCACCTTAACTCTCCTGCTCTGAGCCGGTGCTACAGTAAAGCCAGAGTCCTGGTGTTTCTCCAGTGCAAGGCGCATACAATAGTCCACTACGATGATAAAAAGGTAGGGAGCCAATTATCTCCCTGGAGCACTCCAGCCAGTATCTCAAAGAACTCTGTCATCCCATCTGGTGTAATGACTTGGGCTTTGGTGTTGGTGTAGAGCAGTGATATCAGGTCCACTATCTTCTTGGGGATTCCATAAGCCTGTAAGATCTTCATCAGGCAGTGACGGTTCACAGAATCAAAGGCCTTCCTAAAGTCAATGAAAACCATGACCGCAGGAAGGCACTTCGCTCTAGCTCCCTCTAATATCCTCCTCAGCATCAGGATGTGACTGGTGGTTTATCTTTCCTCTCTGAACTGTTTTGGTTGTCCCTGAGCTTCTTCTCCATCTCAGGCTGGATCCTGTTAAGAATCATCCTGTTGAGGGTCTTTGCCACAAGTGACGTCAGTGAGATCCCCCTGTAGTTGTTGGTGTTGGCACTGGGACGATGTTACTGATCCTCCACTGATTCGGGGCAACTCCTTTTTCCAGTGCCTGGTTACAGAACCCCAGGATGATATCATCAAAATCACACCTCTTCATCACCTCTGATGCCACTCCATCTTCTCCATGAGCCTTTCCCTCCTTGATCTTCTTCTTGGCTCTCTGAAGCTCCTCTCTGGTGAAGGGCTCTGTCTCAATATCCAGTTCTTCAAACAGCCGCCTGATCTCCCCAGTGCTCTGGGCTTTGGAGAGTGTCTCCTAGTAGGGCCCTAAAACGGTCTAGCCATTTCCTCTTCCTATCCCTGGATCTGACTCAAACACCTTCTCTTCCTCCATGTGATCTCGTTGATGATCATCCAGCTCTCCTTACATCCAGACTTGTCAACCGCTCTCTCCACACTTCTGATCTACTCTATCAGTGCCTCCTCTCTGGCCTCAGTGTAAGCGGTACAGAGTTCTTCCCTCATCACCTCCACAGTCTCCATCCTCTCCTCCGTAGGATCAGCATAGAATTGGTCCTTGGCAGCTTTCAGGTGTTCTCTGGCCGCACATACTTTTGGGTCTGCAAAGCTGACGTGCTTCCTTTTGTTCTTTCTCCTCGGCACCAGGGTCTCACTTGCTTCCGCCACTGCATTGGTGAAGTGCCCGTACCTCCTCGTCACACTCTCCTAAGTCCCTCCAATCTCTCTCTCCTCTGTCTCTTCACACAGAGCACTGAACCTGTTCCTCACTTCCACTGTGAACCTCTCCTGTAGCTTATCTTTCTTGAAAGCTCCCCAGTCATAGATTGCTCTCCGGGGCTGAGCCTTGCTCTTTCTTAAGCTCACCCGGACCTCACTCATAACAAGCCGGTGGTCACTACCCAGTGTACTGAAATAGTTGTATGGTTCTGTGTTCAGAACACTATTCCGTCACTTTTTCCTCACCAGAATGAAATCAATCTGTGACTTGGACAGGTGCATATCTGAGATGTAGGTCCACATCTTCCCCGGATTCTTCCTAAACCTTAGGTTGGTCACTATCAAGTTCGCCTCCAGCAGGGTGTTTCTCAGTAGTCTTCCATTTCGGTTGGTGTTGTTATGGAAGTACCAGCAAGGATCTTCACTGCCCTCCTTACTCAGATGTGCATTGAAGTCCCCCAGAACAAGTAGGATGTTGTGAGCTTGAGTGATGTTGACAGCTCTACACACCTCCTCATGGAACTCTTCCACACTCACATCACTGTCTCCCTCGGTTGGACTATAGGCTGAGATGACTGTCAGTCTTGGTTTTCCATTGAAGGTCACCCTCAACACTCGCGGGGAGAGAGGCATTATTTCCCTCACCAATAGACTGGTTTTTGTGCTGAAAACAAAACCCACTCCTCCCACTGCAGCATTGGTCATGTTCCTCACTGCCGATGTGGTGATGAGCTGGCTCATCTTCCCAATCATCACACTCCTCACGGGCTCATCGTGTAGGATCCTGTGTTCTTGGATCACAAGTATCTGTATACCACTCTCCTCGAACAGATGTTCCAACTCCTCTCTCTTCTCCAGCGTCCGAACAGTCCTCACATTCAAAGTGCCTATTTTGATGGCTCTTCTGCAGGACAAAACTGTATTCTTTATATTTGTCTCAGAGACAGCTGATCCATCATCCACTTGCCCTCCCTGTGGCTCTAAGCCAGCAGTCATAACGACCATACTTCTCCTTGACAGTGTAATTAGGGGCTCTAACCCTAGTGCTGTTAGATAGACTCTCCATATTTCTTTTCAATGGCTGACAATACCTTACCGGCGCCACTCGAATAAGGTAGTTATTTAACTCATAAATTGAGCCCTAACTACTCCGGGCCAGAGCAGACCTGGGAGTTATGACATCTAAGGGGTAACACCACATTCCCCACAGCTCCTGAACTACCAAATTGGAGCCTTGCCACTGGATGTAGTTTAATGTCATACACAGATATGGCCGGTTTAAATGTTAAAGGATAAGAAATCTACTGTCTTAAACCAAACATAAAGAATTAATAAGGGAAATATGAAAATAATCTTAATAAAAAAAAACATCAAACCTGAAAACAGTCGCATTTTTAATACAATATATATAGATGTGGTATATCTGTGTGTGCGTGTGTGTATGTGCGTGCGTGTGTGTACATGTGTCTAAAGTAGATAATGGATCAGTTTGTAAAATTGACTATTGTTTGCGTGTGTATATGTATGTATATGCACATGTACGTGCATGTGTGTGTATGTAAAGTCGATAGTGAAAATTGACGATTGATTTGTATGAGTGTGTGTGTATATGTGTGTATGTGTATGTGTATGTGTGTGTGCGTGTCTATATATGTGTGTGTGCGTATGCATGTCTTCACTTTGCGTTTGACACAGCAAGTTAGTAACGTCTGTTTTTGGCTGGCGTAAACAATATTTCCCACAGTTTGGCGGTTTGACATGTGACGGCCAGTCAAGGTTGATGAAAAAAGTACTAGTCTAGTACTGAGGTCGAGTCTTCCTTTATACCTCTTTTTCACTTCCGTTCTCCCACTGTCTCTTTCTCTCTCTATCTCCCTCAGTCTAAATCCTGTTGAGGTCATCTTTGCCTTTCATCCATCCGAGGTTTATAAAAAAAAGTACCAGTTTAGTACTGGAGTCGAATTTTTTTGTTATCTCTCTCTCTCTCTCTCTCTCCCTCACCATCCTCCAGAGAAATACCGTCTCTCTTCTGTCCACTGCAGCCGTGGAGCGGCCAGCGCATGGGGTCTCATCTGCTTATAATAGTGAGAAATGGGGAGAGCGAGAGAGACGGAAGGCAGTGACAGTGGGATTTTGGTTCCATTGTGTTTGGGCCTGGTGTATATCATCATCATCATCATCATCATCATTTAATGTCCACTTTCCAAGCTAGTATTGTTTAGAGCAGTGATTCCCAACGTGGAGCGCACGCCCCACAGGGGCCCAATTTGAATATTGCGGGTGGGTGGGTAATTTGAAAGTGATATAATACAACCAAACCTCCAGTTTTAGTGCTGTCAATGATGTATTACTGAAAAAAAGACTGGATATCACAAAGCGAGAAGACTTAAGGTTAAAACTGACTAAATTAGTGCCTCGAATAAAGACACTTTGTAGCATACATCAAGCTCAAGGATCTCTAAATTATTAACTTGCATTATTTATTCAAATAGCGGGCGGTGAATTGGCAGTATCGGTAGAGGGTCGGACATCATACTTTGACGCATAGAGTCCTTTGACACATAGAGTCCTTGCCATTCTGAGTTCAAATCCCGCCGAGGTTAACTTTGCCTTTCATCCTTACGGGGTCGATAAAATAAAGTACCAGTAATACACTGAGCAATTGCTGGCCTTGTGTCGAAAGTAGAAACAATTATTTATTCAAATAGCGTAGGTGAATTGGCAGTATCGGTAGAGGGTCGGACATCATGCTTTCCAGCATAGTTACGTCCCTTTACGATCTGAGTTCAAATCCCGCCGAGGTTGACTTTGCCTTTCATCTTTACGGGGTCGATAAAATAAAGTACCAGTAATGCACTGAGTAATTGCTGGCCTTGTGCCTAAAGTAGAAACAATTATTTAGGGCGGTAGTTTAGCAGTATTGGTAGATCGTCAGACACCATGCTTTGCAGCATAGAGTTATGGCCCTTTACGGGCTGAGTTCAAATCCAGCCGAGGTTAACTTTGCATTTCATCCGTACGGGGGTCGATAAAATAAAGCACCAGTAATGCACTGGGTAATTGCTGGCCTTGCACCAAATGTAGAAACCATTATTTTATCTTGAGCTCGGTCAGTTAAATTGGGAATCAGTAGACAGGACCTGGGGGCGGCGATGGGGGACAGGGAATTCTGGGGCATGAGAGTGAGATCCATCATCTCGACAGTAGTCGACGAATGATGATGATGATGAAATTGAACTTAAAGTGGAAGAAAAAAATTGTTTGCCTAATTTTATCTTTGTTTACTTAAAGGACTTTTACTTTATATTACAGTAATTACACTTTTACAATACTCGGTTTGTTTTTATATCAAAGGGAGACTTCAAAATTTTGTAACTGTTGTGGGTGGGGGGCATGGAACAAAAAAGGTTGCATTAGAGGCAAGTTGGGCCAGGTAACCGAGTCTTGCTTGTTTAGAACTGTTTCTGGCTGGGTTTCTACAGCTGGATGCCTTTCCTAATGCCAACCACATTTACAGTGTGGGCTGGGTGCTTTTTGTCGTGACACCTACACAACCACTTTACAGTGTGGACTGGGTGCTCTTTGTCGTGACACCTACATGACCACTTTACAGTGTGGACTGGGTGCTTTTTGTCGTGACACCTACATGACCACTTTACAGTGTGGACTGGGTGCTTTTTGTCGTGACACCTACATGACCACTTTACAGTGTGGACTGGGTGCTTTTTGTTGTGACACCTACATGACCACTTTACAGTGTGGACTGGGTGCTTTTTGTTGTGACACCTACATGACCACTTTACAGTGTGGACTGGGTGCTTTGTGTTGTGACACCTACATGACCACTTTACAGTGTCGACTGGGTGCTTTTTGTTGTGACACCTACATGACCACTTTACAGTGTCGACTGGGTGCTTTTTGTCGTGACACCTACATGACCACTTTACAGTGTGGGCTGGGTGCTTATTGTCGTGACACCCAAATGACCACTTTACAGTGTGTGCTGGGTGCTTTTTGTCATGACACCTACACGACCACTTTACAGTGTGGACTGGGTGCTTTTTGTCATGACACCTACATGACCACTTTACAGTGTGGACTGGGTGCTTTTTGTTGTGACACCTACATGACCACTTTACAGTGTGGACTGGGTGCTTTTTGTCATGACACCTACATGACCACTTTACAGTGTGGACTGGGTGCTTTGTGTTGTGACACCTACATGAACACTTTACAGTGTGTACTGGGTGCATTTTGTCGTGATACCTACATGACCACTTTACAGTGTGGATTGGGTGCTTTTTGTCGTGACACCTACATGACCACTTTACAGTGTGGACTGGGTGCTTTGTGTTGTGACACCTACATGAACACTTTACAGTGTGTACTGGGTGCATTTTGTCGTGATACCTACACGACCACTTTACAGTGTAGACTGGGTGCTTTTTGTGATACCAACATAACTTTACAGCGTAAGGGCGGTGTGGACAGAAGTGGGTGGTAGGTATATGGAAGCGGGTATAGACCACTTATAAACACTTGTAGTTCTCATATACAACATATAGAAAATCCAACACCTTAGTGTAACGGAGAAACTAAGAAAATCTGCAGCAGCAGGAAAAGGTTAAAAGTAAAGGGATTAGGTAACTCCTGATGGAATAAATGTCAAGCTGTGTGTGTGTGTGTCTGTGTGTGTGTGTGTGTGAGAGTATGTGTGCCGTGATACATGGTGTGTCTTAGGCATTTTTTTCCAACCTGGTGAAGTACATCCCTTTTCAGTTTGAAACATGGCCCCTATTTCTTCTATAGAGAGGGGGAGTAAGAGAGAGAGAGAGAGAGAGATGAGAGAGTGAGCAGGAAAGAGGAGAGGAGAGAGAGGGAGGGGAGAGAGAAAGAGAAGGAGATAGGGAGAAAGAGAAAAAGGAAGAAAGGAGAGAGGTGGCAAGGAAGAGAGAGACTGACTGACTTACCCAGCCTCAGTACTGCTACAACTTTATTTATCAACAACTTTGTAAGGATGAAACAGTAAAGTCAACTTGACCCCTTGACATCAGAGTAGGTTTTAAGGGACATGTTTTAATAAAGCAATTCTAATATCTCTTCAAGTTCACCATCTTTTGGTGGTGTTACACAGGAGAGAAGAGAGAGGGAGAGTTACAGACTAACAAAAGAGAGAGAGAGAGAAAGAGAGAGTTACACACTAGCAAGAGAGAGAGAGAGAGTTACAGACAAACAAGAGAGAGATAGAGAAAGAGAGAGAGAAGGTGAAGAGAGAGAGAGAGAGAGAGAGAGAGAGAGTTACAGACTAACAAGAGAGAGAGAGAGAGAGAGAGAGAGAGAGAGAGAGAGAGAGAGAGAAAGAGAGAGTTACACACTAGCAAGAGAGAGAGAGAGTTACAGACAAACAAGAGAGAGGTAGAGACAGAGAAAGAGAAGGTGAAGAGAGAGAGAGAGAGTTACAGACTAACAAGAGAGAGAGATAGAGAAGGTGAAGAGAGAGAGAGAGTTTCAGACTAACAAGAGAGAGAGATAAAGAGAAGGTGAAGACAAAGAGAGTTACAGACTAACAAGAGAAAGAGAGAGAGAGAGAAGGTGAAGAGAGAGAGAGAGAGAGAGAGAGTTACAGACTAACAAGAGAGAGAGATAGATGTATGTATTTATGTATGTGTGTATGTATGTGTGTATGTGTATGAATATATATATATATGTATGTATTAGTTATACTATTTATGGTTATGTAAATACAAAACCTTAAGCAGTTGTAAGTATTTTACACACACCCTAAATAGTGGTAGGCAGTAATGTATTACTACCTTATTACCAGTAAGTTAAGTAGCTCAATGTAAAAACATCAGATGATTTACAGAGCAGTTATATGAAATATAAGAATCAAAGAACTGTTCAAAACATTATTGTGCTTACAGCTGTTTCCTCCAAACCGAGGTTTGGATTCTTCGGAGCAATTTATTAATGCATGGACAGTTATATGACCTCCTTTTCAGCCGAGAGACATACCAATACATATTCAAACATTGATACATATTCAAACATTGTGGGTCAACATTCATTACAGAATTTAGAGTGGCAGTACACACTTCGAGATTACATTTATATTAATATTAATAGGTACAATCAAAAATCAAAGATATAGGTTAAAGTACAACATGAAGATAAGTGGTTATATAGTGCAAATGTTATATGTGTGGCACACTTATTTACCTACCTAAGTGCCTCTACCACACATATCTCTCTGCCACACTATATAAACAAGACGCACATGCGTGCCACACATATAACATTTGCACTATATAACCACTTATCTTCATGTTGTACTTTAACCTATATCTTTGATTTTTGATTGTACCTATTAATATTAATATAAATGTAATCTCGAAGTGTGTACTGCCACTCTAAATTCTGTAATGAATGTTGACCCACAATGTTTGAATATGTATCAATGTTTGAATATGTATTGGTATGTCTCTCGGCTGAAAAGGAGGTCATATAACTGTCCATGCATTAATAAATTGCTCCGAAGAATCCAAACCTCGGTTTGGAGGAAACAGCTGTAAGCACAATAATGTTTTGAACAGTTCTTTGATTCTTATATTTCATATATGTATGTATGTACATATATATGTGTATGTATGTGTGTATGTATATATGTATTATATATGTATGTATATGTACGTATATATGTGTGTATATATATATATATTTATATATATGTATATAGGAAAAAGTATGACCCCGACGGCAGAGCTCAAGCCGTTTCGACGGCTATTTCTGGACTCAGAAGTAGCCGTCGAAACGGCTTGAGCTCCGACATCGGGGTCATACTTTTTCCTATTTCCCACTCTACTACCCTAAGTATTGAGTACTCTGGTGCGTTATGGTCCATCTGGTTCCTTACCACAATTCCTTTGTTATATATGTATGTATATATATATATATATATTTCAATTTAGTAGTCAAATACTAAGTAGTCAATTTAGTAGTCAAATACTAGTAGTCAAATATTAAGCTCTAAGAAAATACTTCTGAGCATTACAGTACAATTTAAAAAAATATAATCAACACTAATGTGTTTATTTCTATCTGGCTAAAAAATTATTGTCATTTTGCAGAAAAAAAACACATTAGTGTTGATTATATTTTTTTAATTGTACTATATATATGTATGTATGTATCAGTGGCGAAGTTAAACCTGGAAAGCAGGTCATGCAGTCCAATCGCCATGGCAGAAAGTGGGGCTGTGCATCCTTACACCGCCCCCCCCCCCCCCCCAATTCCCTCTAAATGACCCTCCCGGTCAAAGCCGCATGTAGTGTTATCTAGTGTGTGTGTGTGTGTGTGTGTGTTATCTTTTTATGTGTCTATACGTTTTAGTAAGCAGCCAAAGTTCTGCCTGCTTCAACCGACGAAATTGATCAACTCAAGATTCTATAACGCATGCACTGCATGCGTTGCATGCAGTGACCCTTCGCCCCTGATATATATATATATATATATATATATATATGTATGTATCAGTCTGTCTGTGTTTGTATTTGTGTTTACATTGGTCTAAAAATAAAAACCCTTTGAACATATGCAAGAGTTTTGTACTAGGGCTCTTATGTAGATTAGCGTCCCCTTTCCTTCCTAACAAACGCAGTCAGTTATCTTCGTCTCAGAGAAAGGCAGGGAATGGAGGGGGGGGGGCTAACCTTGATACATTATTAAGAGTTTTGTACTTGGCTCTTGTGTACATTAGCTACCCCTTCATGTTGTGGTAGATATACAACATATATATACATAGATTTCCTTCTATAAAGCTACAACAACTGTTGTGAGGGAAGGTGAAAGCAAGGGAGAGAGGGAACTGATGGATGTTGTTTATTTATACATCAGACTTTCAGTCTATTTGATCCTTCATGATTTCTGCACAGGCACGCATACCCACATAAACACACACACACACACGACTGCAAACTCTCTCTCTCTCTCTCTCTCTCTCTCTCTCTCTCTCTCTCTCTCTCTCTCTCTCACACACACACACAGAGCAGCATTTACACATACAGACATACATGAGCGCGCATACACGCACAGCGGTATATACACAACAGCATATATATATATATATATATATATATATATATAAAAACACACACACACACAGCGGTATACATACACAGGCACGCACACACGCATACAAACATACATGAGCATACACACACACACACAACGGCATACTCATAAACACACACACACACACACACACACACACACACAATGTCATATTCACACACACAATGTCATATTCACACACATACGCACACACACACACATACAACGGCATACTCACACACACAGACAACGGCATACTGACACACACACATATACAGGCATACACACAAACACATACCTACAATGACATAGACACACATATACGGGTATGCACAAGTACACACAGACACACACACACACACACACACATATTCGGGAATGCATATAGGAATACATTCGGGACACACATACAGGCATACAGGAGCACACACACACACACAATTATATACACAAGCATGCACACTTGCACATATAGACATATACGAGCACACATAATACACATACAGACACAACAGCATATACCCACATATAAAGGCATGCACACACGCACATAGACTCATTACACACACACACACACATTCACATATACCAACATAGTAGCACATACAGCATGCACACATGCACATACAGACATACATGAATACACACACATGCATAAAGACATACAACAGCACACACACACACACATAGACATGCGCACACACACACACACATACAGGCATACACAAGCAGACATACACACACTTACTGACAGACATGCACCAGCACACACACACATACACATGCACACGCACCAGCGTGCATATGCATACATATATACATACATACACATACATACACACATACACACACAGACATGCATACACATACATACATACATACACTCATACACACATACACACACACACACATGCATATGTTGTTTGTGTGTGTGCGTGAGAAGGGGGAAGGAATTCAGAGGTTGGATTCTTGAGCTCTAATATATTGTGAGTTCAATTCTCAGACTGGGTGATGTGTTGCTTCCTTGAGCAAGACACTTTATTTCACATTGCTCCAGTTATCTCAGCTGTAGAAATGAGATGATAGGACTGGGGTCGCTATCATTCCACTGCAAAGTGGTCGTGGAGGTGCCACGGCAAAAAAGCACGCAGCCCACACTGTAAAGTGGACGTGTATGTATATATATATAAACAATAATATACTAGACCTCAAGAATCCAACCTATGAATATATATATATGTATATATATATATATATATGAAGGCACATGGCTTAGTGGAAAGGTTGTGAGTTCAATTCTTTGACACTTTATTTCACATTGCTCCAGTTTACTCAGCTGTAGAAATGAGATGATAGGGACTAGGGTCCATATCATTCCACTGCAAAGTGGTCGTGGAGGTGCCACGGCAAAAAAGCACTCAGCACTCACTGTAAATGAGGTTGGTGTTAGGAAGGGCATCTAGCTGTAGAAATCAAGCCAGAATCAGTTCCCATCCCACCCTTGCAAGCAGGGAAAAGCGGACGTAAAATGATGATGATGATGATATATATATATATATACATATATCATCATCATCATCATCATTTTAACGTCCAACTTTCACGCTAGCATGGGTTAGAAGGGTTTGGCCCATTTAAGTGAGCGTGTCTCGCTCATATATATATATATATATATATATATATATATGAATGTATGTATGGTAATATTTGGCAATATACCCGTATGTTTAATTAAAAACATTTTGACGACCTTGCGCTATCATTTTAAAATAGTGACTATGTCACTTACTTCTTTTTTCGGCAAAGGAAGGGAGAGAAGCTGACAGATCTGTTTCACACTGTTGGTGTTCCTCAGAGCAACGTACTCCCCACCAAGAAGTAAGTGACATAGTCACTACTTTAAAATGATAGCGCAAGGTCTTCAAAATGTTTTTAATTAAAGATACGGTATATTGCCAAATATTACTATGCATACATTTATGTATACATCGCTATTTCAGAGCACCAATCCTAATATATATATATATTATTTAATTACATAATAAACAACACAATATAATTATTCCATTACCAAAGGTTTCAGGAGACTAGACATTCCTTACAGAAACGTCCAGTACGTTCATCAGATGAAATAGTTATGATATAACATTTGAAATTAATTGTTTCTACGTTTGGCACAAGGCCAGCAATTACCCAGAGCATTACTGGTACTTTATTTTATCGACCCCGTAAGGATGAAAGGCAAAGTTAACCTCGGCGGGATTTGAACTCAGAATGGCAAGGGCCGTAACTCTATACGTCAAAGCATGGCGTCCGACCCTCTACCGATACTGGCAATCCACCGCCCTTATATATAACATTTGAAATTAATATCTATTAAATATGTGAGTTAAAATGGAAAAAATATATATACATGTACACACACATCTAAATATACATACATGTACACACACATCTAAATATACATACATGTACACACACATCTAAATATACATACATGTACACACATAAAAATACATGTGGGCATCTATACATACATCCAATTACACTCTTACATAAGTATATAATAACATCACATGCTCACACATGGATACAGATATACAGACACACACACATAAGCATGCACATACATCATACACACAGACTCACACACACACACACACACAAACACACACACAAGCACTTCATATGAACATTTAAGTGCAAGCTAAAAAGTGAAATTGAATGACTTTTTGGAAATTGCAAAAAATGAATAAAATAAAATAGAATAAAATAAAAATAAAAAATTAAATAAATTAAATTCGAATAAAAATAAAATAAAAATAAAAATAAAAATAAAAATAAAATAAAAATAAAAATAAAAATAAAAATAAAAATTAAATAAAATAAAAATAAAAATAAAATAAAATAAACTTAAATTAAATATAACGGTAGTATAAACATTTCCTAGTCTTAGATATCTTGTCATGTCATGCTATGTTATGACAAGGAACCTATGATTCCTGATGGAGTGAAGTGATAGAAGTGCTGTTATGACATATATATATATATACAGTAGTATTTCTTGGGCATTGATGGATTGGCAGAATCGGCAGAACGCCAGGCAACATACTTCATAACACAGAGTTATGACTCTTTACAATCTTTGCAGTATTTATTTCAGCTCTCTGCTCCATGAGTTCAAATCCCGTTGAGGTTTGCTTTGCCTGTCATCCATACGGGGGTGGAGGTGGGGGGTCGATAAAATAAAGTACCAGTTATGCACTGGGGTTGATTTCATTGACTTTTTCTATGCCCCCCCGTAAAAAAATTGTTGGCATCGTGCGTAAATCAGATACCATTATTTTAAACCTGATGGAGTTCATCTCCTCTCCACGTCTAAAACAACATGGATTTCTTCCGGAGAGAGAGAGAGAGAGAGAGAGAGAGAGAGAGGAGGGAGACGTAAAAGATATAGATGAAAAAATCCACCCCAGTATTGGACAGTATTGGGCTAGACTGGTACTTTTCTTTATTGGTCTTGAAAAGATGAAAAGTAAAGTTGACCTTGGTGGGATTTGAACTCAGACCATAGAATGTCCAGTGTTCTAATCATCATCATCACCATCATCATCATCATCGTTTAAATGTCTATCTTCCACGCTAGCATGGGTTTAGATGGGAATTGTCCTACTTGAGGCAAGATTAGTCGGGTGACCATGTCTCGCTCGTATAGGACTGTCTGGCAGGTTTTCTATGGCTGGATGCCCTTCCTAACACCAACCACGTTTACAGTATGGACTGGGAGCTTTTTACCGTGTTACCTACATGACCACTATACAGTGTGGACTGTGTGTTCTTTTGTCGTGACACCTACATGATCTCATTAGTTTGGACTGAATGTTGTGGTACCAACATAACTTTACAGAGGTAAAGTTAGGTTGCTGGGGTGAGGGAGTGGGAGGAAGGGTGTATATTTGGTTAAGAGGTGCCTACTGACTGTAGGTTTCACTTTGTGCATAGGCAAGGTGGGTCTACTGTATTACTGCGTAGCACCAAAGATCTCGGTCCAGTGACATTGTCTTGGAGAGGTGAAAGTGTGTAAGGTCAGAATTTATCAAATCGTCCCAGGTTTTTCTGGGTCTACCTACTCCGTAACTTCCATCAATTTTGATTGCCCTGTCCTTTTTTATACTGCTGTCGTCTTTCATGCACATTACGTAACCATACCAACGTAGTCTTCTCTCGAGTAAACAACATCTGATCCCTGTTATTCCTAATTTCTCACTTAGTTCATTTATGCTTTGCCGTTCACGTATATTACTATTTCACATCTAATGGAGCATGGATGCTTCGTTTCTCTCCAGTCTGCGCAGATGCTCTGCACACAAAGCCCATGTCTCACTGCCATGTAGCATTGCTGTTCGTATGCAGGCATCATACAGCCTGCCTTTCATTTTTAGAGAGAAACCTTTAGTGGCCAATAGTGGGATAAGCTCTCTGAACTTTTTCCATCCCGTTCTGACTCTAGCTACTTTACTTTCAGAGCACCCTCCACCACTGCTGATTTTGTCACCCAGGTAACGGAAGGTGTCCACTATTTCTATAGAACCATCTGGGTAATAGAAGGAGGACTCTGCCAATTTGTTGCTTATGGCCACCCATGCCCATTCTGCAGAGAATTGGCATGAATACTGCAAAACAATCTATCAGACTCTGCTAATTCACTCCTTTATGTGTCTCTCACCATATCCGTTTTTTCAGTTGTCTAAAAATCTCTTTAGAAGTGTTGACTGTATCTTCTTTACACCTGTTGACGAGCCCTGAGAGGGTATAGTACCAACCTTGTTTATGGCGAAACATTCTCTTCTTTGAGATTGTCCCGCTGTTTTATAGTTATAAAGGTGGGTTTGTACATTTTAATTTACCTTTTAATTATTATGTACTTTCCACACTTTTCATAGACTTTATATTCTTCACTCTAGTGGTTCTCTACCCCTTGCAATTGAAAACATACTCTTTTTGTATTTTCTTCTCTACATACTGTATTATGAAGAGCCCTGTACTTATTCCTTGAGCTCATTAAATTACAGGGGATTAACGCGAGTCTTTCACTTTTTTTCATTTGATATATATATATATATATATTGTTATACTTTGGGAGGGTCATGTTGTCAATAAAAAACACGCGCACCTGTTAGTTTTCATTTCAATTTATTACAAATTTCCGGTTGGTTGGTTGGTTGGTTGGTTTGTAAAACCGGATGTTTGTTTATTTATTTATCGTCAAAGCTCTTTCATCACACATTCTGTGACCTCCTCGGTGACTAATTTGTTATTTTCTGTCGATCCTTTGTTCTGTCCTACACTATCTTGTTTTTGTGTGTTGACAATAAATAAATAAACAACCATCCTGTTATAAACCAACCAACCAGAAATTTATAATAAATCGAAGTGAAAACCAACAGGTGTGTGTGTTTTTATTCGCAGCATGACCCTCCCAAAGTATAACAATATCTGTTTCCACACACGTTTTCACATAAAAAATCTTGCAAAACAAATACAAAAACGATGTATATATATATATATATATCATCATCATCGATTAACGTCTATCTTCCATGCTAGCATGGGTTAGACAGGGTGTCCCCCAAAAATGTATACACTTCAACAACATTCTAATAATTATTGCCTGTACAGGTAATCAAAGTGTGTATACATTTTTTGGGGGACACCCTATATATTCGATGATGGTAGCTGCCTGGTAATGCTTCCCAAAAGGTCACATGCACACACACACATGAACAGGTACACATATGCACATTCACACACATGCATGCATACACACACATGCAAACATGTATAGGTACACACGTACACATACACACACATGCACACATGCATAGATACACATGTACACATGCACATGTACACATGTACACACACACACACACACACAGCTGCACACATATACAGGTACACATGTAGACACACACATGCGCACATGCACAGGTACACACATGTACACCCACACACACATGCATGGAAGTACATTCACACACACAAACAGGCATTCACATACATGCATGTGCAAATACGCATGTGCACGTACACATATACTCACACATTTACGCTCGCTGTACACACTGACAAAGATATGCACACACATATGCAAATACACATGTGCATACACACAAAAACACTCACACATATAGACACATATTCACACATAAACACACACACACACACTCACATCGATATGCACACACAAATACACACTGGGGTACTTACACACACACATATCTGCACACACAAGCATACACATTCACTCTCACTGACAGCCACCCATTCTCACATAAATATACATAGAGACACATTCACACATTTGCCCATAAAACACACAAGCATGGTCCCTGACAGATATGCACGTAACATATATGCACCTACACACACACACACATCTGCACACACAAGCATACACATTCAGTCTCACTGACAGCCACCCATTCTCACATAAACATACATAGAGACACATTCACACATTTGCCCATAAAACACACAAGCATGGTCCCTGACAGATATGCACGTAACATATATGCACCTACACACACACACACATCTGCACACACAAGCATACACATTCAGTCTCACTGACAGCCACCCATTCTCACATAAACATACATAGAGACACATTCACACATTTACCCATAAAACACACAAGCATGGTCCCTGACAGATAATCACGTAACATATATGCACCTACACACACACACACATTGATAAATAAAAAGATAGATAGTTAGAAATAGATAGGTAGGTAGACACAAACATAGATAGATAAATAGATAGATAGGTATATTTCTTTATTAGCCACAAGGGCACACAAGAAGGGGACAAGTATAATGGGGGGAGTTTACATTCAATAAAAACGTGTAAAACAATATCACAGATGAAAATTAAAGAAAAACATTCGATTTTCCCCAATAGGGGGGGAGACATTAACTATGGGTAAAAAAAATGTGCAACCCTCATCTCCAGGAGTACGAAGAGTTTGTACACTTTTCCTCTCCTCCTCCTTTTCCTCAACCTACAGGCTTATATAGAGAGAAAGCCCATTCACTCGGGCCATTCTCGCCACTTTCACCCACCTTTCATAAAACTTGCTGGGGTACAGCACCTCTCTCTCCATCCTGATTCTTCTTCCAAAGTGATATTTGAAAAAAAAGAATCAGTTGTTGGCTGGAGAGAAAGGTGTCTGACCTCAGCCCTTTTAACCTCGTCCACCATACAACCTCTTTCACCATAGCTATCACACAAAGTAAAACCGCCTCTCCTTTGTTTTTGAAGATAGATGGATAGATAGATAGACAAACAAACAGATAGATAGCTGGGGAAATATATATATATATATATATATATATATATAGAGAGAGAGAGAGAGAGACGGGGAGATAGATAGATAGGTAAGAAGGAAGATAGATAAATTTCTTTATTAGCCACAAGGGCACAAAAGAAGGGGACAAATACAAATGGGGAGTTTACATACAGGTATATGAAAATAAAACTATTAATAAAATAACAAATAACAATTGAAATCCCCAATAGGGGGGAGCCGTTACACAGGGGTTGTACACACCCCGAAAAAATGTACAACCGTCATCTCCAGGAGCACCAAGAGTGAGTACTCCCTTCCTCTCTTCCTCTTTTTCCTCAACATACAGGCTTATATAGAGAGAAGGCCCAACCACTCGGGCCATCTTTGCCACATTCACCAACCTTTTATAAAATTTTCTGGGGTACAGCACCTCTCTCTCCATCCTGATTCTTCTTCCAAAGTGATATTTGAAAAAACGAATCAGTTGCTCGCCGGAGAGAAAGGTGTCTGACCTCAGCCCTTTTAACCTCGTCCACCATATAACCTTTTTCACCATAGCCATAACACATAGGAAAACCGCCTCTCCCTCGTTTTTGAAGGAGGGTGGCGGTTTGATCATGACAATGGACTCGGTGGTCAACTGGATTGGTCCCACCCCCGACAATAGTCATTCTACATAGACCCACAGGTCGGTAACGCCCGGGCAGTGTACAAATGCGTGCGCGATGGTTTCCTCGTCGTGCACGCATCTCGTACAGATCTTTTTTGAAGGGTTGCTGCCCAGGCGCCCGTGTCTGTAGAGATTGTCTTGAACTGGTAGAGCTCCTCGGTAGCACTGCCAGGTCAAGGACTTTTGGAAGTTGTCCATTGGTCTCAGGCGGAAGGTCCTACCGAACAGACTGGCCAGTTCGTCCTCCTATACGCCTAGAGTTTCTCCGAACGCGTCGTCGCACTTGCTGCGGACCAACCCCCTATAGAATGTCAAAGTGGAGTCTCCACTGATCGCCGGGTCCGTTTGCCAGAGGACTGTGAGCGCCTGAGCACATTCGATATGCCAGTCGCCCATTTTCCTCGGTCTTTGCTTGACCCAGGACTGTAGCTCGGTCAGCGAGACAAGTTGTGGGAAGGCTCGCCTCACGAACAGGGCCCACACCGGTTGTCTGGTGAGGAATACGTGGAGGTGCCGCAGCCTGAGCGCGTGTTTGCGCATCGTCAGCCACACCATCCCCAGCCCTCCGTTTGAAGGGTGTTGGCAGCAGATGGATCTTCTCACCAAAGGAGCCCATTTCTTCCAAAGGAATTGGAAGAGCGCGCGCTCCATTTTGGTGAGCGTTTTGGCTGGACAAGGCATGACAGTCAAGTGGTAGTAGATGGCGGACGCTATAAAAGTGTTCGCCACCTCCGCTCACCATTCAAGGATAGTTTTCACTCGGCCCACTTCTGGGTGAGCGCAAACACCTTGGCCGTCACCTCATTCCAGTTCTTCTCCACCTGGAGATCCGGACCAAACCAGACCCCGAACAGCTTTACTGGTCCTTCCGTCCAGCGTCCGATGACGCCATCGGAGTGCATCGGTTTGCCTCTCTACGTTCCGAGTTGCAAACCAACAGATTTGTCCCGGTTCAGCTTCGCTCCTGTGAACCTTTCGTATTCCTTCAGTAAGGTGCCGACTTCCTCGATTTGCGAGGCGCTCGACACCATTACTGTCACATCGTCGGCGTAGGCTGACGCCGCTTTCCGCAGTCCCGGTTCCAGAGGGATGCCCTGCAATAGCTCCAACCTCCGCAGTAGTGGCTCCAGAGTCAGTACGTACAGAAGGGAGGAGAGAGGGCATCCCTGTCGGATGGATCGCGTAATATGGAACGGCTCCGAGAGGTAGCCATTCACCTTGACTCTTGAGCAGATGTTGCTGCTGTGCATTGCAGCAATCCAGCCCCTGAACACGGGTCCGAAGCCTGCCGCCTCGAGCACCGCATCCAGGTAACGATGGTCAACCCTATCGAAAGCCTTAAACTGATCAAAGTTGATCAGGGCCCCACCGAAGCTGGGTTCACACCCTACCTTCTCTATGATGTATCGCATGAGGTGGAGGTTGTCGTGTATGGACCTGGTCGGGATTGCGCATGTCTGCGCTTCTCCCACCAGGTTTTCGATGACAAGCGCCAGCCTCTTTGCCAACACCTTGGCCAAAATCTGTAACTCTGTGTTGAGCAGAGTTATGGGCCGGAAGTTGCCTATGTCATCCCCTTTATTCTCATCCTTCCTGACTAACGTGACTACGCCCTTGGTCACAGAACTGGGAATTCTCCCGTTCTGCTGCCAGTTGCGTAAACTGGAGCAATGTGAAATAAAGTGTCTTGCTCAAGGAAACAACACATCACCCGGTCTGAGAATTGAACTCACAACCTTTTGATTGCAAGGGCAATGCTCTAACCACTAAGCCATGGGCCTCCATATATATATATAGATATATAGATATATAGTGAGTGAGTGAGAGAGAGAGAGAGAGAGAGAGAGAGAGAGAGAGAGAGAGAGAATCAATGATTTACAGACATGAAATGGTTCATTTTTCAAGAGCAGACAGTCTTGGAGTTGAGTTTCACTTTATGTAGCAGAGAAGGAGAATATAGCTGTAAGTAGTTTGGAGAAAGAACTACACAACAACCACAACCATAACCACAACCACTACCATAACCACCATTACCACCACCATAACCACCATCACCACCATAACCACTATCATCACAATCACCACCATTACCACAGCTGTAACCACCACCATAACCACCATCAACACAACCACCACCATCACCACAGCTGTCACCACCACCATAACCACCATCATCACAACCACCACCATCACCACCATTACCACAACTGTAACCACCACCATCACCACAATCACAACAACCACTACCACAACTAGTGCTAGATTGCAAAATATATTTTAGATCAGATAATATCAGTTTATTGCTTTAACCCTTTCGTTACCATATTTCTAATGAAAAACACTTCCTATAGTTTTCAAATTATTTTTAAAATAGTCAAGAATTTGGAAAGATTTAGTAATATAACTAACTTTTTAATTATTTTGTTGGTGTTTGGAACATAACATAACACAGGTCCTTACATCAAATTATGGTGGAAGATTTTTAGATAAATATGAACACCTTAAACGTTTTATTACCATATTTCTAATAAAAGACACTGCCTATGGTGTTCAAATAATTCTGAAAATAATCAAGAATTTGGAAGTATTTAGTAATAATAATTGTTTCTACTTTTGGCACAAGGCCAGCAATTACCCCAGTGTATTATAATAATATAATAATAATAATGAAATGATTGTGTACAGTGTTCAGGTGCACTACAACTCATCAAAGGTGCATGTAAAGTACATAGAATAATGTTCAAATATCAGGAAAATGAACAGTGTATGAGTCATGATATACATGTGTGCGTGTGTATGGAGGGTGGGGGGGATACTAGTGTAGTGTTGGTGAATTTCAGGAAGCATGGAGGTTTTAAAGGATGCAGTGTCTCGACAGCTAACAACTGATGCAGGTAGTTTGTTCCATGCTTCAGCAACTCTGAGCGTGAAAAAATGTTTCTGAAAGTCATGGGAGCTGTGTTGTTTTCTGACTTTGTAGGGATGGCCACAGGTGTTAGACACATGGAAGTCAAAAACGTACTCAGGGTTGTTGTTGTCAAGATGGTTAATAATTTTGTGGGTGTTTACCAAGTCAGTTGCCAGACGTCGGAGCTTCAATGTATCCATGCCCAGGGAAACAAGGCGTTCAGAGTATGGTAGATGCCTGATGGAGGGTATTTGCTTGGTTGCACGTCTCTCAACAGTTTCCAGGAGGTCAATGTTCTGAGCAAGATAGGGGTTCCAGACTGGTGATGCAAATTCTAAGTGTGGCCGCACCATCGCCATGTACAGCCTTAAATAGATATCTGGAGAGCGGCTGACAAAGGTCTTGCTGAGTGATGCCAAGACACCCTTGCCCTTCTTGACAATTTAGTAGATGTGCTTCGTCCAACACAAATCGCTGCTGACCATAATGCCCAGGTCACGTTCACAAGAAGACTTCTTGATATTAGTGTTGTGGAAGGAGTATATGGACGCTGGGTTTTTACTCCCAAAATGCATGGTGGTACACTTGTCCACAGCTAGCTTGAGTTGTCAGTCCGTGATCCATTGCTGCATTGTGTCCAGGTCTGATTACAGGCAAGATCTATAGTGTTCAGGATCTGTCATTTTTATCTCAAGGTACAGCTTGATGTCATCTGCATATTTCAGTACTGTGGCATTCTTTAAGTTGGCATCTATGTCATTATTTCATCAACCCCGTAAGGATGAAAGGCAAAGTTAACCATGGCAGGATTTGAACTCAGACCATAAAGGGCCGTAACTCTATGCTGCAAAGTATGGCGTCCGACACTCTACCAATACTGTTAATAATGATTTCTGATTTAGGCACAAGCCCAACAATTTTTGGGAGAGGAGAAAGTCGATTAAATCAACTCCAGTGCATTACTGGTACTTTATTTTATCGACCCTGTAAGGATGAAAAGCAACAGCCAATCCCCACTGTAATGTGTTTGCGATAGGAAGGGCACCCCAGCCATAGAATCCATGCCAAAATATAGATCTCTGTGAGCATAACGTGAAGTTTGGACCCAACTTGTCTTGTAAAGGTGACAATGTGTGGAAAATGGACTCTAAATGATGATGATGATGATTAAGGTGATGATGATGATGATGACAATGACGACGAAAATGACGATGATTATGGTGAAGATGATGATGATGATGATGATGATGAGGACAATAATGATGATGGTGATGATGATTATGACAATGATGATGATGATGATTATGACAATGATGATGATGGTGATGACAATGATGATATTGACGATGATGGTGATGATGATGGTGACGATGACGATGATGATGATGGTGACGATGATGATGATGATGATGATGATGATGATGATGATGATGATGATGACAATGATGATATTGACGATGATGATGATGATGGTGACGATGATGATGATGATGATGATGATGAGGATGATGACAATGATGATATTGACGATGATGATGATGATGATGATGGTGTTGATGATGATGATCACACTTTAATACAAACAGTTTAGAACTACGTAAGGGTAGTTTTATGTGGTTTTGGTATCAAAAGAGTTGAAACATCCAGCTGTTAAACTCAACCTCAGAAAGGAACCCCCATGATGTCCATAAAGCCTATCATAGGGGCCTGCAACTTTACCCCTGCCTGCTTTGACAGTGTATGTAAATAGCCATTAAAATGCTTTCATCATATATTGTTTATTTAGAATAGTTTTCATTGGCAAAATTTCCCATTTCTCACCATCATTCACCATAACTCTAATTGACGTCTAATTATTTCTAATTAAAAAGAAAAAAAAAAAATGTTTTCGTTATTGTTGTTCTTGTTGTTGTTCCATATTTCTGCTGTTTGTTGTTGTTGTTGTTGTTATTGTCATTGTTGTTGTTGTTGTTGTTGTTCTGGCTAGGGTATTGTTATTGTTGGTGCCTATATTCATAAATATTCATATATGTGTTTCAGAATATGTATGAATACATGTGTGTATATATATCTGTGTATGTATATATATCTGTGTATGTATATATATATATATATATATATATATGTGTGTGTGTGTGTATGTTTGTGTATATATGTGTGTGTGCCTATATGTGTGTATGTGTGAGTGTTCTCCTTGCTAGCAGTTAATATATTTTGAAAATATGTTTGCCTTTTTTTTTTTCCTTTTGGAAAGCAACCACAATGCAGATAATTATAAATAATAGTTGAGTAAGTTGGCTAAGGCACCCCTGGATATGGGTATATATATATATATATATATTGAAACATGTAAATTAAATAAATATATAAATTGTTAAACCTTGGTGATCTATTGCTGTTCGGGTCTGAGACTTGGACATTGATCAAGACACTCACTCAAATGGTGGATGGGTGCTACACGAGAATGCTGAGGATGGCTCTGAACATTAATCAGTATACACTGAGGATGAAGAACTCAGAGCTGTACGGGAGCCTCCCAAAAGTCAACTCGAAAGTCAACTCGAAAGAGGACACTGAGGTTAATTGGACATGTTCACCGACATTCAGAGTTGACACTGAAAGAGAGCGATGGAGAAAACTGGTCCATAGATCTTGGGAATTTTACCTGCCCTATATATATATCATATATATATATATATATATATATATATATATCATATATATATATATATATATCATATATATATATATATATATATATATATATATATATATATATATATATATATATATATATATATAAAATATTAAAAAAATAATGAATAAAACAATGAAACAGTTCCTTATATTAAACAAAAAAAGTTCATTATTTAACGATCGTTTCTAGGATATATATGTGTTAGAATTGGCATGCATATTGGCATACATATATATATATATATATATATATATATATATATATATATATATATATATATATATATATATATCATATATATATTATATATATATCATATATATATATATATATATGATATATATATATATATGCAAAGTATGGGTGCATAAAAGATGTAGTGGGATCACAGGTAAGCTAACTAAGAACATAGATTTTACATGTGGCCGGTGCTCTGGTGCAATAAGTAGCAGCAAGTGCCCACAAACTACTAGCTCTTTCAATTGCGCAGAGGGTTCTATAGAAATAGTGGACAGCTTCCGTTACCTAGGCGATAAAATCAGCAGTGGGGGAGGGTGCTCTGAAAGTACTGTAGCTAGAGTCAGAACTGGTTGGAAAAAGTTCAGAGAGCTTATACCACTATTAGCTGCTAAAGGGTTCTCACTAAAAATGAAAGGCAGGTTGTACGATGCCTGCATACGAACAGCAATGCTGCATGGCAGTGAGACCTGGGCATTGTGTGCAGAGGATATACGCAGACTAGAGAGGAACGAAGCTTGCATGCTCCGCTGGATGTGTAACAGTAATATACGTGAACGGCAAAGCATAAACGAACTAAGGAATAAATTAGAGATAAGAGGGATCAGATGTTGTTTACTCGAGAGAAGGCTACGTTGGTATGGACACGTGATGCGCATGAAAGTCGATAGCTGTATAACAAAGTGCAGGGCAATAAAGATAGACGGTAGTCACGGAATAGGCAGACCTAGAAAAACCTGGGACGAGCTGATAAACTACGACATCACACACTTACACCTCTCCAAGACAATGTCACTGGACCGAGACCTTTGGCGGTACTCAGTAACAGAGAAGACCCGCCTTACCTAAATATATAGTAAAACCTACTCCAGCCAGTAGGCATCTCTAACAAAATACACCCCGTCCCACCACCCCCACCCCCACCCGATCCACACCACCCCGTTCTATGTAAAGTCATGTTGGTGCCGCGCCATCGAGGCCGAAACAAATGAGATCGTGTAGGTGTCACGACAAAAAAACACACAGTCCACGCTGTAATGTGGCCGTGTAGGCAACACGGTAAAAACCTCCCAGACCCACACTGTAAATGTGGTTGGTGTTAGGAAGGGCATCCAACTGTAGAAAACCTGCCAGACAGTCCTATGCGAGCAAGACAATCACTCTTGCCTCAAGTGGGACTACCCCCGTCCAAACCCATGCAAGCGTGGAACACGGACGTTAAACGTTGATGATGATGATGATGATGATATATGATATTGAGGCACATGGCTTATTGGTTAGAGCATTGGCCTTGCAATCGAAAGGTTGTGAGTTCAATTCTCAGACCGGGGGATGTGTTGTTTCCTTGAGCAAGACACTTTATTTCACATTGCTCCAGTTTACTCAGCTGTAGAAATGAGATGATAGGGAATGATGTCCCTATCATTCCACTGCAAAGTGGTTGTGGAGGTCCCACGGCAAAAAAAGCACCTAGCACCCACTGCAAAGTGGTCGTGGAGGTGCCACGGCGAAAAAGCACCCAGCCCACACTGTAAATGAGGTTGGTGTTAGGAAGGGCATGCAGCTGTAGAAATCCAGCCAGAATCAGTTCCCGTCCCACCCTTGCAAGCAGGGGAAAGCGGACGTAAAATCAAATGATGATGATGATGATATATATACAGTGTACCCCCTGGCATTCGTGGCCCTGGTTATTCCCGGAATTTTCCTTAGAATCTAACTAATAATTATTTGTGGAAACCACCACATATTCGTGAAATCGTAAATATCTTCTGAAATTTTTTTATGGCTTTTTTCGTGGCAATATATTTTTTCACACCTTTCAACACTAAATTATTAATAACAATATACCGTATATGCTGGTCTATATATTACATTATGTTTTAACCCTTTAGCATTCAAACTGGCCATATCCAGCCAGAGTCTCTCACTTCTTTCTGTTCAAACCAGCCATAACTGGCTGCTCATATCTCTACTAAGGTATTGTTCTCAAAATAAGTGACATCAAAATCTCGTAGATTTGATATTACATAAATAATTATGTAAAATAAAGCCTTTATTGTGAAAATACAATAGTAACTATACAATAATGTAAATGCTAAATGTTAATGTTTATAGGCATTTTTATGGACCATGTCTCCAATGTTCAAGGTTTTTCACTCTTTGCGGGTGCTCTAGGAACAGACCCCCCCTCCCCCCTCGAATACCGAGGTGGGTGTTTTACTAACGGCATACCAGTGCAAGCACACACATATACACACACACATAGAGACACAGACACACACATAGACACACACACATACACACACACATGTACACACACACACATAGAGACACATACACACACATGCACACACACAAACGTATACATATACACATACATACATATACACAGAAAACACATATACGAGGAATGACTGAAAAGTTCATAGTCTGACCAAGATACTCTCATGGAATGACCAAATGAGGTTTATTTTTCAACATACTCCCTGGAAAGAAACAATGCAGTTATTAACAAGAAGAACTGAAATTAATGCGTGAAAGATTTCACTGCTCTAGCATCACTCCTTCATAGTCAGCTTATGAACTTTTCAGCCAACTCTTGTATGTAACATACATACACGTACTCATGCACATGCACACACAAACACAAATATGCACACATTCACACAAGCACATACACACACAAACACATACATACACACAAACACATACATACACACAAACACATACACTCACACACATACATTCACACTCACATATACAAACACATACACTCACACACATATATTAACACACATTCACACACATATGCAAGCACATACATACACACAAACAAATACACTCACAAACATACGGACACAGATGCAAACAGTCACGCACACACATATACCCACATACAAGAAATTGTCGTCTACCGAATGTTTGTATAAAGTTTAAGTTTCCTTTCACACTTTCTTCATTATTTTAAAGGCAAAGTTAACCTCGGTGGGATTTGAACTCAGATCATAAAGAGTTACGGCCCTTTATGATCTGAGTTCAAATCCCGCCGAGGTTAACTTTGCCTTTCATCCTTACGGGGTTGATAAAATAAAGTACCAGTAATACACTGAATTAATTGCTGGCCTTGTGGCAATAGTAGAAACAATTATTTTTGATTAATGTAATATTTATATATAAAAATATATATATATTACTTTATTCATTTTCTCATCTTTTATTTTTCCTCAAATCTCTGATTTATTTTAATTTTATATTTGTAGTGTATATTTAATTCATCATTTTTTTTGTTGTTGTTGTTGTTGTTGTTGCAATCTACAGGGAAATATGTAAATTTGATATGTTTACATGCTTACACAATAAATATATGTATAATTGTACACTCAGTCATTCATATCAGTTAATTCTGTATTGTACAGGGTGGTCCAAAAGTCTTGTCACTCCCTACCAAAAAGTAATGTTCTCATCGCAGTATCGTCCTCTTCGGAGCAGCTGGTTTGCCGAATCTTGCAGTGAAGTCATGTCACACATCTTCCATGGCTCTTGCCAGAATGCACACGATCATGTGTCCACACACTTGCAAGCAGCCTCTCTTCCAAACTGTAGGAGCTCTGAAATAGAAAATTATATTATTATTAGGCGGTGAATTGTCAGTATCGATAGAGGGTCAGATGCCATGCTTTCCAGCATAGTTACGTCCCTTTACGGGCTGAGTTCAAATCCCGTTGAGGTTAACTTTGCCTTTCATCCTTACGGGGTCGATAAAATAATGTACTGGGTAATTGCTGGCCTTGTGTCAAAAGTAGAAACAATTATTATTATATATTATAATTAATTTTATTATATATTATATTATTAAAACAAAAAATAATTGTTTCTACTTTTTGGCACAAGGCCAGCAATTATCCCAGTGCATTACTGGTACTTTATTTTATCGACCCCGTAAGGATGAAAGGCAACGTTAACCTCAGCGGGATTCGAACTCAGAATGGCAAGGGCCGTAACACTATGTGTCAAAGCATGGTGTCCGACCCTCTACCGATACTGCCAATCCACCGCCAAAAAATAATGAAAGTTAAAACAATATGTGACAAGACTTTCGGAGCACCCTGCATATTTAATTCATCATTTTTTTTATTGTTATTGTTGTTGTTGTGATCTAAGGGAAATATGTAAATTTGATATGTTTACAAGCTTACACAATGAATGTATGTATAATTGTATCATCATCATCATCATCATCACCGATTTACGTCCGTTCTTCCACGCTAGCATGGGTTAGACGGGTTGTCCTGTTGTGGGCAGTGTCTGGTTGGCTGACCATGCCTTGCTCATACAGGAACTGATTTGGCTTGATTTCTACAGCTGGATGCCCTTCCTAACACCAACCTCATTTACAGTGAGTGCTGGGTGCTTTTTCGTGGCGCCTACACGTCCACTTTACAGTGTGGGCTGGGTGCTTTTTTGCCGTGGCGCCTCCACGACCACCTTGCAGTGGAGGGTGTGGGGGCATATTGTCTATATGCTTCAGCTTGTACCCATGGGGGGGGGGGGGGTACTCTGTATTACTGCGTGACGCCAGAGGTCACGGTCATGTGTCATCGCCTTTGAGAGGTGTAATTGGGTAAGGTCGGCTTTTATCACCTCATCCCAGGTCATCTTGGGTCTCCCAACTCCGCAGTTTCCATCGACTTCTAGTGCTCTGCACCTCTTTATGCAGCTGTCATCCTTCATACGCATCACATGTCCATACCAACGCACCCGCCTCTCCTGCACACAGCATTTGATTCCTCTTATGCTCAGTCTCTCTCTCAATTCATTTATGCTTTGTCGTTCACGTATATTACTGTTACACATCCATCAGAGCATGCAGGCTTCGTTTCTCTCTAATCTACGTAAGTCTTCCACCTTCAGCGCCCAGGTCTCACTACCATGCAACATTGCTGGTCGTATACACGCATCATACAGTCTGCCTTTCATTCTGAGGGAGAAGCCTTTTGCAGCTAGCAGTGGTAGTAGTTCCCTAAACTTCTTCCATCCCGTTCTTACTCTAGTTATTGTACTTTCTGAACACCCACCTCTGCTGCTAAATCGGTCACCTAGGTAGCAGAAGCTGTCTACTGTTTCTACAGAGCCCTCCCAGTTGTATACGCATATCAGTTAATTCTATATTGTATATGTACTGATACATATTGATTGTATATTTGTAATGTTATAGGTGGAGTTAATTCATTGATTTATTTTCATGAATATTTTTATACATTTAAAAAAAAAAAAATTTCTCTACTGTTTACCCACGGTGGTCAATAATGTGTACTTGCAGATTTACAACATCAGCAAAAACTACACTGCTCATAGCCGAGGCACACAGAGCTGTGCTTGGTAAAGCAATAATGATGTGCAATAAAAATAATAATGGAAATAATAATAACAATAAAAATAATAATAATAATTGTTTCTACTTTAGGCACAAGGCCAGCAAATTACCCAGTACATTACTGGTATTTTATTTTATCGACCCTGAAAGGATGAAAGGCAAAGTTAACCTCAGCAGGATTTGAACTCAAACCGTAAAGATAATAATAATAATAATAATGATTTCATTTATTAGCCACAAGGGCCGACATGTAATACAAAGACAGGGACAGTAGGGGTTTACAATAAGGTCGAGTAAAAGTGCACAATGGTAAGGCTAATTTAACAATGAAGATATACAAACATAAAATAAACTATGCATAAATATAACAAAATAAATTCCCGATAGGGGGTGGACGACCCTGGGGTGACTCGGGTACCCCACCAATCCTGAACCACACTGCGCTTCTAGGGCACCCAGGGAGAGCACCCCTCTCCTCAAGTTAGCTAGCCTATAGGCACATGGTCAGAGTAGGGCCATTCACACGAGCCATTCTCGCCACATTCACCCACCTTTTAGCAAATGTAGTGGGGGGCAGCACTTCTCTCTCCACCCTCACCTTCCTTTCCAGGTGAAACTTGAAGAAGTTGATGAGGGATTGGCCGAAGAGAAAAGTGTCTGTCTTCAGTCCTTTTAATCTGATCCACCATATAACCTCTTTCGCAACTGCCACCAGACAGAGGAAAATTGCCTGCCCTTCCTTACCTAAGGAAGGCGGTGGGTCGATCTTCACTATGGGCTCGGCCGATAGCCTGATTCGTTCCACACGCAACAATAGCTGTTCGACATAACTCCACAAGTCAGTAATGCACGGACATTGGACAAGTGCGTGCAGAACGGTTTCGTCGTTCTGTGCGCATCTTGGGCAGGTCCGTCTGCCAGCACTTCCGTGCTGGTAGAGTTTATCCCGAACCGGCAGTGCCCCCCGGTAGCACTGCGAAGTGAGGGATTTCTGGAAATTGTCCATCATCTTCGGCTCAATAGTCCTCCGGTACAGACTGGTCAGTTCGACTTCGTCGAGGCCGAAAGCTTCTCCGAGTGCGTCATCGCACTTGCCCACCACTAATCCTCTATAGAACTCGAGAGTGGAAGTTCCACTGATCGCATTGCCCGCTTGGAAGAGGGCAATGAGTGCCTGGCAACATTCCAGGTGCCAGTCACCCAGTCTCAGTCTCTTCTTGATCCAGGACTGCAGCTCAGTCAAAGAAATGAGCTGCGGAAAGGCCTGTCTGATAAACAGCGACCACACCTGTTCACCGTTGAGGCAGAATATCTGGAGATGTCGCAGCCTCAACGCATGTCTACGCATCATTGGCCACGGCATGCCCAGCCCTCCGCGTAGAGGGTGCTGGCAGCAGATGGACCGCCTCACCAACGGAACTTGTCGCCTCCACAAGAATTTGAAGAGGAGCCGTTCCAACTTGACGAGGTGCGGACAGGGGCAAGGCACAATGGTCAGGCGGTAGTAGATGACGGACGCGATGTATGCATTCACCAACTCCGTGCGACCTTTCAGAGATAGCTTCCTCCCAGCCCATTTTTGGGTGAGACTGGCTACTCTGCTCGTTACCTCGTCCCAATTCTTTTCCACCTGGAGGTCTGGTCCGAACCAAACCCCGAGCAACTTTACCGGTCCGTCCGTCCAGCGCCCCATGACGCTGTTGGACAGCATGGGCTTGCCTCTCCAGGTTCCGAGCTGCAAGCCCACCGACTTTTCCGGGTTAAGTTTGGCTCCTGTCAACCTTTCATATTCCTTCAATAAGGTGCCGACCACCTCGATTTCTGAGGTGTTCGACACCATCACGGTGATGTCGTCCGCATAATTCGACACCACCCTTCCACGTCCCGGTTCGAGCGGGATGCCCTGCAACAGCTCCAGCTTCCGCAGTAAAGGCTCCAGAGTCAATACGTACAGAAGGGAAGAGAGAGGGCACCCTTGACGGACCGATCGGGAGAGCCGAAATGGTTCCGCGAGGTGGCCATTAACTTTGACGACCGAGTATGTGCCGCTGTGCATTGCAGCGATCCAGCTTCTGAAGACGGCCGAAGCCAGCCGCTTTGACGACAGCCTCCAGATACCGATGGTCGACCCTATCGAAGGCTTTCAATTGATCTAAATTGATCAGTGCCCCACCGAAACCAGGTTTACACCCTACCCTCTCTATGATGTATCGTATGAGGTGGAGATTGTTGTGTATGGACCTGGCTGGGATTGCGCAAGTTTGCGCCTCCCCAACCAAATCCTCGATGACAAGCGCCAATCTCTTTGCTAACACCTTGATCAAAATCTTAAACTCTGTGTTGAGCAGAGTTATGGGCCTGAAGTTGTCTAATGTATCCCTCTTGTTCTCGTCTTTCCTTATCGGCGTCACCACTCCCCTGCTCACAGAACTGGGAATACTCCCATTCTGCTTCCAGTTGCAGTAGAGTACTTCGAGGAGATTGGAGAACAAGTCTGGCATATTAACGTAAAGCTCGTACGGCAAGCCATCCAAACCGGGTGACTTGCGCCTCATGCAGCCGACAAGGGCGTCCTGAATTTCGGCTGAAGTAATCGGCCTTTCGCAGCGCTCAGCATCGACCGTCGAGATGCGCGGCAAGCCGTCAAGGTAGGGACTGAAATCCGCTACTCTCTCTGACTCGCCATTCTCCCCGAACAACCGAGCAAAGTGCTGGCGAAAGGTCTCACACATCCGCTTGGAATCGCTTATCTCGTGTCCGTCTCGGTCCGCCAAAGACCCAATTGTGGTTTTATTACCACGCTGTGCCTCCGCCACGCGGGCCCATCGAACAGCTTTGGTTCCCTCGTTTCTCAGCGCACGCGCCTTAGCTCTGACAATACAACCTTCATGTTTCGCATTGAAGAAAAGGTCTAATACCATTCTCGCCGCTAGCACGTCAGTTGCAATGCCACTACAAATAGCCTCGTCTAACTTATCTACCAGCTCCCCCTCCTTTCTATTTTTCTCTGACGCTAGTTCTTTGCTGAACTCTATCGAAGTTACTCTAATCTCTCTTTTGAGAGCCCCCCACCATCTGTTGTTGATGATCCCCCCTGTCAACTTTTGCTTAACTAAATTGTTGACTTGGTTCCTGTAAGCCTTACATGCCGGAAATGACATGTTCAGCTTCCAGTAACCCGGTCCTAACCTACGCGTTTTATCTAGGTTGACCATACAGATCACAAATTTGTGATCTGAATAGGCAACCATTTTAAAAAGTGGGCAGCCCACACTATTTCTATCTATTTTCCTAATGAAGATCCTGTCTATATACGATCTAGATGAACCCATTTGGTTGGTCCATGTCCATACTGGCTCATTGGGGAAATCTAGTCGATACCTGTCAGACAGTTGGAACTGGCTAAGTAGGTGTTGGAGGCTTTTGCACCCCCGCTCCTATCGGCTACTCCCACACAATCCCAGCAAGCGTCTAAGATACCATTCCAGTCCCCCGCTAACAGTAAAGGGCGAGACGTACCCAGAAAGGTCTCCCGGCGCCTAAAGAAGTCCGGTCGTCCGGCCCCTGTAGGGGCGTAGACGGCCAGCAGTCTAAAGGCACCACCTTCGCTACTGCTCACATCCAAGACCACCAACTTACCGTCCGGGTCCCGGAAGATCGACCTTACCTCGAGATCCAGTCCTTTCCTAAACAGCACTGCCCCCCCCCCCCCATTCCCGGCCTGCTAACAGATGCGAAGATCTGATAGTCGTCGAAAATGGGGGCTAATGCACGCGTATCGGAAATTCTGGTCTCGCTGACGGCAATCACATCCATTTCCAGCGACCTGGGGTTGTTGAGCAGGCGACCCTGCTTCCAGGGTGACCCCAGGACGCGAACATTTAAACTTCCTACTCTTGATATGGCCATGTTGGTAAGCTAAGAGAGAGAGGGAAGGTTTACTTACCTCCCGGGGTCTTGTGAAGGTCGGGTGGTTCGACCTCCATGGTTGGTGGGGTTTCTTTTGGGAACCCCTTTAAAAGTCTCGATGTGGGTTTCACATTCGGGGTTCCCACATCTTGAGGAAAGCTCTCTCTCGAATTTCTTTGAAGGAATTGAGTGACATTCGGACCAGAAGCAAATCTACTGGCACGCAAAATGTGCTCATTTAAAAAATCTCCCCCTCTGTTTGAATGTCCTCGCTTCGTGCTAAGAGGGCCATCAGTTTATCGTTGGCCCTTCTGACAAGCACAAAGTTTTTAACATTTTGTTGGTGTGGTTTTATTTGTTTTGTTGGTGATGGTTTTGGTGGTGTTGTTTCGGGTATGTCTGTGTTTGTTGCAGGTGTGGTGTCTGCAATTTCAGGTATTTGTGTGTTTATTTGTACTTGTGTTTGTTTAGGTTTTTTGCGTTTCGGGGATTGTGTGTTTTTTTGCACTTTTGGGTTTTCCTTCATCTTCGCTGCTGGAAGAGAAAGGGTCTGTGGCTGTGAGTGCCTCTGTGTCTGTGTGTGCGTTTATTGTTTTGTCTATGAGTATAATTGGAGGGGTAGGGGAGTGGGAGAGCTTTCCTCGTTTTCCCCTTGGATTGGTTTCGGTGTTGGTGGTGGTCCGGCTGTTTTTGATGTTGGTGTCCGTGTCTTTGTTGGTGTTGTTTTTGGTGGTGGGGGTGCAGCTTTCCGTGCTGACACTGGCATTAGCAACAAAGGAGGTTTGCGACTCCCTGCGTTTTTGCGCTGCGGGCAGAAGGATTGCAGATGCATTGCTTCCCCGCAGACGAAGCAGTGCGGCCTTCTTCCCTCAGTGACCAGTTGGATTGTTGTCTCGTCCTGCAGGCGGGAAAAATCCGGAATTTTGTTCATGTCCTCTGGTTTCATTTGGAGAAGAATCTCCAAATCCATTCCGGACCAGTCTTCTCTCTCTCTGTCCTTTTGATATCCAGGAGGGTAGTGTCTGTCCCCTCCTCGATTACGCATCCCAGGAGCCACCATATGTTCATTCCTGGTGGGATCCTGGGAATGCGGACCTTTACTGTCCTTTTACCCATGTAGGACGGATGCATGATAATGCGTTCCGTTCTGCAGGGGGTCACCGAGTGCTTAATAGCGAGAGCCTCGGTTTTGAACAATACCGAGATGGTACCGAACTGTTTGGCCCTTGATTTATACTCTATGTCACTTCCGATGTACTCCAAAGCAGCCTCGACCTCTGCTTGGCTGGCAAGTTCCACTTTTCGTGTCTGCACCGAAATGTATCGAAAGAGCACCGTCCTCATTTGCATGGCCGCTATTGCCCCGTCCGGGATGGTCAGGTTTGCCCAGGACTTCTCCCGTTTAATTAGCCTCTACGCCTGGGCCAACTGTTCGTCTTTATCGCTAATATCAATATCAATATTCAATAAGTGCTTTGTTTTTGCTGCTGCAGCAAATGTGGTGCTTCTGATGCTCTTATTGTTGTTGTTGTCATTCTTGCTGTTGTTATTGGTGTTGTTGTTGTTTTGTTTGTTGATGCTGTTGCCACCACCATCCGTGTTTACATTGAAGCTGTCGGTGTTATTGTCGTTATTGCTCTGAGTTGTTGTTGTGGTGGTGGTGGTGGTGGTGGTGGTGATGTCGTTTTCAGATGATACTGCTGCTATCACAGAAGGTTGTGATGATAGCTTTTGAGTTTTGTCTTCACATTCAGTAGAGTGGATGACAGGCATGACTGTAGCCGTCGTAGTCATGGTGAAGTCTACAGTGGCTGCCTTTAAACTTTTGACCTGAACGTTGTTTACTGTTTCAAGGTCAAAAATTTCCATATTTTCTTTTGGTGGGGACGCAATTTTTTGCGAAGATTTTAAAAAATAAATCTGAATATTCGGGCTTAAAGCCAGAATATTGAGAGGTATCCCTCTCTTTAAATCAAGATGTGTACCTTAAGTTTCGTTAACGACAAGAAAATACAAAAAAATGACACTTTAAAACAGCTTAAAGTTACTTTTCCCCTGCAGATTTGTACTGTCTTCACACATGTGCGTCCATAATAATAATAATAATAATAATAATAATAATAATAACTGTCTTCTAGAGAAGCAATAGTTTCAACAAAAGAATCTCTGAAACAAAAAGTCCAAGTAAAAGCCCAACGAATTCATATATTCGAGAAGCGAAACAACTTCTACAGGCAAAATAGGTTGTTCTCATCCAATGCCAAGTCATTTTATAGAGAAGTAGGGAAGAAAAATAGAAGTTGAAAACTTCTGGAGTAAGATTTGGAGTGATGAGAAGACATATAATGCTAATGTAGATTGGATTAGTCGCCTGGAAAAATCCTTCACAAATTTCAGGCGTGGGAAGACATCTCTATAGTGGACTTAAGGACAGCACTCAATAAATCTCATAAATGGAAATCTCCTGGTAGAGACAGGGTGCCAAATTTCTGGCTGTCCTCACTCCCGTGCACTCACAATATATTGGTCAAGCTGTTTAATGGAATTATGAAAGATCCAAAAAATACACCTGATTGGATAGCAAGTGGCATTACCTACCTTCTACCAAAGAACAATGAAACCAAAGATCAAAAAAACTATCGGCCCATAACCTGCTTGTCCACCACTTATAAACTATTAACCTCTATTCTCATAGAGAAAGCATACGTGTTTTTGGAGGAGAACAATCTTTTCCCCATTGAACAAAAAGGGTGCCGACGAGGTTCATATGGTTGCAAAGATCAACTTTTGATTAATCGTATGACCCTTGAGAACTGTCAAAATAAACACAGAAATCTCAGTTCTGCATGGATCAATTATAAAAAAGCCTTTGACAGTATACCACACTCATGGATTTTGAAATCATTGGACATCTTCAAATTCTCACCTGTGATCTCAAACTTCCTGAAACACAATATGTCATTATGGAACACAAATCTCCAATTGTCTCATTCCACTGGGGTACTGTGCTAGGGAATATAAACATCAACTGTGGTATATTCCAGGGTGTCTCACTTTCACCCTTGCTTTTCTGCATAGCTTTAATACCCCTTACATCCGAGCTTAATAGAAGAGGGTATGGTTATAGAATTGACAACAAAAAAATAAGCCACCTATTTTATATGGATGATTTGAAGCTATATTGCAAAGATAATGACGAAATGGAAGGCCTTTTGCGGATAGTAAAAGCGTTTAGCGATGACATCAGGATGGAGTTTGGACTTGACAAGTGTGCAAAAGCCACTTTCAAGAACGGGAAGCTTGTCAACTCAGACTCAGTTGAATTGGATGCTGAAACAATCATAAAGGAACTTGAGCAGGAACAAACCTATAAATACTTAGGGATTAATGAGGGCTCTGGCATACAGCATGCAAGTATGAAAGAGAGGATACGGAAATAATGTTATAGGAGAGTATGTACAGTTCTGAGATCAGAACTAAACGCTCGTAACAAGGTGCTAGCCATAAATTCCTTGGCAGTCCCAGTTGTCACTTATAGCTTCGGTGTGTTGAACTGGAATATGAGTGAAATCAAAAGAATCGACACCAAAGTCCGTAAGCTACTGACCTGTAATAGGATGGACCACCCAAAAACAGATGTGGATCGTCTTTACCTTCCTAGAACTCAAGGAGGCCGTGGCCTGATCCAATTTGAACTTGCTTACAAGACCACCATCATTGGACTGGCCAAATACCTTGAAACAACTAACGACTGTATTCTGAAACTTGTTGAAAAGCATGAGAGAAGTAAGAAGCTTCCTTCTATCTTGAAGGAGAGCAAAAAATATGCTACTGATCTCATGGTTGATACCCAGGCTGGACAGATTAAAGAAACTGTTGCAACTAGGCACATAAAATCACTGGCAAAAGCAAAAGGGCAAGGACAATTAGCATCAAATTGGGAGCAGAAACCTCTGTATGGCAAATATGTGGCAAACAAGCTGATGTTGACCAAAAGCACACCCATCAGTGGCTACGTAGTTCAGGGCTAAAGACGGAGAGTGAAGGCTTCATCTTAGCTGCCCAAGATCAAAGCTAATTGACTCGTAATTACCAGGCCAATGTGATGAGAAACGGAATAAACCCAAAGTGCTGATTCTGCAATACTGAGGTTGAAACAGTGGATTACTTAGTCTCTGGATGTAAAGTTTTAGCACCAGTAGAATACAAATATAGACATGACAGAGTTGGCCAATGTCTACACTGGGTAATATGTCGGCATTACAAAATCAAAGCTGGAGACAAGTGGTACAATCATCACCCTGAGGCTGTAACTGAAGGAGAAAAAGTAACAATTCTCTGGGACTTTCCTGTACATACTGACAGGACCATAAAAGCAAATAGACCTGACATCATTGTAAAAGATCAACATAATAAGGTCTGTTTGTTCATAGATATGAGCATCCTATGTGATCACAATATCGCGACAAAATAATTTGACAAGCTACGAAAATATAAAGATCTGCTTATTGAAATTGAGAAAATGTGGCACCTCAAGGCTGTTACAATACCAGTGATTGTGGGAGGGCTGGGAATGATCAAGAAAGGAACAGAACAATATTTGCGAATGATTCCTGGTTTACCCTCTCAGCACGAGGGGCAAAAAATTGTTTTGACTGGTACTGCACACGTATTGAGAAGAGCACTATCTCTGTAAGATTGATATCCCTCCTTGTATTTACATATGCATATGCACATGTGTATATATGTATACTGTTTTTTTTTTTATTTTTTAAAATTATAATCAATGTGCTGTATTAACTGGCTTACCAATGCACACTGAATTTATTTGCCCTAGGTGTCAGGAAGACACTCGGCATATATCTCAGAAATAATAATGAAAGAAAATAATAATAATAATAATAATTGTTTCTACTTTTGGCACAAGGCCAGCAAATATCCAGTACATTACTGGTACTTTATTTTATCGACCTCATAAGGATGAAAGGCAAAGTTAACCTTGGAGGGATTTGAACTCAGTCCGTAAAGGGACGTAACTCTATGCTAGAAAGCATGGCGTCCGACCCCCTACTGATACTGCCAATAATAATAATTGTTTCTACATTTGGCACAAGACCAGCAATTATCCCAGTGTATTACTGGTACTTCATTTTATCGACCCCATAAGGATGAAAGGCTAAGTTAACCTCGGCGGGATTTGAACTCAGACCATAAAGGGCCATAACTGCCAATAATAATAATAATAATAATGGTCCTACAGGACCACTTTACAGTGTGGGCTGGGTACTTTTTGTCATGATATGTTTTTTAAAAGGTATTCATCTACTGTTTACCCACAGTGGTTAATAATGTATACTTTCAGATTTACATGCCAAACATAATGGGTAACTCCATTGAGTTCTTTACAGAACAATGACATTGAGATATTTTAAATCTTGGTTTATCATCATCATCATCATTTTACGCCCGCTTTTCTCTGCTTGCAAAGGGGGGATGGGTCCTATTCAACACAGCATCTCTCCATTTGTTACGGTCCTTTGTCATCTCCTCTGTGAGCTTCAGCTATCTGAAGTCAGCTCTCAACACCTCTGCCCAAGTTTTTTGTGGTCTTCCTCTACTGCATCTTCCTCTACAAAAAAGCACCGAGTCCAGTCCACACTGTAAAGTGGTCGTGTAGGTGTCACGGCAAAAAAGCACCCAGTTCACACTGTACAGTGGTTGTGTAAGTGTCATGACAAAAACCACCCAGTCCACACTGTACAGGGGTCTTGTAGGTGTCACAACAAAAAAGCACTCAGTACACAAAAAACAAGATGATGTACGACAGAACAAAGGAGAGAGACAAAACAAAAACCTAGTCACTGAGGAGGTCACAGAAATTGTGATGAAAGAGCTTTGGCAATATATAAACAACTTTCCGGTTATTGAACCAACCAACCAGAAATTTATAATAAATTAAAGTGAAAACTAACAGGTGCATGTGTTTTTATTGGCAACATGGCCCTTCCAAAGTATAACAATATATACATACATATATATATATATATCATCATCATTTTACGTCCGCTTTTCCCTGCTTGCAAGGGTTGGACAGGTCCTATTCAGCACAGCATCTCTCCACTTGTCACGGTCCTTCGTTATATATATATATATATGAGTTATTGAGGTGTTTGGATGATTTCAAATTTGTAATGTGGTTGGTGTTAGGAAGGGTATCCAGCTTTAGAAATCAAATCAAAATACAGATCCATAGGAGCAGGACGTGATCTCTGGTCTTGACTTGCCTCATAATGTGACAACCCATCTGACCCATGTAAGCATGGAAAATGGATGTTAACTCTTTAGCATTTACATTCATCATCATCATCATGGTTTAACGTCCATCTTCCATGCTAGCATGGGTTAGACGGGTTTGTCCCATTTAGAGGCAAGTTGAGTCAGGTGACTGTGTCTTGCTCATATATGACTGTTTCTTGCTGGTTTTCTACGGCTGGATGCCCTTCCTAATGTCAACCACATTTACAGTGCGTACTGGGTGCTTTTTGCTGTGTCTCCTACACGACCATTTTACTGTGTGTGCTGGATGTTTTGTGGTACCTATATATGTATATATATATACATATAATTATCTCACATAATATAGAATCTACGAGATTTCGATATTATTTATTTTGAGAACAATACCTTAATGGCAGTATGATCGGCGGATATGGTTGGTTTGAACAGAAAGAGGTGAGAGAATTCTGGTCGGATATGGCCAGTTTAGATGCTAAAGGGTTAAACAATAATGATGATGATGATGATGATGATGATGAGGATGATGATCATAAGGATGTATCCAAACTCAGAAAATAATTATAACAACAGTCAGTCAGTACCAGTAATGCACTGGGTTTTTGCTGGCCTTGTGCCTAAAGTAGAAACAATTATAAATAATAGCTTTAAAAAATCAAGTAAGACATCTTTAGGAAAAAGCAAAAAAAGTGTACAGGAGCCACTATTTAGAATTGAACTCAGTATCTCTTGAATACTGGCCAAGCATATTTGCCACTATGCAAAGTGGCGGCTGACAATAAGCTCTATCCAAATTAAGGTGCTATACATAACAGCAGAAAAAGAGATGGACAGATGATATTAAGGAATGGACAGGAAGGAGTTTGGCAGAATATACGGCAATGGCAAAAGACAGGAGAAGATGGAGAACACTGGACTATAAATCCATGACCCCTGGCCCTCAGATATGAGGGTGAGATAAGAAGGAAGAAGGACACATAACAACTTGTGGCTAGACCTGGAAGTAAAGAGACTATATAATTTATCGAGGTGCTTGGTTGATGTAAAATTTGAAATGTGGGAACCCAAATGTAGAAAATTACTATAACAATGGTTGGTCACTGTAAATAATAGCTTTTGAAAATCAAGTGAAATATTCTTTGGGATAGAAAAAAGATTACAAGCAGGTCATGGTCACCTGACCTGTCTGGCCACAACCACATGTGTCAAACTGTCTAACCCATGCAAGCGTGGACAATTGACATTAAACAGTGATGATGATAATAATTGTTTCTACTTTTGGCACAAGGCCAGCAATTATCCCAGTGCATTACTGGTACTTTATTTTATCGACCCCGTAAGGATGTAAGGCAAAGTTAACGTCGGCGGGATTTGAACTCAGATCATAAAGGGGCGTAACTCTTTGCTGCAAAGCATGGCATCCGACCTTCTACCGATACTGCCAATCCACCGCCCTCAGTGATGATTGATGATAATAATGATGTATGTATGTACACACTCTCACACACACACACACATAACATATATTTATATATATATATATATATATATATATATATATATATATATATATATATATATATATATATACAAGTTAATATAAATTAATATATTTGATAAACACAAATACCAACATATCTGTGTTTGTATTGTAAATGACTAAGTTAGCTAGATTGAAAAATACCAATTATAATAATACAGTTTGCAGGCAAACTGTATTATTATAATTGGTATTTTTCAATCTAGCTAACTTAGTCATTTACAATACAAACACAGATATGTTGGTATTTGTGTTTATCAAATATATTAATTTATATTAACTTGCATTACACGGCTCAGAAATACTTCTTTCTTTGAGCTATTTCATTGTAAAGGACTGCCTGAGTTTTGAACTCATTATTAATAGTATATATGCTGGCCTTGTGCCTAAAGTAGAAACAATTATTAATAGTATATATATATATATATATATATATATATATATATATATATATATATATATATATATATATATAACCAACAAATAGTTTATCACTCTACATGGCTGAATACAATAAATGTAACCTGAGTTTTTCGAATATTAATAATAATATTCGATTCGTTTGCAATTATGCAAACAGCCTCTTTTAAGCCATGTCAGTAGAATGAGCCCCTCATTCTTGCTCTTGTGTTGGCATGTAAACAGTTTACATGCCAATACAGGAGCAAGAATGAGGGGGTCATTCCACTGAAATGTCTTAAAAGAGGCTGTTTGCATAATTGCAAACGAATCGAATATTATTATTAGTATTCGAAACTCAGATTACAATTATTATATATATATATATATATATATATATATAGAGAGAGAGAGAGAGAGAGAATTCAAAGTTTAAAAGCCACAACAATGCACGTTTGGACAGAGAATAATTAAATCATAAGAAACAGGACTTGTTTTTTTTACCTTAATTTATTCATGCTATGGTATAGCAAGCCACATCGGACACTGGAATAGATCCTTTATTTTCCTTGGAGGAAGAAATATTAATCTCTAAATATCAGGACACATGTCCCAGAATAAATTAAGATAAAAAAAACAAACCCTGTTTCTTACGATTTAATTATTCTCTGTCCAAACCTGCATTGTCATGACTTTCAAACTTCAAATTCTTTATACCATATACAATACTTCAAGTAAACTACAAATTCCTTCTTATATATATATATATATATATATATATATATTTCGTTCTGAATTTGTTTAGCAAGATTCTTTATCTGAAAACGTGTGTTGAAACCGACATTGTTATACTTTGGGAGGGTCATGTTGCCAATAAGAAACACACGCACCAGTTGCTTTCTCTTCAATTTATTATAATAAATTTATAAATTTAGGAATTTATAAATTTCCGGTTGGTTGGTTGGTTGGTTCCACAACCAGATGGTTGTTTATATATTGTCAAAGTTCTTTCGTCACACATTCTGTGACCTCTTCAGTGACTGGGGATTCTTTTCTTTGTTTTTTGTGCCTCTCCTTTGTTCTGTCCTACGCCATCTTGTTTTTGTTGTGTGCTTAGTTTGCGCATGTGTTACATCCGGGTGTCTGTGTGTGTTTATATTCGTTTATTTATTTGTTTATTTACATGTTACTGGTTGGCTGTTTGTTCTATGTGTGTGTGTTTTCATTTTGTCGTTAATTGTAAGTTGTGATGTTGCTATTCCATTCATGTTTTCTATTTAATTTTGGTTGGAGTTCATTTATGTTTATTGCCTCTTTTAAGACGCAATGTTTAGACAAATCACAGAGGCAATAAACATAAAAGAATTACAACCAAAATTAAATAGAAAACATGAGTGGAACAGCAACATCACAACTTACAATTAAGGACAAAATGAAAATACACACGCACATAGAACAATCAACCAACCAGTAACATGTAAATAAACAAATAAATAAACGAATATAAACACACACAGACACCCGGATGTAACACATGCGCAAACTAAGCACACAACACGCACACAAAAACAAGATGGCATAGGACAGAACAAAGGAGAGGCACAAAAAACAAAGAAAAGAATCCCCAGTCACTGAAGAGGTCACAGAATGTGTGACGAAAGAACTTTGACAATATATAAACAACCATCTGGTTGTGGAACCAACCAACCGGAAATTTATAAATTCCTAAATTTATAAATTTATTATAATAAATTGAAGTGAAAGCAACTGGTGCGAGTGTTTCTTATTGGCAACATGACCCTCCCAAAGTATAACAATATATATATATATATATGTATGTATTAGAAAGTGAGGTTTTTTTACAAAATGAAAAAAAGCCGAGGTGTCCTACACGAGTGAAAGTATAAGGAAAAAAGATAAAATCAAAAATGCAACTGGAGTCTTTTTTATATAAAATATATATTTATTTGGTTCCCTTACCGGTTTCGCAGTTCTGCTTTTCAAGAGTAGAATTGAGATGGAGGGTTTGTGCTTTTTCTCATATATATATATATACGAGCAAGACATAGTCACCCAACCAATCTTGCCTCAAGTAGGACAATTCTCATCTAAACCCATGCTAGCGTGGAAGATAGACGTTAAACGATGATGATGATGATGATGATGATGATGATGATGATATATATATATTGTATAATAACGGAGTAAAGGATATATATATATATATGTATGTATAGTAGGTGGTTCAGTGAAATATGGGTGTTGGTACCACAGCAAGCACTCTATGCAGAGGCAGAGTGCATATATTAGACAAAATGAGAAAGTTTTGTTTACATATATAAGGAGGCACATGGCATTGGGCTTGCAATTGAAAGGTTGTGAGTTCAATTCTCGGACCGGGTGATGTGTTGTTTCCTTGAGCAAGACACTTTATTTCACATTGCTCCAGTTTACTCAGCTGTAGAAATGAGATGATAGGACTGGGGTCCCTATCATTCCACTGTAAAGTGGTCGTGGAGGTGCCACGGCAAAAAAATCACCCAGCCCACACTGTAAATGAGGTTGGTGTTAGGAAGGACATCCAGCTGTAGAAATCAAGCCAGAATCAGTTCCCGTCGCACCCTTGCAAGCAGGGAAAAAGCAGACGTAAAATGATGATGATGATGATGATGATGATGATATAAGATATTTATTGTCACATCGCCAGTTTGAAGAGCATATTAATAATGGAATCAGGTCCATAACTCCTATAGGTGACCTAGAGCCAATCCTCTGTGAAACGTACTGAACGGATGGATGCACACTAAATACTATATAAATGTAAACAAAACTTCCTCGTTTTTTTCTAATATATATATATATGTGTGTGTGTGTATATATATACATAAATATATACATTCATTCATTTTATTAAGGCTAAATAGTGAGTCTTGTTACTCTGGAGTTTTGCCAGCTTATCACAAGGTCATCAGACATAACACAAACATACACATTCACATTCATATATACATACATCCACATTTATATGCATGCATACACACACATATATATACATACATCCACATTTATATGCATGCATACACACACACATATATATACATACATACACATTTATATGCATGCATACACACACATATATATACATACATACACATTTATATGCATACATACACATATACATACATACATACATACACATTTATATGCATGCATACACACACATATATATACATACATACACATTCATATGCTTGCATACACACATATATATACATACATACATACATACACATTTATATGCATGCATACATACACACATATATATACACATACATCACACAACAAATACACATATACACACACAATTACATACATATATAGATACATACATACATGCATACATAGATACGTACATATATATACATACATACTTACCTATCTACCTACCTACCTACATACATACATACATACATACATACATACATACATACATACATACATACATACTTACATACACGTATACATACATACATACATACATGCATGTATGTGTGTAGGTAAGAATATATGTATGTGCTGTTGTATGTATGTGTGTATGTATGTATGTATGTGTGTATGTAACTGAATGTATGTATGTGCTTCTGTATGTCTATCTTTGGGAAATACATGAACATCACCACATCCTCATGACTGCATATGATTCCATATAGAGATTATGCCATTCATATAATAGAACAAAAGCTCATTGTTTCCTCCCATTGCCACACCACCACCACCACCACCATATCACCACCATATCACCACCACCACCACCACCACCACCATAACTCCACCACCACAACTACCATCATTATCTCTACACCACCACCACCAACATTCCACCTCTACCACCATCACTTTCATTCTTTCATCTCCACACCCATTCCGCCACCACCAATGCCATCACCACCATCAGCAGCACTAATACCACCCCAACAAGGCCTATTCCACTAACACCACCACCACCACTACACAACCAACAACTACAACACTCCTCCACCACAAACATTCCAGCACCAGCACCAGCACCACCACCACCACCACCACCACCATCACCACTACCACCAACACCAACCAATAACACCAGCACCACCACCACCACTACCACCACCACTACCATCACCACTACCACCATCACCACCACCACCATCACCACTACCACCATCACCAACACCAACCAATAACACCACCATCACCACCACCACCACCAAGGCTACCACCAACACCAACCAATAACACCAGCACCACCACCACTACCACCACCACCACCACAACTACCACCACCACCACCATCACCAAGGCTACCACAAACACCAACCAATAACACCAGCACCACCACCACTACCATCACCACCACCACCATCACCACTACCACCACCATCATCACCACCACTACCACCACCACCACCATGGCTACCACCATCACCAACACTACCACCACCACCACCATGGCTACCACCATCACCAACACTAACCGATAACACCAGCACCACCACCACCACTACCACCACCACTACCATCACCACTACCACCATCACCACCACCACCATCACCACTACCACCATCACCAACACCAACCAATAACACCACCATCACCACCACCACCACCAAGGCTACCACCAACACCAACCAATAACACCAGCACCACCACCACTACCACCACCACCACCACAACTACCACCACCACCACCATCACCAAGGCTACCACAAACACCAACCAATAACACCAGCACCACCACCACTACCATCACCACCACCACCATCACCACTACCACCACCATCATCACCACCACTACCACCACCACCACCATGGCTACCACCATCACCAACACTAACCGATAACACCAGCACCACCATCACCACTACCACCACCACCATCACCTCTACCACCATCACCAACACAAACACCAACCAATAACACCAGCACCACCATCACTACTACCACCACCACCAGCACCACAACCACCATCACCAACACAAACACCAACCAATAACAACAGCACAACCATCTCCACCATCACCACCACCACCAAGGCTACCACCATCACCAACAACAACCAATAACACCACCACCACCACCACCAAGGCTACCACCAACACCAACCAATAACACCATCACCACCACCACCAAGGCTACCATCAACACCAACCAATAACACCACCACCACCACCAAGGCTACCACCAACACCAACCAATAACACCAGCACCACCACCAGCACCAAGGCTACCACCAACACCAACCAATAACACCACCACTACCTCCACCACCACCACCACCAACACCACTACCACCACCACTACCAATACCACCATCACTACTACTACCAACACCACCATCAAGAACAACACCAACACCACAACCACTACCACTACCATCACCACCACCACCACTATTCTACCACCACCGTTCTACCACTACCACCACCACTACTACCACCAACATTCTACCACTACCACCACCAACACCACTATTCCACCACCACCTCCACCACCACTATTCTACCATCACCACCACCACTATTCCACCACCATCTCCACCACCACTATTCTACCACAACCACCACCACTATTCGACCACCACCTCCACCACTACTATTCTACCACCACCACCAACACTATTCTACCATCACCACCACCACCGTTCTATCACTACCACCACCACCACCAACATTCTACCACTACCACCACCACCACTATTCTACCACCACCTCCACCACCACTATTCTACCACCACCACCACCACCACCACCACCACCACCTCCACCACCACCACCACTATTCTACCATCACCACTACCACTATTCCACCACCACCACCACCACCACTATCTACCATCACCACCACCACTATTCGACCACCACATCCACCACTACTATTCTACCACCACCACCAACACTATTCTACCACCACCACCACCACTACCACCACCAACATTCTACCACTACCACCACCACCACCAACATTCTACCACCACCACCACCACCACTATTCTACCACTACCACCACCACCACCACCACCACCACCACCACCTCCACCACCACCTCCACCACCACCACCACCACTATTCTACCATCACCACCACCAACATTCTACCACTACCACCACCACCACTATTCTACCACCACCTCCACCACCACTATTCTACCACCACCACCACCACCTCCACCACCACCACCACCACCACTATTCTACCACTACCACCACCACCACCACCGCCACCACCTCCACCACCACCACCACTATCTACCATCACCACCACCATTATTCCACCACCACATCCACCACTACTATTCTACCACCACCACCAACACTATTCTACCATCACCACCACCACTACTACCACCACCAACATTCTACCACTACCACCACCACCACCAACATTCTACCACTACCACCACCACCACTATTCTACCACCACCTCCACCACCACCATTCTACCACCACCACCACCACCACCACCTCCACCACCACCACCACCACCACCACCACCACTATTCTACCACCACCGTTCTACCACTACCACCGCCACCACTATTCTACCACCACCTCCGCCACCACTATTCTACCACCACCACCACCACCTCCACTATTCTACCACCACCACCACCACCACCTCCACTATTCTACCACCACCACCACCACCACCATTCTACCGCCACCGCCGCCATCACAGTCCATTTCCCCCCTCTGCCACACTACATCCTAGTAGGGTGTAAAGGAGGAGTAGGAGGTGGAGGAGGAGTCCAATAGGTAGTAAGTGACTATGTCAGAGATGGATGACGATGGCAGGAGTTTAAAGCTATTTTCATTAACTGACCTCTAAGTGGTTATGCTTACATGCACACGTCAATATGTTCTCTCTCTCTCTCTGTGTGGTTATGTGTATATATATGTGTGTGTGTGTGTGTTATGCACACGTCAATATGTTCTCTCTCTCTCTCTCTGTGTGGTTATGTGTATATATGTATGTGTGTGTGTGTTATGCACACGTCAATATGTTCTCTCTCTCTCTGTGGTTATGTGTATATATATGTGTGTGTGTGTTATGCACACGTCAATATGTTCTCTCTCTCTCTCTCTCTCTGTGGTTATGTGTATATATGTGTGTGTGTGTGTATATATGCACACGTCAATATGTTCTCTCTCTCTCTCTGTGGTTATGTGTATATATGTGTGTGTGTGTGTGTGTTATGCACACGTCAATATGTTCTCTCTCTCTCTGTGTGGTTATGTGTATATATGTATGTATGTGTGTGTTATGCACACGTCAATATGTTCTCTCTCTCTCTCTCTGTGGTTATGTGTATATATATGTGTGTGTTTATGTATGTGTGTGTTATGCACACGTCAATATGTTCTCTCTCTCTCTCTCTGTGGTTATGTGTATATATGTGTGTGTGTTTATGTATGTGTGTATATATGTATGTGTGTATATATGTATGTGTGTATATATGTATGTGTGTGTGTGTTTATGTATGTGTGTGTGTGTTTATGTATGTGTGTGTATATGTATGTGTGTGTGTGTTTATGTATGTGTGTGTTATGCACACGTCAATATGTTCTCTCTCTCTCTGTGTGGTTATGTGTATATATGTGTGTGTGTGTGTGTTTATGTAGGTGTGTGTGTGTTTATGTGTGTGTGTTTATGTATGTGTGTGTGTGTGTTTATGTATGTGTGTGTTATGCACACGTCAATATGTTCTCTCTCTCTCTGTGTGGTTATGTGTATATATGTGTGTGTGTGTGTGTTTATGTAGGTGTGTGTGTGTTTATGTGTGTGTGTTTATGTATGTGTATGTGTGTTTATGAATGTGTGTGTTATGCACACGTCAATATGTTCTCTCTGTGTGGTTATGTGTATATATGTATGTGTGTATATATGTATGTGTGTGTGTGTTTATGTATGTGTGTGTGTGTTTATGTATGTGTGTGTTATGCACACGTCAATATATTCTCTCTGTGTGGTTATGTGTATATATGTATGTGTGTGTGTGTGTGTATATATGTATGTGTGTGTTATGCACACGTCAATATGTTCTCTCTCTCTCTCTCTCTGTGGTTATGTGTATATATGTATGTGTGTGTGTTTATGTATGTGTGTGTATATATGTATGTGTGTGTGTGTTTATGTATGTATGTGTGTGTTTATGTATGTGTGTGTTATGCACACGTCAATATGTTCTCTCTCTCTCTCTGTGGTTATGTGTATATATGTGTGTGTGTGTGTGTTTATGTATGTGTGTGTGTGTTTATGTATGTGTGTGTTATGCACACGTCAATATGTCCTCTCTCTGTGTGGTTATCTGTATATATGTGTGTGTGTGTGTGTGTGTGTTTATGTATGTGTGTGTTTGTCTGTGTTTATGTGATTATGTGTACATATGTATGCGTGTGTGTTTATGTTTGTGTGTGTTTGTGTGGGTGTGATTATGTGTATATATGTGTGCATGTGTGCGTTTGTGTGTGTTTGTGTATGTGTTTTTATGTGTGGGTTTGTATATATATGTGTATAATGTGTGCATGTTTGTGTGTGTGTTTATGTATGTGTGTTTATGTGTGGTTATGTGTATATATGTGTGCATGTGTGTGTGTGTTTATGTCTGTCTGTGTATATGTGTGTGTGTGTTTATGTGTGTATATATGTGTGCATGTGTGTTTGTGTGTGTGTTTATGTTTGTGTGTGTTTATGTTTGGTTGTGTGTATATATGTGTGTGTGTTTATGTTTGTGTGTGTTTATGTGTGGTTATTTGTATATATGTGAGCATGTGTGTGTGCGTGTGTGTTTGTGTGTGTGTTTATGTGTGGTTATGTGTATATATGTGTGCATGTGTGTGTGCGAGTGTGTGTGTTTGTGCGTGTGTGTGTTTGTGTGTGGTTATGTGTATTTGTGTATGTGTGTGTTTATGTGTGGGTTTGTATATATGTGTGGGTTTGTATATGTGTAAGTGTATGTATGTGTGTAAGTGGTTCTGTTTGTGTGTTTATATGTGTGTTGTGTGTGTGTCTATGCGTTTGTGTGTATATATATATATATATGTGTGTGTGTATATGTGTTTACATGTGTATATGTGTGTGTGTGTATTTGGTTGTGTTTGTGTGTGATAGTGTGTTTGTATTTATATATGTGTATATGTATATATATATGTGTTTGCGTTTATGTGTGTATGTGTGTATGGGTTTGTATGTATGTGTGTGTTTGTGTGTGTATGAATGTTTGTGAGTATATGTTGTTTGGTATATGTGTGTGTGCATATGTTGTTTGGTATGTGTGTGTGTTTGTATCTGTATGTGTGTGTATATGTTGTTTGGTATGTGTGTGTGTTTGTGTCTGTATGTGTGTGTATATGTTGTTTGGTATGTGTGTGTGTTTGTGTCTGTATGTGTGTGTTAGTGTGTGTATGTGTGTGTTTGTTTGTGTATGTATGTATGTGTGCATCTATGTGTTTGGTATGTGTGTGTGTGTGTGTTTGGTATGTATATGTATTTGTGTCTGTATGTGTGTGTATGTGTGTGTTTGGTATGTATATGTATTTGTGTCTGTATGTGTGTGTATGTGTGTGTGTTTGGTATGTATATGTATTTGTGTCTGTATGTGTGTGTATGTGTGTGTGTTTGGTATGTATATGTATGTGTGTCTGTATGTGTGTGTATGTGTGTGTTTGGTATGTATATGTATTTGTGTCTGTATGTGTGTGTATGTGTGTGTGTTTGGTATGTATATGTATTTGTGTCTGTATGTGTGTGTATGTGTGTGTGTTTGGTATGTATATGTATGTGTGTCTGTATGTGTGTGTATGTGTGTGTTTGGTATGTATATGTATTTGTGTCTGTATGTGTGTGTATGTGCAGATATATCATCATCATATATAAAGGTAAAGACCCTACTTTGGTCACGAATGACCATGTGATTTGCACCTAGAAAGTTGCCCTCCAAGGTACAAATCTGGGCAAGTTTGTTTGTAGAAGACCAGCAGTCACCCATGTATACAGTCTCCCCTCTCCATACCACTGATGTTGTCCAGGGGAAAGGCTATGGCTGATACAGCTTGGCACCAGTGACATGACAACATATATATATATATACACATTATATATATACTATATATGATGTCCAGGGGAAAGGCTATGGCTGATACAGCTTGGCACCAGAGACATGACAACATATATATATATATATACACATTATATATATACTATATATGATGTCCAGGGGAAAGGCTATGGCTGATACAGCTTGGCACCAGTGACATGACAACATATATATATATATACACATTATATATATACTATATATGATGTCCAGGGGAAAGGCTATGGCTGATACAGCTTGGCACCAGTGACATGACAACATATATATATATACATTATATATATACTATATATGATGTCCAAGGGAAAGGCTATGGCTGATACAGCTTGGCACCAGTGACATGACAACATATATATATATATATATACATTATATATATACTATATATGATGTCCAGGGGAAAGGCTATGGCTGATACAGCTTGGCACCAGTGACATGACAACATATATATATATATATATACATTATATATATACTATATATGATGTCCAGGGGAAAGGCTATGGCTGATACAGCTTGGCACCAGTGACATGACAACATATATATATATATATATACATTATATATATACTATATATGATGTCCAAGGGAAAGGCTATGGCTGATACAGCTTGGCACCAGTGACATGACAACATATATATATATATATATACATTATATATATACTATATATGATGTCCAGGGGAAAGGCTATGGCTGATACAGCTTGGCACCAGTGACATGACAACATATATATATATATATATACATTATATATATACTATATATGATGTCCAGGGGAAAGGCAATGGCTGATACAGCTTGGCACCAGTGACGTGACAACATATATATATATATATATATATACACATTATATATATACTATATATGATGTCCAAGGGAAAGGCTATGGCTGATACAGCTTGGCACCAGTGACATGACAACATATATATATATATATACACATTATATATATACTATATATGATGTCCAAGGGAAAGGCTATGGCTGATACAGCTTGGCACCAGTGACATGACAACATATATATATATATATATACATTATATATATACTATATATGATGTCCAGGGGAAAGGCTATGGCTGATACAGCTTGGTACCAGTGACATGACAACATATATATATATACACATTATATATATACTATATATGATGTCCAGGGGAAAGGCAATGGCTGATACAGCTTGGCACCAGTGACATGACAACATATATATATATATATACACATTATATATATACTATATATGATGTCCAGGGGAAAGGCTATGGCTGATACAGCTTGGCACCAGTGACATGACAACATATATATATATATATATATACATTATATATATACTATATATGATGTCCAAGGGAAAGGCTATGGCTGATACAGCTTGGCACCAGTGACATGACAACATATATATATATATATACATTATATATATACTATATATGATGTCCAAGGGAAAGGCAATGGCTGATACAGCTTGGCACCAGTGACATGACAACATATATATATATATACACATTATATATATACTATATATGATGTCCAGGGGAAAGGCTATGGCTGATACAGCTTGGCACCAGTGACATGACAACATATATATATATATATACATTATATATATACTATATATGATGTCCAGGGGAAAGGCTATGGCTGATACAGCTTGGCACCAGTGACATGACAACATATATATATATATACATTATATATATACTATATATGATGTCCAAGGGAAAGGCAATGGCTGATACAGCTTGGCACCAGAGACATGACAACATATATATATATATATACATTATATATATACTATATATGATGTCCAGGGGAAAGGCTATGGCTGATACAGCTTGGCACCAGTGACGTGACAACATATATATATATATATATATATACACATTATATATATACTATATATGATGTCCAGGGGAAAGGCTATGGCTGATACAGCTTGGCACCAGTGACATGACAACATATATATATATATATACATTATATATATACTATATATGATGTCCAAGGGAAAGGCAATGGCTGATACAGCTTGGCACCAGTGACATGACAACATATATATATATATATATATACATTATATATATACTATATATGATGTCCAGGGGAAAGGCTATGGCTGATACAGCTTGGCACCAGTGACATGACAACATATATATATATATATACATTATATATATACTATATATGATGTCCAGGGGAAAGGCTATGGCTGATACAGCTTGGCACCAGTGACGTGACAACATATATATATATATATATATATACACATTATATATATACTATATATGATGTCCAGGGGAAAGGCTATGGCTGATACAGCTTGGCACCAGTGACATGACAACATATATATATATATATACACATTATATATATACTATATATGATGTCCAGGGGAAAGGCTATGGCTGATACAGCTTGGCACCAGTGACATGACAACATATATATATATATATACATTATATATATACTATATATGATGTCCAGGGGAAAGGCTATGGCTGATACAGCTTGGCACCAGTGACGTGACAACATATATATATATATATATATATACACATTATATATATACTATATATGATGTCCAGGGGAAAGGCAATGGCTGATACAGCTTGGCACCAGTGACATGACAACATATATATATATATATACACATTATATATATACTATATATGATGTCCAGGGGAAAGGCTATGGCTGATACAGCTTGGCACCAGTGACATGACAACATATATATATATATATACATTATATATATACTATATATGATGTCCAGGGGAAAGGCTATGGCTGATACAGCTTGGCACCAGTGACATGACAACATATATATATATATATACACATTATATATATACTATATATGATGTCCAGGGGAAAGGCAATGGCTGATACAGCTTGGCACCAGTGACATGACAACATATATATATATATACACATTATATATATACTATATATGATGTCCAGGGGAAAGGCTATGGCTGAGACAGCTTGGCACCAGTGACATGACAACATATATATATATATATACTATATATGATGTCCAGGGGAAAGGCAATGGCTGATACAGCTTGGTACCAGTGACATGACAACATATATATATATATATACACATTATATATATACTATATATGATGTCCAGGGGAAAGGCTATGGCTGATACAGCTTGGTACCAGTGACATGACAACATATATATATATATATACACATTATATATATACTATATATGATGTCCAAGGGAAAGGCTATGGCTGATACAGCTTGGCACCAGTGACATGACAACATATATATATATATATACACATTATATATATACTATATATGATGTCCAGGGGAAAGGCTATGGCTGATACAGCTTGGCACCAGTGACATGACAACATATATATATATATATACACATTATATATATACTATATATGATGTCCAAGGGAAAGGCTATGGCTGATACAGCTTGGCACCAGAGATATAGCAACTCAATTCTACAGCTGAGTAAAAAGAGCAACATGAAAATAAAGTGTCTTGCTCAAGAACGCAACACATCACCCGGTCCGAGAATCGAACTCACAACCCCATGATGGCAGCGCCCAACAATGCTCTAACGACTAAGCCATGTACTAAATATGCATATATATATATTTATATTGATATTTATTATATATGTATGTAACATATAAATATATATATATGCATATGTATGTGTGTGTGTGTGTGTGTGATGGGTGTGTATGTATGTGTGGGTGTATATATATATATATATATATATATATGTGTGTATGCATGTGATGGATGTGTGTGTATATATATATATTAATATATATACACACACCCACACATACACACCCGTCACACGCACACAGATATATATATACACCTACACATACACACATATCCATCACAGACACACACACACACACATATATCTATGAGGTCAATCCCAAAAGTAAGGTCTCCTTCCGATATTACAACTTTCCCGTTAAAATCCCGTGGATGGTGCTTCGGGAAACCTCAGGAACCAAAATGCAGAGATCATCCAGTGTGATCCGCCGATCTTTACGCATGTTTTCCTCGGAAGGAGACCTTACTTTTGGGATTGCCCCCGTATATAATAACTGCACGAAATTCGCACTTGGCGGTAGCATTCAACGGGAGTTCCATTCTCAACGGTTGCCAAGCCAAGATTGAGCATCCCAGCGAAGTGCGCGCATGCTTGTTTGGGAGTGAAGGTAGCACCTATCACAACAGTGTTGCCAACAGCCGTACGAACAGTTTCTCGGCGTCCCCATCGCTTTGGAAACCTTACTTTTGGGATTACCCTCGTATATATATATATACATCCATACATACATGCCCATCACACACACACACATACACTCATGTGTGTGTGTGTGTATATATGAAAGCGACTGTGTAGGTATGCATATTTTCATAAATGATCAACAATTTCTATAGCACAGTTTTAAAGAATACAGACATAACATTATCACCTCATAGTATTATAAGGGTCAGCCTAAAAGTTCATAGGCTGACCAAGATACTCTCATGGAATGACCAAATGAGGTTTAATTTTCAACATAGTTCCTAGAAAGAAACAATGTACAGTTATTAATAAAAAGAGTTCAAATTAATGCATGTGAGATTTCACAGCTCTAGCATCACTCCTTTATAGGCTGACCAAGATACTCTCATGGAATGTTCAAATGAGGTTTATTTTTCAACATAGTCCCTGAAAAGAAATAATGATTTCTTTATTGGCCAAAATAATGCAGTTATTAATAAGAAGAGTTGAAATTAATGAATTACATGCAAAGATTTCACAACACTAGCATCACTCTTTCATAGGCTGACCAAGATACTCTCATGGAATGATCAAATGTGGTTTATTTTTCAACATAGTCCCTGGAAAGAAACAATGTAGTTATTAATAAGAAGAGTTGAAATTAATGCATGCAAGATTTCACAGCTCTAGCATCACTCCTTCATAGTCAACATGTGAACTTTTCGGCACCTCCCTTCTCTCTCTCTCTCTCTCTCTCTGTATATAATATATAGAGATAGATAGATATGTTTCCTTATTAGCCACAGGAGCACAAAAGAAGGAGACAAATACAAAGGGGGAAGTTACAATAAAAACATGTAAAATACTATCACAAATGCAATTTAAAAATTAATCGATTTTCCCCAATAGGGGGAGATATTTCATATGGGTAACACATACCCCCGAAAAAATGTGCAACCCTCATCTCCAGGAGTATGAAGAGTTTGTACCCCTTTCCTCTCTTCCTCTTTTTCCTCAACCTACAGGCTGATATAGAGAGAAGGCCCATTCACTCGGGCCATTCTCGCCACTTTCACCCACCTTTCATAAAACTCGCTGGGGTACAGCACCTCTCTCTCCATCCTGATTCTTCTTCCAAAGTGGTATTTGAAAAAAAGAATCAGTTGTTGGCCGGGGAGAAAGGTGTCTGACCTCAGCCCTTTTAACCTCATCCACCATACAACCACTTTCACCATAGCTATCACACAAAGGAAAACCGGCTCTCCTTCATTTTTGAAGGAGGGTGGCGGTTTGATCATGACAATGGACTCGGTGGTCAACCGGATTGGTCCCACCTGCAACAATAGTCGTTCTACATAGCCCCACAGTTTGGTAACGCCCGGGCAGGTTACGAATGCATGCGCGACGGTTTCTTCGTCTCGCACACATCTCGGACAGATCTTTATCAAAGGTCCCTCCCCGGGCGCCCATGTCTGTAGAGCTTGTCTCGAACTGGTAGAGCTCCTTGGTAGAACTGCCAGGCCAGGGACTTTTGGAAGTTGTCCATCAGTCCCGGGCGGAAGGTCCTACCGAACAGACTGGCCAGCTCGTCCTCCTCTATGCCTAGAGTTTCTCCGAGTACGTCGTCACACTTGCTGCGGATCAACCCTCTATAGAATGACGAAGTGGAGTCTGCACTGATCACCGGGTCTGCCTGCCAGAGGACTGTGAATGACTGAGCACATTCGATGTGCCAGTCGCCCATTTTCCTCGGTCTTTGCTTGACCCAGGACTGCAGCTCGGTCAGCGAGACGAGTCCTGGGAAGACTCGCCTCACGAATGGGGCCCACACCGGTTGTCTGGTGAGGAATACATGGAGGTGCCGCAGGCTGAGAGCATGTTTGCTCATCGTCAGCCACGGCATCCCCAGCCCTCCATTGGAAGGGTGTTGGCAGCAGATGGATCTTCTCACCAAAGGAGCCTGCTTCTTCCAAAGGATTTGGAAGAGCGCGCGCTCCATTTTGGTGAGCGTTTTGGCTGGACAAGGCATGACAGTCAAGTGGTAGTAGATGGCGGATGCTATAAAAGTGTTCGCCATCTCCACTCGACTTTTTAAAGATAGTTTGCACTCGGCCCACTTCTGGGTGAGTGCAAACACCTTGGCCGTCACCTCATTCCAGTTCCACGTGGAGGTCCGGACCAAACCAGACCCCGAGCAGCTTTACTGGTCCTTCCGTCCATCCGTCCAGCGTCCGACGACGCCATCGGAAGGCATCGGTTTGCCTCTCCATGATCCGTGTTGCAAACCAATGGACTTGTCCCGGTTCAGCTTTGCTCCTGTGAACCTTTTGTATTTCTTCAGAAAGGTGGCGACTTCCTCGATTTGCGAGGTGCTCGACACCATTACTGCGTGTCGTCGGCGTAGGCCGACGCCGCTTTCCGCAGTCCTGGTTCCAGAGGGATGCCCTGCAATAGCTCCAACTTCCGCAGTAGTGGGTCAAGAGTCAGTACATACAGAAGAGAGGAGAGAGGGCATCATTGATGGATGGATCGTGTGATATGGAACGGCTCCGAGAGGTAGCTGTTCACCTTAACCCTTGAGTAGATGTTGCTGCTGTGCATTGCAGCAATCCAGCCCCTGAACACGGGTCCGAAGCCTGCCGCCTCGAGCGCCGCATCCAGGTAACGATGGTCAACCCTATCGAAAGCCTTAGATTGATCCAAGTTGATCAGGGCCCCACTGAAGCCGGGTTTACACCCTACCCTCTCTACGATGTATCGCATGAGGTGGAGGTTGTCGTGTATGGACCTGGTCGGGATTGCGTATGTCTGCGCTTCTCCCACCAGGTTTTTGACGACAAGTGCCAGCCTCTTTGCCAACACCTTGGCCAAAATCTGTAACTCTGTGTTTAGCAGAGTTATGGGCCGGAAGTTGCCTATGTCATCCCCCTTATTCTTGTCCTTCCTGACTAGTGTGACTACGCCCCCGGTCACAGAACTGGGAATTCTCCCGTTCTGTTGCCAGTTACATTAGACCGCTTCCAGGAGACCGGAGAACAAGTCCGGCATTGCTACGTAAAATTTGTAGGGTAGACCGTCGAGACCTGGAGAACTGCATTTGCTGCATTGGCTCAGCGTGTCCCCTATCTCAGCAGCCGAAATCGGCCTTTCGCAGTACTTCGCCTCGCTGTCCGAGAGTCGCGGTAGGCCGTCAAGGTATGAACCGAAATCCATAGCCCCTCCCGGCGCGCCACCCTGCCCGAACAGTTGAGAAAAGTGCCGCTGAAAGGCTGCACACATCTGCTTCAGCTCACGTGTCTCGAGTCTATCTTGGTCCTTCAAAGACCAAATCGTGGACTTGTTGCCACTTTTCGCCCCCGTCACTCGGGCCCAGCTAACAGCTTTGGCTCCCTCGTTACCTAGAGCACGTATTTTGCTTATGACATCGCAGCCCTCGTGCTTTGCATCGAAGAATTGGTCCAAGGCCGTTCTCGTCGCTAGCACGCTGGCTATGTTACCATTTTTAATTTCCTCTTCTACTTTATCTACCAGTTCCTCGGCCCTATTTCTATCTAACGCTAATTCTTTACTAAAATCTAACGAGTCTAATCTAACTGCCCTCTTGAGAAAGTACCACGATCTTTTGTTGACAATGGCCCCCGTCAAATGTTGTTTAACTAAAGTGCTAATCCGTCTACTGTAGGCTTTGCATGTCGGTAACAATAAGTTCAGCTTCCAGTAGCCGAGTCCCTGTCTATGGGTTCTATCAAGTTTGACCATGCAGGTCACTAGTTTGTGATCTGAATAGGCAACCATGAACATTTGTGGACAGCTTAACATGTCCCTATTCTTCTTTCTAACTAGAACCCTATCTAGGTACAATCTAGATGTTCCGCTGCTATTAGCCCATGTCCACAGTGGCACAGTCGGAAAATCTAGTGGATATCTATTGGCCAGGTCAAATCGGCCGATTAACTGTTTGAGGCTGTTACACCCCCCTTTATCGGGACATGCTCCCACATAGTCCCAACATGCATCTAGGATTCCATAGAAGTCTGATAGATAGATAGACAAGGGTTGACTGAAAAGTTCATAGGTTGACCAAGATACTCTCATGCAATGATCAAACAAGGTTTATATTTCAACATGGAAAGAAACATTGTGCAGTTATTAATAAGAAGAGTTGAAATTAATTTATTGCATGCAAAGATTTCACTTCTCTAGCATCACTCCTTCATAGACAGCCTATGAACTTTTCAGCAGACACTCGTACACCAATTAGGTGACCTCTATGCGGTCACTTGAATTGCTAAATTATCCTTAGGATTAGGGTTAGGGTTAGAGTTAGGATTAGAGTTAAGTTTAGCGTCAGGATTAGGGTTAAAGTTAGTTAGGATTATGGTTAGAGTTAAGGTTAGGATTAGGGATAGAGTTAAGATTAGGGTTAAAATATGTTAGTTTTAGGGTTAAGGTTTATTGGGGTTTGGGTTTGTTAAGGTTAGGATTCATTAGGGTTAGAGTTAGGGGTTGATTTGTGTTACGGTTAAAGTACATTAAGTCTAACATTAAAGTTTGTGTATGGGTGCTCTTGTTGGCCCATGTCTATATGTGTGTGTGTCTGCATGTATATATCAGTGTATGTATGTATGTGTGTATGTATGTATGTATGTATGTATGTATGTATGTATGTATGTATGTATGTATGTATGTATGTATGTATGTATGTATGTATGTATGTATGTGTATGTATGAGTGTATGTATGCATGTATGCATGTATGTATGTATGTATGTATGTATGTATGTATATGTCAGGTCACCAGTTGGTGCTACTGGTAACATGTATCCCAGTACAACCTGTCTCATGGTCGGGTCGTTGGCGACTAAACTGGCAACCCCACCAAGGTTTCTTGGTGAGGAGGGTGACTTTGGACATCCTGCAGGACTAAAAACAAAACCTGTCAAAGGGCAAGGGAGCTCTTAAGAGTCAATAGCCATCCAAAATCACTGGGAGAGATGACCCCTTAGCCTTTGTCAAGGCAGAATTCTAGGAGAAAGAAAACTCTGATATAACACCTGCAACCCTGATGGTATCCAATGATGTTGACTTGTTCTTCTTTTTGGTAAATATCATCTTGGTTAAGAGAGTGGGACTGGCTTTGTGCAGTGCCTTTGCTCACTATAAAAGCTTCACAGCACAGGCATTGCTTTATATCTGGAGATCTCTCTGCACTTGTCATCACATGGTACCATGGGCCCTGCACTATGTGTCAATAATGGTCACAAGTGTAGTCTTTGTACCAGAGTTTTCAAGTCGCTGGCTGGACTAAAAAGTCACATTCGTTCAGCGCATCGGTAGGGGTTCTCCTACATGGATATAAAGTAGTGGCCGTACTCGAAAACGAGTTGGCAGCCACCATGTGTGCATGTATGTTTGTATGTGCGTGTGTGTGTATGTATGTATGTATGCATGTATGTATGTGTGCATGCATGTTTGTATGTGCATGTGTGTGTATGTATGCATGCATGTATGTATGTGTGCATGTATGTATGTTTGTATGTATATATGTACATGGAATTAATCCAGTAAGTTGATTGAGATATTTTCATGATCTGTAACCCTTTAGTATTTACATTACTCTATATATATATACTATTGTATTTTCACGGTAAAGGCTTTACCTCACATAACATTTACATTACTCTATATATATACACTATTGTATTTTCACAGTAAAGGCTTTACCTCACATAACATTTACATTACTCTATATATACACTATTGTATTTTCACAGTAAAGGCTTTACCTCACATAACATTTACATTACTCTATATATATACACTATTGTATTTTCACGGTAAAGGCTTTACCTCACATAACATTTACATTACTCTATATATATACACTATTGTATTTTCACAGTAAAGGCTTTACCTCACATAACATTTACATTACTCTATATATATACACTATTGTATTTTCACAGTAAAGGCTTTACCTCACATAACATTTACATTACTCTATATATGCACTATTGTATTTTCACAGTAAAGGCTTTACCTCACATAACATTTACATTACTCTATATATATACACTATTGTATTTTCACGGTAAAGGCTTTACCTCACATAATATTTACATTACTCTATATATATACACTATTGTATTTTCACGGTAAAGGCTTTACCTCACATAACATTTACATTACTCTATATATATACACTATTGTATTTTCACGGTAAAGGCTTTACCTCACATAACATTTACATTACTCTATATATATATACACTATTGTATTTTCACGGTAAAGGCTTTACCTCACATAACATTTACATTACTCTATATATACACTATTGTATTTTCACAGTAAAGGCTTTACCTCACATAACATTTACATTACTCTATATACACTATTGTATTTTCACAGTAAAGGCTTTACCTCACATAACATTTACATTACTCTATATATACTATTGTATTTTCACGGTAAAGGCTTTACCTCACATAACATTTACATTACTCTATATACACTATTGTATTTTCACGGTAAAGGCTTTACCTCACATAACATTTACATTACACTATATATATACACTATTGTATTTTCACGGTAAAGGCTTTACCTCACATAACATTTACATTACTCTATATATATACACTATTGTATTTTCACGGTAAAGGCTTTACCTCACATAACATTTACATTACTCTATATATATATATACTATTGTATTTTCACGTTAAAGGCTTTACCTCACATAACATTTACATTACTCTATATATATACTATTGTATTTTAACGGTAAAGGCTTTACCTCACATAACATTTACATTACTCTATATATACTATTGTATTTTAACGGTAAAGGCTTTACCTCACATAACATTTACATTACTCTATATATATACTATTGTATTTTCACGGTAAAGGCTTTACCTCACATAACATTTACATTACTCTATATATACTATTGTATTTTAACGGTAAAGGCTTTACCTCACATAACATTTACATTACTCTATATATATACTATTGTATTTTCACGGTAAAGGCTTTACCTCACATAGCATTTACATTACTCTATATATATTTACTATTGTATTTTCACGGTAAAGGCTTTACCTCACATAGCATTTACATTACTCTATATATATACTATTGTATTTTCACTGTAAAGGCTTTACCTCACATAACATTTACATTACTCTATATATATATACTATTGTATTTTCACGGTAAAGGCTTTACCTCACATAACATTTACATTACTCTATATATATATACTATTGTATTTTCACGGTAAAGGCTTTACCTCACATAGCATTTATATTACTCTATATATATATATACTATTGTATTTTCACGGTAAAGGCTTTACCTCACATAACATTTACATTACTCTATATATATACTATTGTATTTTCACGGTAAAGGCTTTACCTCACATAA
>OZ024744.1:91697826-91740326 GCA_964016885.1 Eledone cirrhosa
CACTGTAAAGTGGTCTTGTAGGCACCACGGTAAAAAAAGCACCCGGTCCACACTGTAAAGTGGTCTTGTAGGCACCACGGTAAAAAAAGCACCCGGTCCACACTGTAAAGTGGTCTTGTAGGCGCCACGGTAAAAAAGCACCCTGTCCACACTGTAAAGTGGACATGTAGGCGCCACAGTAAAAAAGCACCCAGCCCGCACTGTAAATGAGGTTGGTGTTAGGAAAGGCATCCAGCTGTAGAAATCAAGCCAGAATCAGTTCTTGTATAAGCATGACATGGTCACCTGACCTGGCATTGCACACAACAGGACAACCCGTCTAACCCATGCTAGGTGGAAGAATGGACGTAAAACAGTGATGATGATGATGATATATAAGCAAAAAAAAAATGGAGGAGAATGGAATACATTTAAAAACAAAATTTACTTCTTACACAGTGTTTCATCTAAGGCGTAATAGCAACATAACAGGTTTATATATGTGTGTGTAAATATCATATATATTATTATAAAGATTATAATATGCAGGGGGATTGGCAGTATCGGTAGAGGGTCGGACACAATGCTTTCCAGCATAGTTACGTCCCTTTACAGTCTGAGTTCAAATCCCGCCGAGGTTAACTTTGCCTTTCATCCTTATGGGGTCGATAAAATAAAGTACCAGTAATGTACTGTGATAATTGCTGGCCTTGTGCCAAAAGTAGAAACCATTATTATAAAGATTATGTGCTTAGAACCTATATATATGTGTTGTAGTACACCTGAGCACTAAACACAATAATTTTCATTTTGGCAGTATCGATATAGGGTCGGACATGCTTTCCGGCATAGAGTTACGTCCCTTTATGATCTGAGTACAAATTCCGTCAAGGTTAACTTTGTCTTTCATCTTTACGAGGTCGATAAAATAAAGTACCAGTAATTTACTGAGATAATTGCTGGCCTTGTGTCAAAAGTTGAAACAATTATTATATACGTATGGATTTGTGTGTGTATTTATTTATGTATATGTATCTGTATGTGTAAATGTATATATATATCCATATGTATATATATATATGTCTATTATATATATGTATGATATATATATATATATATATATGTTTCAAGCATTAACCTAATATATTCCTTCCATATACTGTACTGATTGTGTTGTTATTTCTGTTTACCTTTTACATACACACACACACACACACACACACACACACTCACACACACACACACATATATATATATATATATATATATATATATATATATATATATATATATATAAAAAGTGCAAGGCAATCAAAATAGATGTTAGTTACGGAGTAGGTAGACCCAGAAAAACCTGGGACAATTTGATAAATTCCAACCTCACACACTTACACCTCTTCAAGACAATGTCACTGGACCGAGATCTTTGGCGCTATGCAGTAATACAGAAGACCCGCCTTGCTTAAGTACAAAGCGAAACCTACAGTCAGTAGGCACCTCTTAACCAAAAATACACCCCCATCCCACTACCCCTACCCCCACCTCATCTACCACCCCTTTCTCTGTAAAGTTATGTTGGTTACACAGGGCGGTGGATTGGCAGTATTGGTAGAGGGTGGGACGCCAGGCTTTCCAGCATAGTTACGTCCCTTTACGATCTGAGTTCAAATCCCGCCGAGGTTGACTTTGCCTTTCATCCTTACGGGGTCGATAAAATAAAGTACCAGTAATGCACTGGGTAATTGCTGGCCTTGTGCCTAAAGTAGAAACAGTTATGTTGGTTACACAACATCCAGTCCTAAATAAATGAGGTCGTGTAGGTGTCACGACAAAAAAACACACAGTCCATGCTGTAATGTGGCCATGTAGGTAACATGGTAAAAACCTCCTAGTCCCACACTGTAAACGTGGTTGGTGTTAGGAAGGGCATCCAGCCGTAGAAAACCCGCCAGACAGTCCTATGCGAGCAAGACAACCAATCTTGCCTCAAGTGGGAAAACACCCGTCCAAACCCATGCTAGCGTGGAAGATGGACGTTAAACGATGATGATGATGATGATGATGATGATATACTCACTCACATACATGTATTTAACTAATTATAGGTCACTTTTTGTCCTTTAGTCATTGTTTTGGGTTTTGTTATTTGATTTTGTTGTTATTTTTTGTTATATATTGATATAGACATAGCTAACTATATTTTTGTTGTTGTTGTCAATGTTGTTGTTGTTGATCTTATAGATTGTTATATATATATTTTTTTTTATGTTGTTGTTCTTATCAATTGGTATAGACATAGCAAGCTATATTTTTGTTGTTAACATTGTCGTTTTTGTTGATTTTGTTGATGTTGTTGTTTTTCAGATTTGATAAAGATATAGCTAGCCAAACTTTTCTTGTTGTTGTTGCTGTTGTTATATATTTTATGTATCTGTCTCTCCTCATATTGGAGTTCCGGTCATTTCGACAGCTGTTCGGATGTAGCTGTCAAAACAGCTGGAGCTCAGCCGTCGGTGTCTTGAATCTTTTCATATATATAAATATATATACATATTTATTTTTTTATCATCATTTTACGTCCGCTTTTTCCCTGCTTGCAAGGGTGGGATGGGAACTGATTCTGGCTTGATTTCTACAGCAGGATGCCCTTCCTAACACCAACCTCATTTAGAGTGAGTGCTGGGTGCTTTTTTGCCGTGGCACCTCCACGACCACTCTGCAGTGGAATGATAGGGACCCCAGTCCCTATCATCTCATTTCTACAGCTGAGTAAACTGGAGCAATGTGAAATAAAGTGTCTTGCTCAAGGAAACTACACATCACTCGGTCTGAGAATTGAACTCAAAACCTTTCGATTGCAAGGCCAATGCTCTAACCACTAAGCCATGTGCCTCCATTATATATATATCATCATCATCATTTAACGTCTATCTATTTAATGGGAAGCTGCCAGCCGAGTAGAGATCACAAAGGCTATCAGTGATGAACGCCACCTACTTCACGGACGAGAACCTCCAGCCCAACGACTGAAGTCAAGGAGAAGCTTCCTCAGCCATGTCCAGCCCCTAACAACATCTCAGGAAGAAACCAGACTACAGCTATGGACTAGAAAGCTAGAGAATGACTCCCCTCCTATTGACATGGGAATCGGCCCCCTTCTGAACCCCTGGCTCCTGGCTCAGAAGCACCATGGGTCCAGTGGAAGACACTCAACCGCCTGAGAACAGGAATGGGGTGATCAAAAGCTTCTATGGCCAGATGGGGCTACAAGACCGGGGCCCCACCATCTGCGAATGCGGAGAGGAGGACCATAGGATGTAGCACTGCCTTGTTTGCCCTCTACTACCCAACCAGTGCAGCTTAAAAGATCTCGCAGAATTTAATAATAATTGTTTCTACTTTTGGCACAAGGCCAGCAATTACCCAGTGCATTACTGGTACTTTATTTTACCGACCCCGTAAGGATGAAAAGCAAAGTTAACCTCGGCGGGATTTGAACTCAGACCGTAAAGGGACATAACTATTGTTTCTATTTTAGGCACCTGGCCAGCAAATACCCAGTACATTACTGGTACTTTATTTTATCGACCCCGTAAGGATGAAAGGCAAAGTTAACCTTGGCGGGATTTCAACTCAGATCATAAAGAGACGTAACTCTATGCTTCAAAGCATGGTGTCCGACTCTCTGCCGATACTGCCAATCCGCTGGAAAGATGGCGTCCGACCCTCCACCGATACTGCCAATCCACCGCAGAATTTAATAATAATGCAAAGGACTGTGTAAAGAAATGGGAAACTGTCATATAACCACAGGCTTCGAAGATACAAAACGAAGGAAGGAAAGTCTATCTGCCACGCTAGCATGGGTTAGATGGGAATTGTCCCACTTGAGGCAAGATTGATCAGGTGACCGTGTCTCGTTCGTATAGGACTGTATCTGGCAGGTCTTCTACAGCTGGATGCCCTTCCTAACACCAACCACATTTACAGTGTAGACTGGGAGCCTTTTTACCATGTCTCCTACACAATCACTATTCAGTGTGGACTGTGTGTTTTTTTTTTGTCGTGACACCTACACAACCTCTTTAGTTTGGACTGGATGTTGTGATACCAACATAACTTTACAGAGAAAGGGTGGTGTGGGTGGAAGTGGGAGGATGGGGTAAGGGTAGTGGGTTGGGGGTGTATATTTGGTTAAGAGGCGCCTACAGACTGTAGGTTTAACTTTGCATGTAGGGAAGGCAGGCCTTCTATATCACTGCGTGGCACCTAAGATCTCAATCCAGTGACATTGTCTTAGAGAGGCGTAGGTGTGCAAGTTCGGATTTTATCATGTCATCCCAGGTTTTTCTGGGTCTACTTACTCTGTAACTTCCATCAATTTTGATTGCTCTGCACTTTTTTATACAGCTGTCATCTTTCATGCACATCACGTGACCATAACAACGTAGTCTTCTCTCAAGTATACGACATCTGATCCCTCTTATTCCTAATTTCTCACTTAGTTCATTTATGTTTTGCCGTTCGTGTATATTACTATTACACATCCAGCGGAGCATGGATGCTTTGTTCCTTTCCACTCTACGCACTGCCATGAACATTGCTGTTTATATACAAGCATCATACAATATATATATATATACATATATATATATATATATATATATATCAAGCTATATTTTTTATGTTCTTGTTCTTATCAATTGATTGTCACACAGTAATACAGAGTACCCGACCCCCCATGGGTACAAGCCGAAGCTGAAGCATATAGACAATATGCCCCCACCTCCTTCCCACTGTAAAGTGGTGGTGTAGGTGCCACGGCATAAAAGCACCCAGCCCACACTGTAAAGTGGACATGTAGGCGCCACAGTAAAAAAGCACCCAGCCCACACTGTAAAGTGGACATGTAGGCGCCACAGTAAAAAAGCACCCAGCCCACAATGTAAAGTGGACATATAGGCGCCACAGTAAAAAAGCACCCAGCACTCACTGTAAAGTGGTCTTGTAGGCGCCACAGTAAAAAAGCACCCAGCTCACACTGTAAAGTGGGCATGTAGGCGCCACAGTAAAAAAGCACCCAGCCCACACTGTAAAGTGGACATGTAGGCGCCACAGTAAAAAAGCACCCAGCCCACACTGTAAAGTGGACATGTAGGCGCCACAGTAAAAAAGCACCCAGCCCACACTGTAAAGTGGACATGTAGGCGCCACAGTAAAAAAGCACCCAGCCCACACTGTAAAGTGGACATGTAGGCGCCACAGTAAAAAAGCACCCAGCCCACACTGTAAAGTGGACATGTAGGCGCCACAGTAAAAAAGCACCCAGCACTCACTGTAAAGTGGACATGTAGGCGCCACAGTAAAAAAGCATCCAGCCCACACTGTAAAGTGGACATATAGGCGCCACAGTAAAAAAGCATCCAGCCCACACTGTAAAGTGGACATATAGGCGCCACAGTAAAAAAGCATCCAGCCCACACTGTAAAGTGGACATATAGGCGCCACAGTAAAAAAGCATCCAGCACTCACTGTAAAGTGGACATGTAGGCGCCACAGTAAAAAAGCATCCAGCACTCACTGTAAAGTGGACATGTAGGCGCCACAGTAAAAAAGCACCCAGCACTCACTGTAAAGTGGACATGTAGGCGCCACAGTAAAAAAGCACCCAGCACTCACTGTAAATGAGGTTGGTGTTAGGAAGGGCATCCAGCTGTAGAAATCAAGCCAGAATCAATTCCTGTATGAACAAGACAAGGTCAGCCGACCGGACACTGCCCACAACAGGACAACCCATCTAACCCATGCTAGCGTCGAAGAACGGACGTATAACGGTGATGATAGCTAGCTATAGTTTTCTTGTTGATGCTATTGTTAATGTTGTTGTTGTTCTTCTTATAAATTTATATATATATATATTTAATATAGAAATGGCTTCTACAGGACTAGAACTGTTTCATTCGAAGGATATCATCAGGGAAAGCCCTGCTATGTATTGAGTACCTTACTTACTGTGGTTACCCCCGACTGAACCTGACACACACACACACACACATATATATATATATATATATATATATATATATATATATATATATATATAGCAAGCTATATTTTTCTTGTTGATATTATTGTTCTTCTTTAAAATCTCTCTCTCTCTCTCTCTAACTCTCTCTCTCGCTCTCTCTCTTTATATATATATATATATATATATATATATCATCATCATCATCATCATCATCATTTTACGTCCATGTTTCCCTGCTTGCAAGGGTGGGACGGGAACTGATTCTGGCTTGATTTCTACAGCTGGATGCCCTTCCTAACACCAACCTCATCTACAGTGAGAGCTGGGTGCTTTTTTGCCGTGGCACCTCCACGACCACTTTGCAGTGGTATGATAGGGACCCCAGTCCTATCATCTCATTTCTACAGCTGAGTAAACTGGAGCAATGTGAAATAAAGTGTCTTGCTCAAGGAAACAACACATCACCCGGTCTGAGAATTGAACTCACAACCTTTCGATTGCAAGCCCAATCAATGCTCTAACCACTAAGCCATGTGCCTCCACATATATATATATATATATGTGTATATGTGTATACATACATATCATCATCATCATCATCGTTTAACGTCCACATTCCATATATATATTTATATATATAGAAATATATATATATATATATATATATATATATGTACGACAGCTTTGCTATATCTGAACCAATTTCTAAGAAGAACAACAACAGCAACAACAATAGCAACATCAACAAAAAAATATAGCTTCATATATATATATATATCATCATTCATCATCATTTCATTTTACGTCCACTTTTCCCTGCTTGCAAGGGTGGGACGGGAACTGATTCTGGCTAGATTTCTACAGCTGGATGCCCTTCCTAACACCAACCCCATTTACAGTGAGTGCTGGGTGCTTTTTTGCCGTGGCACCTCCATGACCACTTTGCAGTGGAATGATATGGACCCCAGTCCCTATCATCTCATTTCTACAGCTGAGTAAACTGGAGCAATGTGAAATAAAGTGTCTTGCTCAAGGAAACAACACATCACCCAGTCTGAGAATTGAACTCACAACCTTTCGATTGCAAGGCCAATTCTCTAACCACTAAGCCATGTGCCTCCATATATATATATATATATATATATATATATATATATATATATATATATATATATATATATATATATATATATATATATATATATATATATATATATATATATATATATATATATATATATATATATATATATATATATATATATATATATATATATATATATATATATATATATATATATATATATATATATATATATATATATATATATATATATATATATATATATATATATATATATATATATATATATATATATATATATATCAAGCTATATTTACTATATATAGCTATATATATATCAAGCTATATTTACAAAAAAATATAGCTTGATATATATATATATATATATATATATATATCATCATCACCGTTTTACGTCCGTTCTTCCATGCTAGCATGGGTTATACAATCATCATCATCATCATCATCAACGTTTAACGTCCGTGTTCCACGCTTGCATGGGTTTGGACGGGGGTAGTCCCACTTGAGGCAAGAGTGATTGTCTTGCTCGCATAGGACTGTCTGGTAGGTTTTCTACAGTTGGATGCCCTTCCTAACACCAACCACACTTACAGTGTGGATCTGGGAGGTTTTTACCGTGTTGCCTACACGGCCACATTACAGCGTGGACTGTGTGTTTTTTTGTCGTGACACCTACACGATCTCATTTGTTTCGGCCTGGATGGTGTGGCACCAACATAACTTTACATAGAAGGGGGTGGTGTGGATGGGGTGGGGGTGGTGGGACGGGGGTGTATTTTGTTAGAGATGCCTACTGACTGTAGTAGGTTTTACTTTGTATTTAGGTAAGGCGGGTCTTCTCTATTACTGAGTACCGCCAAAGGTCTCGGTCCAGTGACATTGTCTTGGTGAGGTGTAATATATTAATAAATGGAAACTATATTTATAAAACCATATTTATTTTATTATACATATTTCAAGGGCAACCAAAGCACATTATGGTGTGCTTTCATCAGATAAAATACAGATTTGTTTTATAAATAAATATTGACATATATGGAGGCACATGGCTTAGTAGTTAGAGCATTGGCCTTGCAATCGAAAGGTTGTGAGTTCAATTCGCAGACCGGGTGATGTGTTGTTTCCTTGAGCAAGACACTTTATTTCACATTGCTCCAGTTTACTCAGCTGTAGAAATGAGATGATAGGGATTGGGGTCCCTATCATTCCACTGTAAAGTGGTCGTGTAGGTGCCACGGCAAAAAAGCACCCAGGACTCGCTGTAAATGAGGTTGGTGTTAGGAAGGGCATCCAGCTGTAGAAATCAAGCCAGAATCTGTTCTCGTCCCACCCTTGCAAGCAGGGAAAAAGCGGACATAAAATGGAATGATGATGATACCCGGAAAAAAGGCAACCTTAACGGTTAAAGCTTTCTGGAGCTCCAACCGTTAAGGTTGTCTTTTTTCCGGGTATGTCAATATTTATTTATAAAACAAATCTGTATTTTATCTGATGAAAGCGCACCATAATTTGCCTTGGTTGCCCTTGAAATATGTATGATAAAATAAATATGGTTTTATAAATATAGTTTCCATTTATTAATATATTGTATATTTACTCCACTATCTTGTTGAGTGCTTTATATCAGTTATAAAAATGTTTAAGCTTGTTGAATCCCAACAAATTAAATATAACCTCTGCATATATATATATATATACGATATTAACAAATGGAAACTATATTTATAAAACCATATCTATTTTATTATATATATTTCAAGGATACCATGTTAAATTATGGTATGCTTTCATCAGACAAAATACAATATATACCAGTTTTATAAATAAATATTGACATACCCTTTCAAAATGCAACCGTTACTTTTGGAAGACATCAGGGATAGTTAATATCGTATATTTACTCCAAATACTTGTCGAGTGCTTTATATCAGTTATAAAAATATTTGCTTGTTGTATCCCAACAATTTAAATAGAACTTTTGCATATATATATATATATATCAAGCTATATTTTTTTGTTGATGTTGCTGTTGTTGTTGAAGTCGTTCTTCTTAGAAATTGGTTCAGATATAGCAAAGCTATGTTTTTTTTTTTTTACATAGCCCCCCCCTCCTCCTTCTCTTACCTCCAGCAACCCCACCCCACATTCCCATAGTTACACACATTAATACAGCTAGATGTATTAATAATCATTAATTAAGAATTATATTATTATATGGCAACAAAACAGTCATAAAACTGTTACCACATTTACATAGGAGAACGGCTGTTGCATAATGATGGTGATGGTGGTGGTGGTGGTGGTGGTGGTGAAGATGGTATTGGTGGTGGTAGTGATGGTGGTGGTGGTGGTAGTGGTAATGGTGGTGATAGTTATGATGATGGTAGTGATGATGATGATGTGATGATGGTGATGGTGGTATTGGTTATGGTGATGGTGGTGGTAGTGAAGGTGATGGTGGTGATGATGATGTTGATGGAGATGGTGGTGGTGGTGGTAGTGGTGGTGATGGTGGTGGTGGTGGTGGTGGTGGTGGTGGTGGTGATGGTGGTAGTTATGATGATGGTGGTGGTGGTGATGATGATGATGATGATAATGACAATGAGGAAGATGATGATGATGATGATTACAATGAAGAAGTCAGCTATTTTCATCCATTTTCAATTCAAGACTCTGAATTTGGTGCTAAAAGTGTCATAACATACCAAACACGGTACTAAAAGTGTTATAATACTGAATTTGGTATTGTAAGTGTCCTAGCGCATTAAAAATAGTGCTAAAATGGTATAACATACCAGATATGGTGTTAAAAGTGTTATAACAGTTATTATGATGTTAACTGTCATAACAGTTATTATGGTGTTAACATTGTCATAACAGTTATTATAGTGTTAACATTGTCATAACAGTTATTATAGTGTTAACATTATCATAACAGTTATTATGGTGTTAACATTGTCATAACAATTATTATGGTGTTAACATTGTCATAACAGTTATTATAGTGTTAACATTGTCATAACAGTTATTATAGTGTTAATATTATCATAACAGTTATTATGGTGTTAACAATGTTATAACAGTTATTATGATGTTAACTGTCATAAGAGTTATGGTATTAACATTGTCATAACAGTTATTATAGTATTAACATTGTCATAACAGTTATTATAGTGTTAACATTGTCATAACAGTTATTATAGTGTTAACATTATCATAACAGTTATTATGGTGTTAACATTGTCATAACAATTATTATGGTGTTAACAGTGTTATAACAGTTATTATAGTGTTAACATTGTCATAACAGTTATTATAGTGTTAATATTATCATAGCAGTTATTATGGTGTTAACATTGTCATAACAGTTATTATGGTGTTAAGTGTCATAGCAGTTATTATGGTGTTAAGTGCCATAACAGTTATTATGGTGTTAACAGTGCCATGACAGTTATTATGATGTTCTTAGTGTTATAACAGCGATTATGGTGTTAAGTGTCATAACAGATAATGTGGTATTAAATGTTATAACATTTATTATGATGTTAAAAGTGTTATAACAGTGATTATGGTGTCAACAGTGTTATAACAGTGATTATGGTGTTAACAGTGTTATAACAGTGATTATGGTGTTATCAGTGTTATAACAGTGATTATGATATTGTAAGTGTTATAACAGTTATTATGACGTTAAGAGTATCATAACAGTTATTATGGCATTAAAAGTATCATAACAGTTATTATCATGTTAACAGTGTCATAACAGTGATTATGGTGTTAGGTGTGTTATAACATTGAGTATGCTGTTAAGTTTCATAACAGTTATTTTAATGTTAACAGTGTTATAACAGTGATTATGGGGTTATGAGTGTTATAAGTTATTTCTGGTGTTAGGAGTGTCATAGCAGTGATTATGATGTTAACAATCTTATAACAATTATTATGATGTTAGGAGTGTCTCATCATGGTGGTAAAACGTGATAATACACAGAATAAGGTATTGAAAATGTGACAATGTGAAAATGTGTTGTTGGTTGTGAAGTTGATTGATATTAGGGAAATGGTTTCCCTCTACGCATCAATAGCATTAGTATTGTGATGAATAATTGTTTCTACTTTTTGGCACAAGGCCAGCAATTACCCAGTGCATTACTGGTACTTTATTTTATTGACCCTGTGAGGATGAAAGGCAAAGTCAACCTCGGCGGGATTTGAACTCAGCTCGTTAAGGGACGTAACTATGCTGGAAAGCATGGCATCCGACCCTCTACCGATAGTGCCAATCCACTGCCTTATTGTGATGAATAATGACCAACAGTGAAGACATGACTGCTAATTAATATATATATTTAGCTATTGGATATAACAAATCCATATAAGGAAATAATAAGTCATCCGAAATGTTTGAACACTTCAAATTTAGTGCAACCATAATATTATTTTTAATATTATATATCAATATAGAGCTCACAGAAAAGGAAAGTACTTTTGTGAAATGTAAATATATTTAGATGTGGTGCTGGTGACATGATAAACTGTATTTAGTAGAGTGAAAAGAATGTATGCAAGCAAGATCTGGTCCTCCAACTTATCTGACCACTCGGTACACTGGTCAGATAGGTTGGAGGACTAGATCATGCTCGCATACATTCTTGCACTCTAACCTCACAGATGGGCCAGGGGCCTGCATCTCCCTTACATATGTTCCCACACATGTAGGAATAACTGTTCCCACAGGTGTGGGAACATATGTAAGGGAGATGCAGGCCCCTGGTCCATCTGTGAGGTCAGTAGCTCCTTCTAACCCTTACTAGTAGGGAAAACAAAAGTTAATCCTTTAGTTACCAACCCAGCTAAAACCAACTCTGGTTCTATGAAATAAAACCACCCATTTTAAAGGTTTCCAATTTAAATTAAAATCTTCCAACATAATTTTATAGAAGAATCTTAAATCATGTTACTATCTTTTTAATGAAATAATTAATGATTTTAGTAAATCCCTCAAAATTCTTAATTAATTAATTGATTAATTAAAATAAAATATATTTCATTAGAAATTCAGTCATGAAAGGGTTAATAAAATCATTAATTCCTAATGGACCATTAACAATAATACCAGTGATACACACTGAGTGTATTTCATTAGAAATGTGGCCATGAAAGGGTTAAATGATGATGATGATGATAATTATGATGATGATGAGGATGATGATGATAATGATTATGATGATGACGATGATGATGATGATGATGATAATGATTATGGTGATGACGATGGTGATGATGGTGATGATGAGGATGATAGTGATATGGTAAGGATGATGATGATGATGTAATTGAACTTGTAAGCAAGATACGGGGTCGATAAAATAAAGTACCAGTAATGTACTGGGTTATTGATGGCCTTGTGCCTAAAGTAGAAACAATTATATAGAATGTTTTAGAGAGAGAGAGAGAAGCAGGAAGAGAGAGGAGGAGAGAGAGGAGGAGAGAGAGAGGAGAAAAGATAGAGAGAGAGGGGGTGATGGAGAAAGATAGAGGATGAGGCGGGAGTGGGGAGGAGAGAGAGAGAGACAGAGACAGACAAACAGAGAGAGAGAGAGACAGAGACAGACAAACAGAGAGAGAGAGAGAGAGGGTGAAAGAGAGAGGGGGAGGATGTGGGAAGGAGAGAGAGAGAGAGAGAGAGACAGACAGACAAACAGAGAGAGGGGGAAAGAGAGAGAGAGAGGGGAGGTTGAATGTGTGAATGTAGAGGAGGTGTGAAGAAATTTGGGTGAGTAAAATCCATGGATTACCATTTGGTGATGTCTCTACCTGTTGATTGGGAGGAAACTGATGGATTTCTCTCACCTCTGGAACTGACTATAGAGACAAGAACACAGACTCTCTCTCTATATATATATACATATACACATATACATATATACACATATACATATACATATATACACATATACATAGATACACATATATACAGATTTATACATGCACATATACCCATATACATACACGTAAGTTACATATATATACACATACATATACATACGTTACATAAGTAATATGTACATAAGTTATATATATACACACATACATATACATTCACATATACATATATACACATATACATAGATACACATATATACAGATTTATACATGCACATATACCCATATACATACACGTAAGTTACATATATATATACACATACATAAACATACGTTACATAAGTAATATGTACATAAGTTATATATATACACACATACATAAACATACACATATACATATATACACATATACATAGATACACATATATACAGATTTATACATCCACATATACCCATATACATACACGTAAGTTACATATATATACACATACATATACACATACATATACATACATATAAATATGCATGTAAGTGACACATATTTACATATATATATATTCATACAGACATACATATATACACATATACATAGATACACATATATACAGATTTATACATGCACATATACCCATATACATACACGTAAGTTACATATATATATATATATATATATATATTTATACACATACATATACATACACATATACATACATATAAATATGCATGTAAGTTACACATATTTACATATATATATATATACATACAGACATACGTATATACATACATATATACATACACATAAGTTACATATATATATACATACACATATACACATATACATACATATACATACACATACGTTACACATATATATATACAAATATATACATATACACATATACATATACATACATGTAAGTTGCACATATATACACATATATACATACACATATACATACACATACACATACATACACACACACATATATATATATATATATAAATATATATATATATATATATATATATATATATATATATATATATATATATATATATATATATATATATACACATATATACATGGCTTAGTGGTTAGAGCATTGGCCTTGCAATCGAAAGGTTGTGAGTTCAATTCTCAGACCGGGTGATGTGTTGTTTCCTTGAGCAAGACACTTTATTTCACATTGCTCCAGTTTACTCAGCTGTAGAAATGAGATGATAGGACTGGGGTCCCTATCATTCCACTGCAAAGTGGTCGTGGAGGGTCCATCGCAAAAAAGCCACCAGCACTCACTGTAAATGAGGTTGGTGTTAGGAAGGGCATCCAGCTGTAGAAATCAAGCCAGCATCAATTCCCGTCCCACCCTTGCAAGCAGGGAAAAGCGGACGTAAAATGGAATGATGATGATGATGATGGCATACACATACACATATACACATATACACATATACATACATATACATACAAATACACATACATACAGATACCTGCACACACACGTGCACACACACACATATACACATACCTGTACACACTTGCACACACATACAAATACACATATATACGCACATACAACTATCTGCACATACACACACATACAAATACACATACACACACACACACGTACAAATACATAATTTACAAATGCACACACATACATACACATACACATACATAACTGCACACACACACGCATACACATACATGTACATACATGCACACACAGTGCACATGCACACATAGTGCACATGCACACAGGACGTGTAAATGGACATGCATACACATACACATACATATGCAAATTCATGTGCATATGCACATGGCACATGTTTGTGCATACACATATACACATACACATACACGCATACACATACACACACACAGCACATGTGTGTGCAAACACATACACATATGTAAACATACATATGTAAACACATGCGCATATACACACAACACATATGTGCATAGAAACACACACACACACACAGCACATGTGCATATACACACAACACATATGTGCACACACATACATATGTGCATGCACATGCATACATACACATACACACAAAACACATGTATATATATTCACACTCACTCAGCACATGTGCATGCATATGCATACACACACATACACACAAAACACACATATATATATATATATATATTCACACATTCACTCAGCACATGTGCATGCATATGCATACACACACATACACACAAAACACACACATACATATTCACACTCATTCAGCACATGTGCATGCATATGCATACACACACATACACACAAAACACACATATATATATATATATATATATTCACACATTCACTCAGCACATGTGCATGCATATGCATACACACACATACACACAAAACACACACATACATATTCACACACTCATTCAGCACATGTGCATGCATATGCATACACACACATACACACAAAACACACATATATATATATATATTCACACACTCATGCAGCACACGTGCATGCATATGCATACACACACATACACACAAAACACACATATATATATATATATATATTCACACATTCACTCAGCACATGTGCATGCATATGCATACACACACATACACACAAAACACACACATACATATTCACACATTCACTCAGCACATGTGCATGCATATGCATACACACACATACACACAAAGCACACATATATATATATATATTCACACACTCACGCAGCACATGTGCATGCATATGCATACACACACACATACACACAAAACACACATATATATATATTCACACACTCACGCAGCACATGTGCATACATATGCATACGCACACATACACACAAAACACACACATACATATGCATACACACATATTCACACACTCACACACACATATATATGATAGGATTCAGTCTACCAAAGTCCACTCACAAGACATTAGTCAACCCATGGCAATAGTAGAAGAGTCTTGTTCAATATGTCACACAGTGACACTAAACTTAAAGCCATATTGATCTGCAGTGAACTCTTTAAACACATAATCACATAACCATACCTACACTTATATATATATATATATATATATATATATATATATATATCATCATCATCATTTTACGTCCGCTTTTCCCTGCTTGCAAGGGTGGGACGGGAACTGATTCTGGCTTGATTTCTACAGCTGGATGCCCTTCCTAACACCAACCTCATTTACAGTGAGTGCTGGGTGCTTTTTTTGCCGTGGCACCTCCACGACCACTTTGCAGTGGAATGATAGGGACCCCAGTCCTATCACCTCATTTCTACAGCTGAGTAAACTGGAGCAATGTGAAATAAAGTGTCTTGCTCAAGGAAACAACACATCACCCGGTCTGAGAATTGAACTGACAACCTTTCGATTGCAAGGTCAATGCTCTAACCACTAAGCCATATATATATATATATATACACACAGACATATATATATATAATAATAAAATGTGGAGAGGAAGCACACTAGTTAGGATATATACATGAAAACAGGGAGAAAGAGACGATTATTAGGAAGAAAAATATTTTTTTTTTCCTTTTTTGTTTCTCTCTCTCTTTTTTCTGGGTTAGAAAATGATTAAAACGAAATGTTTTACTTTGTGTGAAGTGTTAAGGTATTAGTTGATTTATTTATTATTTAACAATGGCATTTATTTATCTATTTATATATTTAATAATTGTCTATTACCGGTTTCAGCATTTTTATGCATTATCAAATGATAGCGAAATGTATTAGTGTGGTGTCACACATGTTAAAGAGAAGGTGCAGAAAGAATAATGTTATTTACAAACAAGGTTTATGAAGTGAAAAGAAAAAAGAAAAAAACGGGCATAATGTAGAGCATAAAAAGCCAATGTGGAAGAAAAAATAATTATTATTATTTTCTTCCACATTGACTTTTTATGCTCTACATTATGCCCGTTTTTTTTCTTTTTTTTTTTTTCTTTTCACTTTATAAACCTTCTTTAAAACATTTTTTTCGATTCTGCCCTGCCCGTCCCTTCAATCTTTCTAATTTCTCATTGTTTCTTCCAATGAAGGACTAGCGTCCGAAACGTTAAGACCCTCTTCCTGCTATTTTAAGCGTTAAACTACTATATTCCTTCCATATGCTGAACTGATTGTGTTGTTATTTCTGTTTATGAAGCACTAGCGTCCGAAATGTTAAGACCCTCTTCCTGTTATTTCAAGCATTAAACTAATATATTCCTTCCATATACTCTACTGATTGTGGTTATTTCTGTTTACCTTTTACATATATATATGTGATAAAAGCCGACCTTACGCAATTGCACCTCTCAAAGGCGATGACACACGACCGTGGCCTCTGGCGTCACAACCAGTAATACAGAAGACCCGACTTTTCATGGGTACAAGCTGAAGCATATAGACAATATGCCCGCACACCCTTCCACTGCAAAGTGGTCGTGGAGGTGCCATGGTAAAAAAGCATCCAGCCCACACTGTTAAGTGGTCATGTAAAAGTGCCACGGTAAAAAAGCACCTAGTACTCACTGTAAATGAGGTTGGTGTTAGGAAGGGCATCCAGCTGTAGAAATCAAGCTAGAATCAGTAATATATGAGCAAGACATGGTCACCTGACCTGGCATTGCCCACAACAAGACAACTCGTCTATCCCATACTAGCGTGGAAGAACGAACGTAAAACAGTGATGATGATGATGATATATTAAATAAGATGTTAGGATGTGCTTATAGGAGAACTTGAATTTGGCTGCTATTTATAGCAGCAGATCAAGCAAATGTGTTATGGTTCTCTCATTGTCTTGTCATATTAACCATTATTTCTCCTACGCAAAGAAAAACCAGTGTTTTTGCAATATCTAAATATATCTCTAACTGGAGGCATTGGTTCGATTGTATGTAAATGTTATCACAAGGAGGGATTCAAAGAATACAGAATAGAATACGAATCAGTTCATGGATATTTCTGTTGTTCTTTTCTTCTGAAATTTCCTTTTGTTTTCTGGAGTTCCAAGAATTTGAAGAGGATGGTAAGAACTAAATAAATGAGAATCAATGTCCCAGAGAAGCAAATTTCCAAATTTCTAATTCAGTTTTGAATTCCCAGTTGATTATACTTCATCATTTCACTAAACATTACTACTCTACTCATGTCTCTCTTTTTTGTTGTTGTAGTGGTAGCTTTAGTAGTGTGGTGGTAGCTGCAGTGGTATGGTGGTAGCTATGGTCGTATGGCAGTAGCTGCAGTGGTGTAGTGGTAGTTTTATTAGTGTGGTGAAAGTTGCAGTGGTATGGTGGCAGTAATGTGATATGGTGGTAGCTACAGTGGTATGGTGGTATGATGGTAGTTGCAGTGGTGTGATGGTAGCTTTAGTAGTGTGCTGGAAGTTGCAGTGGTATGGTGGTGGTATGATGATATGGTGGTAGCTACAGTGGTATGGCGGTAGCTGTAGTGGTGTGATGGTAGCTTTAGTAGTGTGGTAGAAGTTGCAGTGGTATGGTGATACTATGGAGGTACTATAGTGGTGTAGTGGTAGCTGCAGTGCTGTGGTGGTATGGTGGCAGCTGCAGTGGTATGGTGGTAGATACAATGGTGAGGTGGTAGCCGCAGTGGTATGGTAGTAGATACAATGGTGAGGTGGGAGCTGCAGTGGTATGGTGGTAGATACAACACTGAGGTGATAGCTGCAGTGGTATAGTGGTAGATATAACGGTAAGGTGGCAGCTGCAGTGGTGTGGTGTTGTGTTTGCTGCAGTTGTGTGGTAGCTTTAGTGGTATGGTGGTATGGTGGTAGATACAATAGTGAGATGGTAGCTGCAGTGGTGTTGTGTTGTTGCTGCTGCAGTTGTGTGGTAGCTTTAGTGGTATGGTGGTATGGTGGTAGCTGCAGTGGTGGTGGTAGATACAATAGTGAGGTGGTAGCTGCAGTGGTATGGTGGTAGATGAAATGGTGAGGTGGTAGCTGCAGTGGTATGGTGGTAGCTTTAGTAGTGTAGCAAAAGCTTCAGTGGTATGATGGTGTGGTGGTAGCTGCAATGGTGTAGTGGTAGCTGCAGTGGTGTGGTGGTAGATAAAATGGCGAGGTGGTAGCTGCAGTCGTATGGTGGTAGCTTTAGTAGTGTAGCAAAAGCTTCAGTGGTATGATGGTGTGGTGGTAGCTACAGTGGTGTAGTGGTAGCTGCAGTGGTGTAGTGGTAGCTTCAGTAGTGTAGGGGTATGGTTGTAACTGCAATGGTGTAGTTTGGTAATGGTGTTAGCATAATAGCTTTAATACCATTCTTGGATTTATTGAAAGTAAGTTGTAGATGTGTGTATGGGGGGTTGACTGGGAGACCCATTTGAGAAACAAGATAAATTGTTCCACTTCTCTACATTTTGAGTTCAAATCCTTATTTATACTTAGACTTAGAAGCTCCCGCATCTTGAGACACATGAGGCAGCCAAAGTGTTCCAATGACCACAGTCAGTTACATCTATCAATATATCTCACATCTTGAGACACATGAGGCAGCCAAAGTGTTCCAATGACCACAGTCAGTTACATCTATCAATACATCTCACATCTTGAGACACATGAGGCAGCCAAAGTGTTCCAATGACCACAGTCAGTTACATCTATCAATATATCTCACATCTTGAGACACATGAGGCAGCCAAAGTGTTCCAATGACCACAGTCAGTTACATCTATCAATACATCTCACATCTTGAGACACATGAGGCAGCCAAAGTGTTCCAATGACCACAGTCAGTTACATCTATCAATATATCTCACATCTTGAGACACATGAGGCAGCCAAAGTGTTCCAATGACCACAGTCAGTTACATCTATCAATACATCCCACATCTTGAGACACATGAGGCAGCCAAAGTGTTCCAATGACCACCACAGTCAGTTACATCTATCAATATATCTCACATCTTGAGACACATGAGGCAGCCAAAGTGTTCCAATGACCACAGTCAGTTACATCTATCAATACATCTCACATCTTGAGACACATGAGGCAGCCAAAGTGTTCCAATGACCACAGTCAGTTACATCTATCAATACATCTCACATCTTGAGACACATGAGGCAGCCAAAGTGTTCCAATGACCACAGTCAGTTACATCTATCAATATATCTCACATCTTGAGACACATGAGGCAGCCAAAGTGTTCCAATGACCACAGTCAGTTACATCTGTCAATATATCTCACATCTTGAGACACATGAGGCAGCCAAAGTGTTCCAATGACCATAGTCAGTTACATCTGTCAATATATCTCACATCTTGAGACACATGAGGCAGCCAAAGTGTTCCAATGACCATAGTCAGTTACATCTATCAATACATCCCACATCTTGAGACACATGAGGCAGCCAAAGTTCTCTAATGACCACCACATTCAGTTAGATCTATCAATCAATATATTATTCCAACTTTTGTTGATGGATTTCAGGTCTCTGTCACCAGTTCCTTTTGAGATGTCCTCTTTGCCTCTTTCCATTGGAGGGGTGTCATACCAGTTCAAATCCAGGTACGGTTTAACCCTTTAGCACTTAAACTGGCTATATCCGGCCAGAATTCTCTCACCCCTTTCTGTTCAAACCTGTTGTAACTGGCCACTCATACTTATGTTAAGGTATTGTTCTCAAAATAAATAGTATCAAAATCTCATAGATTTGATATTATGTGACGTAAAGCCTTTTCTGTGAAAATATAATAGTAAATATAGAGTAATGTGAATGCTAAAGGTTTAATTTACTGTTAATCTTTTCATGTGGTGGTGGTGGGGTTGATAAAGAAAATAACAACCCACTCTCTCTCTATCCAGCTGCTACATCTTTCATGTTCTGCTAAATCAAAAGTGGAAGGTTCGAGAGGATGCCTCTGTCTACTTGCATATACATGGTGACCTAAGTCGTACTCGATTGCAAGTTACAGCTGTATTTTTATTTTTTTTTAGATAATGTATACAGAAGTATAACTAGGTAAAATAGCGCCTATGACAAGCAGTGAAATTGTGCCCCTGCCAAGCATTGTATTTTTACCTATGGGTGTAATAATTTATATAAATGATTTAATGATTCAGCCACCAATGACCTCACCCATGATAATCAATCATACATCTGAAGGAGTTTCTTTTTTCACTCTGTGACGAGGCTTATTTGACTTTAATAGAATGTGCTTCTAGTCCAAGTGGTGTCCCTTTCATGTGGCGCCTATGACACGTACCATGCTTGCCATACCATAGTATGAGTCTATATAGTGTTGTTGTTTCTCTCTGGCCTAGGAATACTTCTTTTCATAGCAGAACAGGGGGGAGGGGGCAAAGAAGAATGGTAAACTAACAATAATTTGGCATAGAACTTTGTGGATTACAAGCACTGATCCTCAACCCTTTTCCAGACACTTGTTCACAACATTTTGAAGGAAGAATTCAGGGACTTGAAACAAATTCTAATTCTATCTATCTTTCACCTGTCACACACACACACACTCTCTCTCTCACTGCATTTCTCTCTCAATAACAACAACAACATCCTGTCGTTATAATGAAAATATCTTTTAAAGTCTGTGTTGTGACACACACACAACAACAAAAACTTTATGTATTATATATATAATTGTTTCTACTTTTGGCACAAGGCCAGCAATTACCCAGTACATTACTGGTACTTTATTTTATCGACCCCGTAAGGATGAAACGATCGTCAGCCATTAAATGCATTGAATAAAAATGTGATTGTTTTATATGTTGTATTGCTGCTCTGTAATACATCTGATAATTTACATTAAACTAATTTTCTTACTGTTAATTGGATAATACAAAATATTACCTGTTCGTATTTATAATTGTATATGGAGGCACATGGCTTAGTGGTTAGAGCATTGGGCTTGCAATTGTAAGGTTGTGAGTTCAATTCTCAGACTGGGTGATGTGTTGTTTCCTTGAGCAAAACACTTTATTTCACATTGTTCCAGTTTACTCAGCTGTAGAAATGAGATGATAGGGACTGGGGTCGCTATCATTCCACTGCAAAGTGGTCGTGGAGGTGCCACGGCAAAAAAGCACCCAGCACTCACTGTAAATGAGGTTGGTGTTAGGAAGGGCATCCAGCTGTAGAAATCAAGCCAGAATCAGTTCCCGTCCCACCCTTGCAAGCAGGGAAAGGTGGACGTAAAATGAAATGAAAAAAATGAAATGATATAGATTATATATATAAGTATTCAAATCCCGCCGAGGTTAACTTTGCCTTTCATCCTTACGGGGTCGATGATAAAATAAAGTACCAGTAATACACTGGGATAATTGCTGGCCTTGTGCCAAAAGTAGAAACAATTATATATATATATATATATATATAAGTGTGACAAACAGACAGAGAAGCAGATCTTCCTTTGTAACATAATGGATCATTACCAGAATGACATCAAAATCTCTTCTTTGTCGTTTTTTTTCTCTTTTATCTTTTTAGATCTTAAGCATTTAAAACATTATGATATTGTAGCGCTTCCCCTACCTCCATATATAAAAGCTGTCATTTTTTTTAATGATAAATAAATTTAATTTGAATAAAATGGTGCCATTCTTTGCTTAACTTTTAGCATGCTAGTAATTTCTATGAATTGTTTCCCTTGATACTACATTTGGATTGGCAGTATCAGTAAAGCATTGGACAATATGCTTTGCAGCATACAGTTATGGCCCTTTACGGTCTAAGTACAAATCCTGCCGAGGTTAACATTGCCTTTTATCCCTATGGAGTCGATAAAATAAAGTACCAGTAATGCATTGGGGTAATTGCTGGCCTTGTGTCAAAAGTAGAAACAATTATTTATTAACCCTTTAATGTTCAAACCGGCCAAAACCGGCCAGAATTCTCTACCTCTTTCTGTTGAAACTGGCTGTAACTGGTCACTCAAACTGATGTTAAGGTATTGTTCTCAAAATAAATACTTTCAAAATCTCATAGATTCGATATTATGTGAGATAATTATGTGAGATAAAGCATTTGCCATGAAAATACAATAGTATATATAGAGTAATGTGAATACTGAAGAGTTAAGGAGAGATTACTCTATGGTGCATTATGTCGCCAATAGCATGCTAAAAGTTAATTGCCCTAAGCATGTGTTTCTTTTGTTTAATAGTTAAGCCAGCTCGGACCACTGGTGGTCAACTTTTTCAATAATCATATCTAATACAAGCAGCTGAAATGGGGTTCCTCAGAAGAGTGTATGGAGTCACGTTACTTGATAGAGTGTGTAGCTCAGAGATCAGAAAGTCACTCCAGGTAGAGCTGCTACTTCTCTGAATTGAGAGATCACAGCTCTGATACTATCAACATGGGTTAGAATGTCTGAGGAAAGAATTGCTGGACAGATTTTATGGGCAAAACCAACTGGCATGAGACCCAGGGGTAGACACCGAGCAAGATGGTTGGATAACATCCATGAGCTTGGCTGGTCTCGTTTGGGGATCCAGTCAGATCAATTGGAGACAGTTGCTTCCGACAGGACTTGATGGAAGGAGTGTTTGAGGATTTTGCCCCCACAATCCTCTCAGGAATAAGGGGGCAAAGAAGAAGTGTCTACCAGAGAAATTTATAGAATAAAAATACTCCTGAAATACTTGCATCACCAAATCTTACATGATTCTTTGACTAACAGATATTTGGCAACTAAGCATTTCCATTGTAATGATTTAGTAGAAAATATCTAAAAACAAGGTCATTCATTCAGATGTTTATAGTATCTTTACTAGTGCACAGTTTGATGTTAAAATTTGCAGTATTATCTCTTAACATCCTTCAATGATTTAGCAGAAAATATCTAAAAACATGTTTGTTAATTCAAATGTTTTATACTTTTCAATGTCTTCCTAATATGGTTTGTTAATTCAAATATTTATTTAGTATCTTTACTGGTGGTCTGGTTATTGTGAACATTTGCAGAAAACTAAAGTAAAAACTAATATTTAATGTGATTCTTGTTAATGTGGTCCATGTGGTACAGGATGTTAAGAGTTAATGTGATACAGTCATAGTACTGTTTTATACTTTTCAACAATGTCTTGTTAATGTGGTTTCATGTGGTACAGGATGTTAAGAGTTAATGTAATATAGTCACAGTACTGTTTTGTAATTTTCAAGAATGTCTGGTTAATGTGGTTTCATGTGGTACAGGATGTTAAGAGTTAAAGGAGCCTCAGATCTTTTCATTCCTTGATGTTTTGAAGAAAGCAAGTTTGTTTGTGGGGTAATAAGCTATCTATAAATTATATACTTATAAATTTAGAATTTCCATCACCACCACCACTACCATCATCATCACCACCACCACTACCATCATCACCACCACCACTACCATCATCATCACCACTACTACTACTCTTGAACAAGAAGTAAGTGTTGCTTCCAGCTTACTTGATGGTATGCATGGATGCCTAGACAAAAAAAAAAAATGAGATTATAATTTTCGCAACATATATTTGAATAAATTCTTGGAAATGGCAGAAAAAACATGGTCTGGGCAGGTAGTCTAATTTTGTTCTTTTATCTAACCTTAGATGTAAAAAATCAAACAAACAAACAAAAAAATTGAATGCAAATTTTGAGGAAAGCACACATACATTCATCCACACACCCACACGCAAAGAAAACAAAAAAAAAACAAAACAAAAAAAGGACCCCTAAAGAAATAAAAGAAGTCAGCATTAAAACTAATAAATCAAATGTATTGTCAGATATTCAATACTGTTTTGCCCTTCGCCCACCTTTCTCGCAATACCACCCACACACACAGACACAGATAGAACTCCACATGTTTAATTTAAAATCAACATAATATCTATAAAATGTTCTTAATTGCACACATGTGTATATGGTGTATATATTAGTGATTAATTAGTTTAGCAGTAATACGTGCCAGATCTTTTTAACTGGATAGAACTCTGAGATAAGAATTTAGAACTATGTGTAAATGTACTGTACTATTAGATTGGAGGTTTTTTTGTTTTATTTTCAAGCTGAGTATATGTTTGTCTGTGTCTCTGGCTCTGGGTCTCAGGAACTGGTAGATTATTTTTACGTTGAAAAGTACAAAACAGTACTATGACTGTATCACATTAACTCTTAACAACCTGTACCACATGAAACCACACTAACAAGACATTGTTGAAAAATACAAAACAGTACTATGACTGTATTACATTAACTCTTAACATCCTGTACCACATGAAACCACATTAACAAGACATTGTTGAAAAGTACAAAACAGTACTATGACTGTATCACATTAACTCTTAACATCCTGTACCACATGAAACCACATTAACAAGACTTTCTTGAAAAATACAAAACAGTACTATGACTGTATTACATTAACTCTTAACATCCTGTACCATATGAAACCACATTAACAAGACATTGTTGAAAATTACAAAACAGTACTATGACTGTATCACATTAACTCTTAACATCCTGTACCACATGAAACCACATTAACAAGACATTGTTGAAAAGTATAAAACAGTACTATGACTGTATCACATTAACTCTTAACATCCTGTACAACATGAAACCACATTAACAAGACATTGTTGAAAAGTACAAAACAGTACTATGACTGTATCACATTAACTGTTAACATCCTGTACCACATGAAACCACATTAACAAGACATTCTTTAAAAGTATAAAACACCACTATGACTGTATCGCATTGAAAATTAAAGATTTTACTTTAGTTTTCTGCAAATATTCACAACAATCTGATACCAGTAAAGATACTACAAATATTTGAATTAACAAACTATATTAGCAAGATATTGTAAAGTATAAAAGTTATGTTGAACTAAACAGTCTAAAAGTTTTGCATTTACTTATTTGTTTTGTTTTGTTTTTCCTACTCTTAACCCTTAACATTTACATTACTCTATATATACTATTATATTTCATGGTAAACAATTTATCTCACATAATATTGAATCTATGAGATTTTTATATTATTTATTTTGAGAACAATACCTTAACATCAGTATGAGTGGCCGGTTACAGCCAGTTTGAACAGAAAAAGGTGAGAGAATACTGGCCAGATATGGCCGAGATAATTACCTCACATAATATCGAATCTATAAGATTTTTATGTTATTTATTTTGAGAACAATACCTTAACATCAGTATGAACAGCTGGTTACAGCCAGTTTGAACAGAAAGAGGTGAGAGAACTCTGGCCGGATATGGCTGGTTTAAATGGTAAAGGGTTAAGGAAACCATTCACTTCATTGTTTCTCTATATAAACACTAACTAACATCAATTCTGCCAGAAATATGAAACCACATTAGCAAGACATTATTAAAAGTATAAAACAGCACTATTACTGCATCACATTAACCGTTTAGCATTTAAACCAGCCATATCCAACCAGAGTTCTCTCACCTCTTTCTGTTTAAATTGGCTGTAACCAGCTGCTTATACTGATATTAAGGTATTGTTCTCAACATAAATAACATGAAAATCTCATAGATTTGATATTATGTGAGATAATTATGTGAAATAAAATGTTTACCATGAAAATACAATAGTAAATATAGAATAATGTAAATGCTAAAGGGTTAAAAATTAATATCTTTACGCTAATACTGCAAAATGTTCACAACAATCTGTTGTAAATAGTAAAGATACTATAACAATCTGTTGTAAATAGTAAAGATACTATAAACATCTGAATTAACACACCACCCTGCTGGACTCTTTGGTTAGATGACCCCACCACTACCACCACCACCACCACCACCACCACCACAACCCCCTCACCACCTGCCCCTCCCATATGGATGCCAAGAGTTATGCTTTCTACACCCACACCTTCTGTCTCCACCCTGCATGACACTTTGGTTGGACGACAAACCCCCCTCCCCCCACATGGACCCCTCCCCCACATGGATCCTCCTCCTCCCTGGAGTTATTGCACCCTTTGCTCCCCCCCCCCTCACTCTATATGCTATTGTCCCCCACACGCCACATATATAATATACACATATACTCAGTTACTTTTCAAGGTTTCTTTCATAACTTTAGACAAGCCTGAGAAAAGGTTTTATTTCAGGTGATGAGAAGGGAATGGAAAGTAGGGTTTTTTTTCTTCTTAATTTTATTTATTTTTCTATTTATTTTTCCTATTATTTTCTTAATTTTTATTTATTTTTCTGTTTTTTTCTTCCTATTTCTTCATTCTTAATTTTTCTTTTTACCCTATTTTTTTTTTTTACTTTTATTTCTTTTTCTTTTTTTTCTTAATTTTTCTTTTTTTCTTTTTTTTATATTTTATTTCTTTTTATTTCTTTATTTCTTTATTTCTTTATTTATATCTATATTTTATTTATTTTTCTATATAATAACTTTTTTTTTATTAAATAGAATATAAAAAAAGTTGATTTGCTGTTTCCTGTTTTACTATTTCAATATGAATATATTTTATTTCCCACCAAACTGATGCCCTTTCATTGTCATAATATAAGCCCATGCCCCACCACACCTACCCCCACCCCCTCCTCCCTACTCCCTTCCGCATGATATAGTGGTATATTATAAACAATGGTCACATTTTGGTTAGCAAACACCTTTATCACTAACAATACCATTATCACCACTGGGATAATGTACTGGGATAATTATAATTGCTGGCCTTGTGCCAAAAAGTAGAAACAATTATCATCATCATCATCATCACCAACATCTACAACCATCACCACCATCACCACTAATAACAACAACATCATCATAACCTATATTACCACCATCACCACCACCACCACCAATAACAACAACATCATCATAACCAATATCACCACAACTACCACCATCACCACCACCACCACCAATAACAACAACAACATCACCACCACCACCACCAATAACAACAACATCATCACCACCACCACCAATAACAACAACAACACCATCATAACCAATATCACCACAACTACCACCATCACCACCACCACCACCAATAACAACAACAACATCACCACCACCACCACCACCAATAACAACAACATCATCACCACCACCACCAATAACAACAACAACACCATCATAACCAATATCACCACAACTATCATCACCACCACCACCACCACCACCACCACCAACAACAACAACCACAACAACACCATCACCACCACCACCACCACCAAAAACAACAACAACAACACCATCACCATCACCACCACAACCATTACCCATCAACTATGTCATTACTTTCCTTATTGTAATCACCAACATCTGCTACCATTGCCACAGCCTTGCCACAATAACCACCACCACTGCCACAACCATAAGCAGCAACCATCTCCAACTGATCCAGCTGGATCCCCAAGTGAGACCATCCAAGCTCACGGATGTTATCCAACCATCTTGTTCAGGGTCTACCCCTGGGTCTCCTGTCAGTTGGTTTTGTAATCTGCCCAGCAATTCTTTCTTCAGACATTCTAACCACATGTTGATAGTATGGGAACTGAGATCTCTCAATTCTAAGAAGAAGTGACTCTACCAGGAGTGACTCTCTGATCTCTAAGCTATAGACTCTATCAAGTAATGTCACTCTGGACATGTGATGCGTATGAAGGATGACAGCTGCATAAAAAGGTGCAGGGCACTAGAAGTCTATGGAAACTGTGGAGTGGGGAGACCCAAGAAGACCTGGGATGAGGTGATAAAAGCCGACCTTACCCAATTGCACCTCTCATAGGCGATGACAGGACCGTGACCTCTGGCGTCACGTAGTAATACAGAAGACCCGACCTCCCACGGGTACAAGCCAAAGCTGAAGCATATAGACAATATGCCCCCACACCTTCCCACTGTAAAGTGGTCGTGGAGGTGTCACGGCAAAAAAGCACCCAGCCCACACTGTAAAATGGTCGTATAGGCGCCACAGAAAAAAACTCCCAGCACTCACTGTAAATGAGATTGGTGATAAGAAGGGTATCCAGCTGTAGAAATCAAGCCAAGGTCAGCTGACCTGACACTGCCCACAACAGGACAACCCATCTAACGTTCAATGACCGGGTTTAGTAATAATCCGGTGACATCATCAGGTATTCGAAATAAAACAAAGGAATATAATAGACAAAATCCATAGACATGAAGGCGGCCAAACATTTAGCAGCTTATATCCCGGTCAGCCGCCCTCAAGTTGCATTACGTCAGGTGCTCTCCATAATATTACATCGAGGTTGACCATACGGAATGACCAGTTCTATCCAGTTGTGAACCAACAAACCTAAATATATATATATATATATATATATATATATATATATATATATATATATATATATATATATATATATATATATATATCATCATCATCATCATCATCACCGTTTTACGTCCGTTCTTCCACGCTAGCATGGGTTAGACGGGTTGTCCTGTTGTGGGCAGTGTCTGGTCGGCTGACCATGCCTTGCTCATACAGGAACTGATCTGGCTTGATTTCTACAGCTGGATGCCCTTCCTAACACCAACCTCATTTACAGTGAGTGCTGGGTGCTTTTTCGTGGCGCCTACACGTCCACTTTACAGTGTGGGCTGGGTGCTTTTTTGCCGTGGCACCTCCACGACCACCTTGCGGTGGGGGGGGGGGGGGACATATTGTTTATATGCTTCAGCATGTACCCATGGGAGGTCGGGTACCCTGTATTACTGCGTGACGCCAGAAGTCACGGTCGTGTGTCATTGACTTTGAGAGGTGTAGTTGGGTAAGGTCGGCTTTTATCACCTCATCCCAAGTCATCTTGGGTTTCCCCACTCCGCGGTTTCCATCAACTTCTAGTGCTCTGCACCTTTTTATGCAGCTGTCATCCTTCATACGCATCACATGTCCATACCAGCGTAACCGCCTCTCCTGTACGCAGCATTTGATTCCTCTTATGCTCAGTCTCTCTCTCAATTCCTTTATGCTTTGTCGTTCACGTATATTACTGTTACACATCCATCGGAGCATGCAGGCTTCGTTTCTCTCTAATCTACGTAAGTCTTCCACCTTCAGCGCCCAGGTCTCACTACCATGCAACATCGCTGTTCGGATACACGCATCATACAGTCTGCCTTTCATTCTGAGGGAGAAGCCTTTTGCAGCTAGCAGTGGTAGTAGTTCCCTAAACTTCTTCCATCCCGTTCTTACCCTAGTTATTGTACTTTCTGAGCACCCACCTCCGTTGCTAATTCGGTAGCAGAAGCTGTCTACTGTTTCTACAGGGCCCTCCCAGAGATTGGTGGTACTTGTTTCCTGTGGCTGTTTGCTTGCTGTTTCAGCACAGCTGCTGCATGTGAATCCTACATTCTTAATTAAGCTTCCTGAGATCCCGCTACATCTCTTGTGTACCCATTGTTTGCATTTGGGGCAGAGAATGGAGTTCCTACCTACACCTTTCCTACATACTGAGCAAGGCCATTTCCCTGAGGGGATCTGGGTTCTGTTTTCTCGTCTACTTATAAGGACCTTAGTCTTTGTCATGTTGACTTTGAGGCCCTTTCTCTCTAGTCCCTGCTTCCAGGTTTGGAATTTATTCTCTAGTTCTACCATAGATTCAGCTATGAGTGCGAGGTCATCAGCATACAGGAGTTCCCATGGGCATCCGGTCTTAAACTCCTCCGTTATTGCCTGCAGGACTATGATGAACAGGAGAGGGCTAAGAACAGAGCCCTGGTGGACCCCAACCTGTACGCTAAATTCCTCGCTATACTCATTGCCAATCCTAACTTTGCTGACTGCTCCCCTATACATGGCTTGTACCGCTTTCACAAGCCATTCATCTACTCCTAGTTTTCTAAGAGCCCACCAGATTACTGCACGTGGAACTCTGTCAAAGGCTTTCTCAAGGTCGACAAATGCCAAGTAGAGTGGCTTACTTTTAGCTAGGTACTTTTCCTGTAATTGCCTCACAAGGAAGAGGGCATCAGTGGTGCCTTTCCCTGGTACAAACCCAAATTGCATCTCGTCTATATTCACCCGGTCCCTAATCAGCTGTGCTATAACTCTTTCTGTTACTTTCATGACCTGGTCCATCAACTTTATACCTCTATAGTTTCCTCTATCTAGTGCATCGCCTTTACCTTTGTAGCAGTTGACAATGATGCTACTGCACCAATCTTTTGGTATGGCCCCCTCTAGTATTACCTGGTTAACGATACGTGTGGTTATAGTGTGACCTACAGACCCAGATGCCTTCAGCATCTCGGCAGCTATACCCGATGGACCGGTTGCCTTCCCTATCTTCATATCTCTGATTGCCTTACTTACTACGCTGCCGCTGACTTGTACTGCTGGTCCCTCTATAGGTTCTACGTGGGGTAGGGTCTCTTCTTCCCATGCATTCTCCTCATTTAGTAATCTATCATAATGACTCTTCCATGCATCTTTCTTCTCAGCACTTGTGAGGGCAAGCTCACCTTTATCATTCCGGATACACTTCTCTCCAATGACATCACAACTATCTCTGACACATTGCCTCGCAATCTTGAATACCTCCTGTTTCTGGTCCTCACGTTGTAAAACATGCTTGAATTTTCTATCCTCTGCTTCCCTCCTAGCTAAGTATACTTGTCGCCTAGCTTCCCTCTTGGTCTCTATGTAATGTACCCTGCTCCCCCCGTTCTTCCATTCTTTCCATGCCTGTCTCTTGGCCTTGACTGCTTCATCTACCTTATTGTTCCACCACCAAGTCACTCTCCTCCTGCTTGAGGTCTTACTCCAGCCACAAACCTCATCCGTCGCCTCTAGTAAGTTATTTTTTAGGAACTCCCAGTTCTCTTCTACGTTAAATGTCTGTATCTGTTCTTCTTTACTGTCGTAGGCGTTGAGTAAAATATCTTTAAATCTGTTACTGGTTGAGGGGACTTTCAGCTTCCAGATCTTTCTTCTCCAGGTTGGCCTCTGTTTCAGGGCTCGTCTAATTCTGACCGTGAGGTCGCTGACAACTAAGCTATGTTGGGATGTACATTCCTCACTAGGGAAGGCTTTTGTGTTTACGACCGTCCATCTGTCACGTCCTCTGATGAGGATAAAATCTAACTGACTAGAGTGCTCCCCTGATCTATAGGTGATCAGGTGGTTGTCGGGTTTTTTAAAGTTTGTGTTACATATCGACATGTCATTGGCGTCGCAGAATTCTAGAAGTCTGAATCCTTCCTCATTCCTTGTGCCAACTCCATGGCCTCCATGTACTCTATTGAAGTCATCGCAGTGTTTACCTACGTGTCCGTTAAAATCTCCTGCAATGATTAGGAAGTCCTTGTCGTCTGTTAGAGCAGTAGTGTGTATTAGGGACTCGTAAAACCTATCCTTAAGTTCGTCTGGCAGCCCCGATTGGGGTGCGTAAGCTGATATTATTGTGGTAATTGTCTTATTCAGGACTAGTCTGAGTTTAATGATTCTTGCATTTACCCTGTACACTGAGATTACTTTATCTACCCACTTGTCAGCTAATAGTATACCTACACCACCCATCCCATCGTCATTTCCCACCCAGAAAAATTTGTAGCACTGGCTTTTTCCTACAAGGACTCTAGCAGACCCTCCTCTCCATCTAGTCTCTTGCACACAGCATACATCAACTTCCTTTCGCTCTAGCATTTCTACGATTTCTCCTGCTCTTCCTTTCATTGAGCCTACATTGATGGTACCAACTCGGAGTTTTGGGCATTTGTCGACACTCGTAGGGGAGGGTCTCTGGGTTGGCGCTTCACGTGGGTGCTTGGTAGCTCGCAGATTCATATTTCATCTATTAATTCAGAGTTGCTCGTGTATTCCCAGCTCATCCATCCATAACGGTGGGAAAATTGAGGGCTAGAAGAACAGTGGTGGTGGGGTAATGGCAGGGTGTGTTGGGATGCGCCAGAGGAGGAGAGAGTTAGTTAGGCAGGTAGTAGCAGCAGCAGTGGAAATGGCATGCTAGGTTTGATTGGTCGAATAGACTATGGTGGTGTGTGGGGGTGGGGGGGAGGTAAATTGTGAGGTAGGAACTGAGGGTCGCATGGTAAATAACTGAGAGAGATACAATAGGATTAGAATACCGCATGGTAAATATCCAAGTTAATAAGTTAATACTACATCAGTAAAATTAACGTCATGAAAAACTACTAAGAGAAACCCTCGAAAATTTATCGCTAATACAGCAGGGAAAATTTAACGCTAATACAGCAGGGAACATCATAATATTAACGACAATATGTAGGCTAAAATACCTTCGTAGATTAGATGGATGGCTGGAAAAATTGGAATCAGCTCTAGTGATACATTTTAGCAGAGAAGAATGGGAAAGTGTCTTATCTCTTCAATATTTTCAGATTGAATGAATTAGGTTAAAGACAGGGTAGTAGCCTTAAAGAAGTGCATAGAGAGGGGGGGTAGGAACTGAGGGTCGCATGGTAAATAACTGAGAGAGATACAATAGGATTAGAATACCGCATGGTAAATATCCAAGTTAATAAGTTAATACTACATCAGTAAAATTAACGTCATGAAAAACTACTAAGAGAAACCCTCGAAAATTTATCGCTAATACAGCAGGGAAAATTTAACGCTAATACAGCAGGGAACATCATAATATTAACGACAATATGTAGGCTAAAATACCTTCGTAGATTAGATGGATGGCTGGAAAAATTGGAATCAGCTCTAGTGATACATTTTAGCAGAGAAGAATGGGAAAGTGTCTTATCTCTTCAATATTTTCAGATTGAATGAATTTAACGTCCATCTTCCACGCTAGCATGGGTTTGGACGGGTGTTTTCCCACTTGAGGCAAGATTGGTTGTCTTGCTCGCATAGGACTGTCTGGCGGGTTTTCTACGGCTGGATGCCCTTCCTAACACCAACCACGTTTACAGTGTGGGACTAGGAGGTTTTTACCATGTTACCTACATGGCCACATTACAGCGTGGACTGTGTTTTTTTTTTGTCGTGACACCTACACGACCTCATTTATTTAGGACTGGATGTTGTGGTACCAACATAACTTTACATTGAAAGGGGTGGTGTGGATGGGTAGGGGGTAGTGGGACGGGGGTGTATTTTTGTTAAGAGGTGCCTACTGACTGTAGGTCTCACTTTGTACTTAGGCAAGGCGGGTCTTTATTACCGTGTAGCGCCAAAGATCTTGGTTCAGTGACATTGTCTTGGAGAGGTGTAAGTGTGTGAGGTCGGAATTTATCAAGTCGTCCCAGGTTTTTCTGGGTCTGCCTACTCCGTGGCTACCATCTATTTTTATCGCCCTGCACTTTTATATATATATATATATATATATATATATATACATATATATATATATATATATATATACATATATATATATATATATATATATATATATTTAACTGTTGTTCAATCAATGATAAACATTGATTGCCAGCTAAATTAACAATAGGGATATAAAATATACAGAAGTGAAAACCAACCCAAACCAAACAGCGAGTGTGTTTTATTATATATTTCTGGCAATATTGTAACAATAATATAACAATATATATATATAAGGCGCCTGGCATTGGGCTTGCAATCGAAAGGTTGTGAGTTCAATTCTCGGACCAGGCGATGCCTTGTTTCCTTGAGCAAGACACTTTATTTCACGTTGCTCCAGTTTACTCAGCTGTAGAAATGAGATGATAGGAGTGGGGTCCCTATCATTAAATTACCCAAGACACCTCCATCGATGGAGGCACATGGCTTAGTGGTTAGAGCATTGGTCTTGCAATCTAAAGGTTGTGAGTTCAATTCTCACACCAGGTGATGTGTTGTTTCCTTGGGCAAGACACTTTATTTTCACATTGCTCCAGTTTACTCAACTGTAGAAATGAGATGATAGGGACTGGGGTTCCTATGATTCCACTGCAAAGTGGTGGTGGAGGTGCCACGGCAAAAAAGCACCCAGCCCACACTGTAAAAGTGGACGTGTAGGCGCCATGGAAAAAAAAAGCACCCAGCACTCACTGTAAATGAGGTTGGTGTTAGGAAGGGCATCCAGCTGTAGAAATCAAGCCAGAATCAGTTCCCATCCTACTCTTGCAAGCAGGGAAAAGCGGACGTAAAAATGATGATGATGATGATATATATATATATATGTATATATATATGCCCGTACATACACACACACAATTGTATTGTGTAAGTATACAGGGAAAAATCCAGAATAATAAGATTGACCACTTAACCATATAAAGTATTGACAGGAGGTACCAAATTCCGTTGTCATCGGCCCACAAAGTGGACATACACAGTTTCGACCCCTACCAACGATACTGCTATATTAAAACCTTTCAACATAATTAAATATAAGAATTTTTTTGTTAAGTAATACTCCAGACATCAGCTTAATAATGATGTTAGTTATATTTTTAATTTCCTGAAAATTTTGGATTACTTCCAAAATTAATTGAACCATAAAGGCAGCATATTTCATTAGAAATATGGTAATTAAATGGTTAAATATGGTTAAATATAGTTAGGTCAGGGTTTTGCTTGCTACTGATACCATGTAACCCAGTACAACCTGCTTCATGGCTGTGTGATTGGCAACTAAACTGTTTCATCCATCAGACCCTGGAATGGTGAGAAGGGTAAATGGAACCCTACAGCACAAAAAACAAAACAAATCAAGAGCTATTAAAAGGGGTGGTGAACTCCTCAGAGTCAACGGCCATCCACCCTACCTATGGGCTTAAATATAGCCTCACTAATCCATAATTGGCCAAGCATGGTGAGTACGGCTACACCCCTGACATGACCAAAACCAAACAGAAAGTGACGGAGGTCAACTAATTATAAACTGAAGTGAAACTGAACAGGAGTGTGTGCCACTACAACCACCACTACTACAACCACCACCACCACCACCACTACAACCACCCCTACAATCACCACTACTACTGCCACCACTACCAGCACCACCACCACTACAACCACCTCTACTGCCACCACTACCACCACCACCATAACCAACATCACTACCACCACTATAACCACCACCCCTACAACCACTACCACTACAACTACCACCACTACCATCACCATAACCAGCATCACCGCCACCACCACCACCACCACCACCACTACTACCATCACCACTACCACCACCACAGCTACCATAACCAACACCACTACAATAACCAACATCACTACAACCACCTCTGCCACCACCATAACCAACATCATCATCACCACCAACCACTGCCACTAACACCAACACCACTACAATCATCTCTGCCACCACCACCACCACTACCATCACCGCTACCACTACAATCACTACCATAACCAACACCACTACATCCACCACTGCCACCATTATAACCAACATCCTCACCACCACCACCACCACAACCACTACTATCACCAACATCACCACTACCACCACCACCATCACCACCACTACCATCACCACTGCCACTACAACTACCATCACTACCATAATCAACACAACTACAACCACCACCACCACCACCACTACCACTACAACTACCACCACCACTACCAAAATTATTTGAAACATATCAGCAGTGTTTTTATTAAAATTATAGTAATGAGTTTGTTAATTCAAATGTTTATAATATCTTTACTTGTGAACAAATTGTTGTGAAAATTTGCAATATTAAAGTAAAAACTTCAATTTTTAAAGTGATGAAATCATAGAGCTGTTTTGTACATTTCAAGAATGTCTTGTTAATGTGGTTTAATGTGTGTTTTTTTTTAAATTTAAATTCATATAGCATTTTTACTAGTGGACAGTTGTTGCAGTATTAGTGTAAAAACTTTTAATATTTAATATGATACAGTCATAATACTGTTTTGTACTTTACAAGAATGTCTTGTTAATGTAGTTTCATGTGGTTTGTTAATTCATATGTTTATAGTATCTTTACTAGTTGACAGATTGTTGTGGAAATTTGTAGTTAACCAAAAACATTAATTGGTAATGTGATGCAATGCAGCTATTTATGCTACATGATGTTGCATATGCACAATTGTTAATTAACACTTAACATCCAGTAATAATTCTTCAGAAAATATCTAAAAACAGTTTTATTCAAATGTTTATAGTATGGTGTTTATTATAGGTGGAGAGATTGTTATGAAAATTTGCATTATTGCAGTAAAAAGTTTAATTTTTAATGTAATGCAGTCATTGTGTTGTTTTGTATTTTCCAAGAATGTCTTGCTAATTTCATTTCATGAGGTCTGTTTAAGTCAAATATGTATAGTATCTTTACTATAATATATGATACAAGTCTACCAAATATAAACAAAATCTTTGAGTACACAGAAGCTATGAGAAGATTCTACAACAGAAAGTTCTAGATGTTTTACAGCTTTCCTTGTTTCCTCTTTTCTTTTTCATTTCCTTAGGCACAATCTGCCTATCATTGGACTTTAATATTTGAAGTTTTTATTTTTATTTTATTTTATTTTATCTGATCCCCCTTTAAAAAAAATGTTTCTTTCTTTTTTAATACTTTTTGATTACCAACTGTAAGGAGTACTCAATACTTCCCCTAGTCTGTCATGGTTTACTAGCTCTATACAGACGTTTAAATTGAATAAATGAATAAATAATACATTGGAGCCACATCTACAGCATATATCTTCTGAATCTTTACTGTAGAATCCAGCCATTCCAACTATCCAACCATCCAGTTATCTAGTCGTCTAGCTAGCCTAACACTTTAGCATTTAAACCAACCATATCAGGCCAGAATTCTCCCACCACTTTCTGTTCAAACCAGTCGTAACTGGCTACTCATACTTATATTAAGGTATTGTTCTCAAAATAAATAATATCAAAATCTCATAGATTCAATATTATGTGAGATAAAGTGTTTACCGTGAAAATGCTATAGTATATATATGTAAATGGTAAAGTAATGTAAATGCTAAAGGGTTAAATTGAATAAATAATTAAATAAATAAATACTAGTGGACAAATCACTGTGAAAGATTTGCAGTATTATCTTTTAACATCCTGTAATGATTTAGTAGAAAATAACTAAAAACAGAATTTTTAAATTCAAATGTTTATAGTATCTTTATTACTGGACAGATAGTTGTGAAAATTTGCTGTAAATTTGCTGAGAGGAGCACAACATTCAGGATCCTGAAATCAGTTATAATATAATGAAATTATTGTGTACAGTGTTCAGGTGCACTACAACTCATCAAAGGTGCATGTATAGTACATAGAATAATGTATAAAATGTCAGGAAAGTGAACAGTGAATGAGTCATGATGTACACACAGACACACACACACACACATGTGTGCGTGCGTATGGAGGGGGGTGTAGTGTTAACGAATTTCAGGAAGCATGGAAGTTTTAAAGGATGCAGTGTCTCGACAGCTAACAACTGATGCAGGTAGTTTGTTCTATGGAGGTTTTAAAGGATGCAGTGTCTCGACAGCTAACAACTGATGCAGGTAGTTTATTCCATGGAGGTTTTAAAGGATGCAGTGTCTCGACAGCTAACAACTGATGCAGGTAGTTTGTTCTATGGAGGTTTTAAAGGATGCAGTGTCTCGACAGCTAACAACTGATGCAGGTAGTTTATTCCATGGAGGTTTTAAAGGATGCAGTGTCTCGACAGCTAACAACTGATGCAGGTAGTTTATTCCATGGAGGTTTTAAAGGATGCAGTGTCTCGACAGCTAACAACTGATGCAGGTAGTTTGTTCCATGGAAGTTTTAAAGGATGCAGTGTCTCGACAGCTAACAACTGATGCAGGTAGTTTATTCCATGGAGGTTTTAAAGGATGCAGTGTCTCGACAGCTAACAACTGATGCAGGTAGTTTATTCCATGGAGGTTTTAAAGGATGCAGTGTCTCGACAGCTAACAACTGATGCAGGTAGTTTGTTCTATGGAGGTTTTAAGGGATGCAGTGTCTCGAAAGCTAACAACTGATGCAGGTAGTTTGTTCCATGGAGGTTTTAAAGGATGCAGTGTCTTGACAACTAACAACTGATGCAGGTAGTTTGTTCCATGCAACTCTGAGCGTGAAAAAATATTTCTAAAAGTCATGGGAGCTGTGCTGTTTTCTGACTTTGTTGGCATGCCCACGTGTGTTAGACACATGTTCTGCTTTTTCAAATTACTCATGGTGGAGACCCTGATAAAGAGGAAAATATTCCAGGGGTGTGTGTGTGTGTGTATATAGTAGGGGAAGAGTTCTGCTTAGTTAATTTAAATATGGCGGGGTCTCACATATGTATTACTTAATTTAAATATGGTCTCACATAAATATCATCATCATCATCGTTTAATGTTCATTTTTATATATTAGCATGGGTTAGACAAGTTGTCCTGTTGTAAACAATGACAGGTCAGGTGACCGTGTATTGCTCACACAGAACTTATTTTGGCTTTGTTTCTACAGATGGATGTCCTTCCTAACCCCAACCACATTTACAGTGAGTAGTGGATGCTTTTTATCATGACACCTACATGACCACTTTACAGTGTGGACTGGGTACTTTTTGTCATGACACCTACATGACAACTTTACAGTGTGGGCTGGGTGCTTTTTGTTGTGACACCTACACGACCACTTTAGAGTGTGGGCTGGGTGCTTTATGTCATGACACCTACATGACCACTTACAGTGTGGGCTGGGTGCTTTATGTCGTGACACCTACATGACCACTTTACAGTGTGGACTGGGTACTTTTGTTGTGACACCTACATAACCACTTTACAGTGTGGGCTGGGTGTTTTTTGTCATGATACCTACATGACCACTTTACAGTGTGGACTGGGTAAATATGGTCTCATATGGTCTCACATTGATTAAAGGATTAAATAGAATTATCCATGTAATTAGTAGAGCAAGTGGTGTTGTTATTGTTGTTATTGGTAGTAATGGTGATGACGATGGGTGATGATGATGATGATGATGATGATGATGGTGTTCGAGAAGATGGTGGTGGAGATGGTGGTGGTGGTGGCATTGATGGTGGTGGAGATGATGATGGCGGTGGTGGCAATATTGGTGATGAGAATGATGGTGGTGGTGAAGAAGATGATGGTAATGATGATGGTAATGATGATGATGATATTGACTCTATAACTTAAAAATATTCAACAATTTTCAAGTTACTGCTGGCATGCTCCTTCAGTTAATGTTTGAATGTTTTAAGTACTACAATATTTTAAGCACATATTCTAATATATATATATTTATATATATATATATATATATATATATATATATATATATATATATATATATATATATATATATGTGTGTGTGTGTGTGTGTGTGTATATATGAATATTGGTTTTATATATATATATATATATATATGTAATATATATATACACATACATATATATATTTATGTATGTATATATATATATATATATATATATATACACACTATATATATATATATTTATGTATGTGTATCTATCTATCTAGGGCGGGTAAAATTCCCGAGATCCATGGACGAGTTCTCTCCAGCGGTCTCTGTCCTCATTATCGCTGCCATATCCTGCATCTCCAACAGAATAGTGTCTGTCTTTAGGGCATCAACATACGTTAACCTTGGTCTTCCTCTTCCAGTGCGTCCATGTAGGGGCTCCCACAGGAGCACTGAGTTCAATGTTAACTCTGGATGTCTGTGAGCATGTCCAGCTAACGTCAGTCTCCTCTGTGTCACTTTTGAGCTGACTTTTGGGAGGCTCCCATACAGCTCTGAGTTTTTCATCCTCAGTGTATACTGATTAATGTTCAGAGACATCCTCAGCATTCTCGTGTAGCACCCATCCACCATCTGAATGAATTTCTTGGTCAGTGTCCAAGTCTCAGACCCGTACAGCAGCACAGACTCCACTATAGCAATGAAGAGGCGGATTTTCAGGTCTTTCTGAAGGTCCGACTTCCACACCGATCTCAAGCTGTGGCACGCTGCCCAGGCTTTGCTCTTCCTCTCAACCACATCATCTTCTGCATTCCCAATCTTTGCTCTCAAATACAGGAAGTCCTCAACCAATTCTAGCGGCTTCCCGCCTACATTAGTGATCCCCTCTGGCTTCTCAACATTCTCTACCAGATATTTTGTTTTAGTCTCATTCATTCTCAACCCCACACTCATCGACACAGTCTCAACCTCCTACATCAAATCCTCTGCCTCCTTCACTGTATTTGTCACCAAAACTATGTCGTCGGCAAATTCAGCATCCGATATCTTTTTCGCCTTAACTCTCCTGCTCTGAGCCAGTGCTACAGTAAAGCCAGAGTCCTGGTGTTTCTCCAGTGCAAGGCGCATACAATAGTCCACTACGTTGATAAAAAGGTAGGGAGCCAATATATGTCCCTGGAGCACTCCAGCCAGTATCTCAAAGAACTCTGTCATCCCATCAGGTGTAATGACTTGGGCTTTGGTGTTGGTGTAGAGCAGTGATATCAGGTCCACTATCTTCTTGGGGATTCCATAAGCCTGTAAGATCTTCATCAGGCAGTAACGGTCCACAGAATCAAACGCCTTCCTAAAGTCAATGAAAACCATGACCGCAGGAAGGCACTTTGCTCTAGCTCCCTTTAATATCCTCCTCAGCATCAGGATGTGACCAGTGGTTGATCTTCCCTCTCTGAAGCCGTTCTGGTTGTCCCTGAGCTTCTTCTCCATCTCAGGCTGGATCCTGTTAAGAATCATCCTGTTGAGGGTCTTTGCCACAAGTGACGTCAGTGGGATCCCCCTGTAGTTGTTGGTGTTAGAGAGATCTCCCTTCTTTGGCACTGGGACGATGTTACTGATCCTCCACTGATTCATATATGCATATATGTATATATATATATATCATCATTTCATCATCATCATCATTTCATTTTACGTCCGCTTTTTCCCTGCTTGCAAGGATGGGATGGGAACTGATTCTGGCTTTATTTCTACAGCTGGATGCCCTTCCTAACACCAACCTCATTTACAGTGTGGGCTGGGTGCTTTTTAGCCGTGGCACCTCCACGACCACTTTGCAGTGGAATGATAGGGACCCCAGTCCTATCATCTCATTTCTACAGCTGAGTAAACTGGAGTAATGGGAAATAAAGTGTCTTGCTCAAGGAAACAACACATCACCCGGTCTGAGAATTGAACTCACAACCTTTCGATTGCAAGGCCAATGCTCTAACCACTAATCCATGTGCCTCCATATCTGTATATATATCAAAGGCATGTATTGAGTTAGAAACTCAAAATAGTCTCTTACAACAAAATTAGCTCTAGGAAAGAGGTTTTTCCGAACCGTATAATATAACTGAACAAAAAAAGAAAAACGAACACAGACATATACATATATGTGTTCAAATCGTAATGGACCAGATTCGCTAAGGTGAAAAGAATACTAACTAAAAACAATGGGTTTGCCAGACTCAATTTAAGAATAAATCAAGAAAAATAAATACAAACCCGGACAGTTTTGATAATACTGTTTCGCAATATTAATTGTGAAGAGG
>OZ024744.1:91745326-91767826 GCA_964016885.1 Eledone cirrhosa
TACTATCTTAGTAATGAAATAATGATTAATTTTAGTAAACAACTCAAAATTCTTCATTAACCCTTTTGATACCAACATAACCAAAAAAAAACTTTTGCTTCTATGAAAAAGAACCGCCATTTTTAAAGAAATCTTCCAACAATTATATATAAAAACCATATGTTAAGTTAGTGACTTACTAATTGTATATAAGACCCAAGAAGACCTGGAATGAGGTGATAAAAACTGACCTTGTCCAATTGCACCTCTCAAAGGCGATGACACAGGACCGCGACCTCTGGCATTAGCAGGAATACAGAAGACCTGACTTCCCACAGGTACAAGCTGAATCTGAAGCATATAGACAATATGCCCCCATGCCCCTCCCACTGTAAAGTGTTCGTGTAGGTATCACGACAAAAAGCACTCAGCCCACACTGTAAAGTGGTCGTGTAGGTGTCACAGTAAAAAAAGCACCCAATCAACACTTAAATGAAGTTGGTGTTAGGAAGGGCATCCCGCTGTCGAAATCAAGCCAAAATCAGTTCTGTATGCGCAAGACATAGTCACCTGACCTAGCATTCCCCCACAACAGGACAACCTGTCTAAACCATGCTAGCGGTGATGATGATAATGATGATGATGAATCATATTAATTTACTATTTTAGTAATAAAATAATTAATAATTTTAGTAAATCCTTCAAAATTCTTCATTAGCTCTTTTGATACTTTTAGTAAATCCATCGAAATTCTTCATTAGCTCTTTTGATACCAACATAGCCAAAAAGCCACTTTTGCTTCTATGAAAAAGAACCACCATTTTTAAAGGAATCTTCCAACATAATTATATATAAGAACCATATGTTAAGTTAGTGTCTTCGTGATGAAATAATTAATACTTTTAGTAAAGCTACCAACCACTGTTTCTCTAGAACCAAACCACCCATTCTAAAGGGTTCCTATTTAAATTAATATTTTCCAACATAATTTTATATATAAGAACCATATGTTGAGTTAGTCAGCAAATTAACAGCAAAGTTATTAGAATGTCAAATAGAATGCTTCGCTATGTTTAAGTTTAATCTGATTTTCTGCATTCTCAGTTCAAATCCTGCTGAGGTCAGCTTTTCTTTTGATCTTTTTGAGGTCAATTAATAAAGTACCACTTGAGTATTGGGGTTGATTCTTCCACTTTCTCTCTTTCCCCACGCTCTCTCTCTCTCTCTCTCTCTGATGATTATAACACTAAATTCATCATCACCATCATCATACATCATCACCATCATCATCATCATCATCACAATATTAATAACGATGATCCTTAGAGTGAATTCATCATCATTATCCTCATCATCATCACCATCATCATTGTCATCATCATCATCATCATCATCATCAATATTTACTCTATTCACCTCCTCTTCTCCCTCCTCCTCCCACACTGCACATTCCCCCCCTTCTCTTACTCCTCACACTAACTTCTCCCTCTTCCTCTTCTCCCTACTCCTCTTCACCCTCCCCCTTTTCTCCCTCACACTGCTGTTTCTATTTGTTTTTGATGATTAATTAATTAATCAAATATTATAGATTATGATGTATAAAATTTTTTGACAGATCAATTATTTATAAATAATTGACTCGGAAAAAAATATAAATCGAAATATATTATAGATATAAGCAATAATAATAATAATGATTTCATTTATTAGCCACAAGGGCCGACATGTAGGGGACAATACAAAGACAGGGACAGTGGGGGTTTACAATAAGGTCGAGTAAAAATGCACAATGAAGATGTAAGAATATAAAATAAACTATGCATAAATATAACAAAATAAATTCCTCGATAAGGGGTGGACGACCCTGGGGTGACTCGGGTACCCCACCAATCCTGAACCACCCTGCGCTTCTAGGGCACCCAGGGAGAGCACCCTCTCCTCAAGTTAGCTAGCCTATAGGCGCATGGTCAGAGTTGACCCATTCACACGAGCCATTCTCGCCACATTCACCCACCTTTTAGCAAATGTACTGGGGGGCAGCACTTCTCTCTCCACCCTTACCTTCCTTTCCAGGTGAAACTTGAAGATAAGGGATTGGCCGAAGAGAAAAGTGTCTGTCTTCAGTCCTTTTAATCTGGTCCACCATATAACCTCTTTCGCAAATGCCACCAGACAGAGGAAAATTTCCTGCCCTTCCTGACCTAAGGAAGGCGGCGGGTCGATCTTCACTATGGACTCGGCCAATAGCCGGATTCGTTCCACACGCAACAGTACCTGTTCGACATAACTCCACAAGTGAGTAATGCATGGACATTGGATAAGTTTCGTCGTTCTGTGCGCATCTTGGGCAGGTCTGTCTGACAGCACTTCCATGCTGGTAGAGTTTATCCCGAACCGGCAGTGCCCCCGGTAGCACTGCCAAGCGAGGGATTTCTGGAAATTGTCCATCGTCCAAGGCTCAAAAGTCCCCCGGTACAGACTGGTCAGTTCAACTTCGTCGAGGCCCAAAGCTTCTCCGAGTGCGTCATCGCACTTGCCCACCACCAATCCTCTATAGAACTCGAGAGTGGAAGTTCCACTGATCGCATTGCCCGCTTGGTAGAGGACAGTGAGTGCCTGGCAACATTCCAGGTGCACAAATGAGCTGCGGAAAGGCCCGTCTGATAAATGGCGACCACACCTGTTCACCGTTGTGGCAGAATATCTGGAGATGTCGCAGCCTCAACGCATGTCTGAGCATCATTAGCCATGGCATGCCCAGCCCTCCGCGTAGAGGGTGCTGGCAGCAGATGGACCGCCTCACCATCGAAACTTGTCCCCCTCCACAACAATTTGAAGAGGAGCCGTTCCAACTTGACGAGGTACGGACGGGGGCAAGGCACGACGGTCAGGCGGTAGTAGATGACGGACGCAATGTACGCATTCGCCACCTCCGCGCGACCTTTCAGTGATAGCTTCCTCCCAGCCCGTTTTTGGGTGAGACTGGCTACTCTGCTCGTTACCTCGTCCCAATTCTTTTCCGCCTGGAGGTTTGGTCCGAACCAAATCCCGGGCAACTTTACCGGTCCGTCCGTCCAGCGCCCCACGATGCTGTTGGACGGCATGGGCCTGCCTCTCCAGGTTCAGAGCTGCAAGCCCACCGACTTTTCCGGGTTAAGTTTGGCTCCTGTCAACCTTTCATATTCCTTCAATAAGGTGCCGACCACCTCGATTTCTGAGGTGTTCGACACCATCACGGTGATGTCGTCCGCATAAGCCGACACCACCCTTCCACGTCCCAGTTCGAGCGGGATGCCCTGCAACAGCTCCAGAGTCAATACGTACAGAAGAGAGGAGAGAGGGCACCCTTGACGGACCGATCGGGAGAGCCGAAATGGTTCTGCGAGGTGGCCATTAACCTTGACCACCGAGCGTGTGCCGCTGTGCATTGCAGTGATCCAGCTTCTGAAGACGGCCGAAGCCAGCTGCTTTGAGGACAAACTCCAGATACCGATGGTTGACCCTATCGAATGCTTTCGATTGATCTAAATTGATCAGTGCCCCACTGAAGCTAGGTTTACACCCTACCCTCTCTATGATGTATCGCATGAGGTGGAGATTGTCGTGTATGGACCTGGCTGGGATTGCGCAAGTTTGCGCCTCCCCAACCAAATCCTCGATGACAAGCACCAATCTCTTTGCTAACACCTTGGCCAAAATCTTAAACTCTGTGTTGAGCAGAGTTATCGGCCTGAAGTTGTCTAATGTATCCCTCTTGTTCTCGTCTTTCCTTATCAGCGTCACCACTCCCCTGCTCACAGAACTGCGAATACTCCCATTCTGCTTCCAGTTGCAGTAGAGTACTTCGAGGAGATTGGAGAACAAGTCTGGCATATTAACGTAAAGCTCGTACGGCAGGCTATCCAAACCGGGTGACTTGCGCCTCATGCAGCCGACAAGGGGGTCCTGAATTTCGGCTGAAGTAATCGGCCTTTCGCAGCGCTCAACGTCGACCGTCGAGATGCGCGGCAAGCTGTCAAGATAGGGACTGAAATCCGCTACTCTCTCTGACTCGCCATTCTCCCCGAACAACCGAGCAAAGTGTTGGCGAAAGGCCTCACACATCCGCTTGGAATCGCTTATCTCGTGTCCGTCTCGGTCCACCAAAGACAGAATCATGGTTTTATTACCACGCTTCGCCTCCGCCATGCGGGCCCATCGAACAGCTTTGGTTCCCTCGTTTCTCAGCGCACGCGCCTTAGCTCTGACAATGCAACCTTCGTGTTTGGCATTGAAGAAATGGTCTCGGCTCTAGCACATCAGTTTCCACTACAAATGGCCTAGTCTAACTTATCTACCAGCTCCCCCTCCTTTCTATATTTCTCTAACGCTAGTTCTTTGCTGAACTCTATCGAAGTTACTCTAATCTCTATAATAATAATAATAATAATTGTTTCTACTTTAGGCACAAGGCCAGCAATTAACCAGTGCATTACTGGTGCTTTATTTTATCAACCCTATAATAATAATAATAATAATGATTTCTACTATAGGCACAAGGCCAGTAATTTGGGGAGAGGGGAAAGTTGATTAAATCAACCCAGTACGTTACTGGTACTTTATTTTATCGACCCTATAAGGATGAAAGACAAAGTTAACCTCAGATTTGAACTCAGAACATAAAGAGCCGTAACTCTATGTTGCAAAGTATGGCGTCCGACGCTCTACTGATATTGCCAAACAACAACAACAACTGATACAACGGTTTAAAGTGTGAATTAAAGAGGATTTGGGATTGTCATGAAATGAAAGGTCATCCCGATTGTCTCAAAACAGTTTTCAAACATTAGTTTCCGTTTTTTGGAACACTTCAAAGGGGAACAGCAAGAACCCTCCGATACGTCCTGAATAGCTGAGGCTGCAGGTAGCGACTTGATGTTCATTTGAACAAACATCAATTACTGAGACTCCAAGAATAATAATAAAAATAATAACAATAATAATTGTTTCTACGTTAGGCACACAGCCAGCAATGACCCAGTGTATTACTGGTACTTTATTTTATCGACCCCCGTAAGGACGAAAGGCAAAGTCAACCTCGGCGGGATTTGAACTCAGACCGTAAAGGGACGTAACTATGCTGGAAAGCATGGCGTCTGACTCTCTACCGATACTGCCAATCCACCGCCCTTAATAATAATAAAAATAATAACAATAATAATAGTTGTATTTATTGGCCACACTGTCCAACATATAGGGGACAATACAAAGACAAGGTCAGTGCGGGGGGGAGGGGCGGGCTTACAATAAAATCGAGTCTAAATACACAATAACAAAACAATTGACAATAAATATATATATAAAATTATATAAAGATGTAAACTATATAAAAATATAACAAAATAAATACCACAATAGGAGTGTGTGTGTGTGTGGGGGGGGGGGGGCGAACCAACCAAGGGCGACTTAGTTACCCCACCAATCGTGAACCACCTGATGCTTCAAGGACAATCGGGAAGAACACACCTCTACCTCTCAAGCTGCATGCTCAAATAGGCCCACCATTCACACTGGTCATTCTTGCCACATTCACCCACCCTTTAGCAAATGTACTGGAGGGGGGGGGGGGCACTTCTCTCTCTCCACCCTCACCTTCCTTACCAAGTGGAAATTGAATAACAACAACAACAACAATGATAATACTTTCTTTATTTAGTATATAACAACAATAATAATAATTGTTTCTATTTTTGGTACAAGGCCAGCAATTATCCCAGTGCATTACTGGTACTTTATTTTATCGACCCCCGTAAGGATGAAAGGCAAAGTTAACCTCTGTGGGATTTGAACCCAGATCATAAAGGACCATAACTCTATACCGCAAAGCATGGCGTCCGACCCTCTACCGATATTGCCAATGGTTTCTGATTTAGGCACAAGGCCAGGAATTTTAAGGTCAAAGGGAAATGTCGATTAAATCGACCCCAGTCCATTACTGGTACTTTATTTTATCGACCCCCGTAAGGATGAAAGGCAAAGTTAACCTCGGCGGGATTTGAACTCTGAACATAAAGGGCCATAACTCTTTGCTGCGAAGCATGACGTCCAACCCTCTACCGATACTGCCAAATGGTTTCTTATATGGGCACAAGGCCAGCAATTCTGGGGGAGGGGTAAGTCGATTAAAGTCGACCCCAGTGTGTGACTGGTACTTTATTTTATCAACCTCGTAAGCATGAAAAGGCAAAGTTAACTTCGGAGAGATTTGAACTCAGAACGTAAAGGGCCATAACTCCATGCTGCAAAGCATGGTGTCTGACGCTCTACCGATACTGCCTAATAATAATAATAATAATAATAATAATAATAATAATAATAATAATAATGAGTGAAGTAATCAAATAAAAATATAAAAATATCTCCATTCCAGAATATTTAAAAAGTCTGAATTTTTTTTCTCTATATTTTATTTTTGATATTTTTTCTTTTTGCTTTTTACTTTTTACTTTTTAATTTCTACTTTGCTCTCATCTCATTTATTTTTTCTTTCTTTTTTTTTTCTTTTTGTCTCTCTCTTTTATTTTTTGGTTTATTTCCATAATTTTAACTCTTTCATTTATTTATTTTTTTTGGGGTGTGTATGTTTTTTTCTGCTCTGGTTTTAAAAACATTTTTAAAAAAAGCCAAAATTTTTATAATTTTGTTACTCTAATTTCAGTTATATAAATTCTTTAGCATCAAATCATTTCATGTATTTAAAAAAAATTTGGTGATGATGATGATGATGATGATGATGATGATGATGATGATGAGGATTGTTGTTGTTGTTGTTGTTGTTGATATGGTTGATGTGGTGGTGGTGGTGTTGGTTGATGTGGTGGTGGTGTTGGTGGTGTTGGTGGTGGTGGTTGATGTGGTGGTGGTTGATGTGGTTGATGTGGTGGTGGTGTTGGTGGTGGTGGTGGTTGATGTGGTGGTGTTGGTGGTGGTGGTGGAGGTGGTTGATGTGGTTGTGGTCATGGTGTTGGTGTTGGTGGTGGTGGTGGTGGGAAATATATGAAGGTAAATTAATAAAATCAACATCATTATATATCATCATCATCATCACCATCACCATCACCACCACCACCACCACCACCACCACCAATGTCATCATCATCACCACCACTGCCATTATCATCATCATCATCATTTAACATCTGTTTTTCATGCTTGCATAGATTAGAAAGGTGTCACATTATGAGGCTTAACCAGGTCAGGTCAGGTCAGGTCAGATCAGGTGAGACCAGATGAGACCAGGTGACCATGTCTTTCTTGCTAACATAGATCTATATTTTGGCTTGGTTTCTACTGAGGGAAGTTATTCCTAATGCCAACCACATTTATAGTATATACTACATTACATCAGAAGTATATAAAGATACATAAATATATAAATATAAATAAATATATATTTAAATGATAATAAATACATAAATTCTAAATAAATATATATTGAAATTATAAATGTATAAATATAATATATATATATATATCAAAGTTATTATAAATATATATATATATTAAAGTTATAATAAATATATAAATATGAATATGTATATATTAAAATGATAAATATATATAAATATAAATAAATATATATTTAAATGGTAATAAATACATAAATTCTAAATAAATATATATTAAAATTATAATGAATGTATAAATATATATTAAATTGAGAGAGAGAGAGATGTAAGAAGAAGCATAGAAAGAGACGTAGAGAGCGTAAAAGAACATAGGAAACGTGTAAAAAAATTATTATTTCTACTTTTGGCACAAGGCCAGCAATTACCCAGTGCATTACTGGTACTTTATTTTATCGACCCCGTAAGGATGAAAGGGAAAGTTAACCTAGGCGGGATTCGAACTCAGAATGGCAAGGGCCGTAACTCTATGTGTCAAAGCATAGCGTCCGACTCTCTACCGATACTGCCTCAAAAAGTGTAAAAAATAATAACATGAGATAGAGTTACATGGGAAGGGGTTTAATTGTCCCTATATTTCGGATTTCACATCCATCAACTGGAGGGGGTGGGGGTGAGGGGAAATAGTTGTGTTGGAGAAGGACAACATGTGGCCTTCGTTGTTTACCGTGTGCGTAATATATTAAATTATACACATATATATATAAAATAATAAGTATATTTATATAAATATGAATAAAAATATATTAAAATTATAATATATATATATATATACATATATATATATACATATTAAAGAAAACAGCACAGCTCCCATGACTTCCGGAAACATTTTTTCACGCTCAGAATTGCTGAAGCATGGAACAAACTACCTACATCAGTTGTTAGCTGTCGAGACACTGCATCCTTTAAGGCCTCCATGCTTCCCGAGATTCGCCAACACTACACCTAATGTTCCCCCTCCATACACATACACACATGTATATCATGACTCATACACTATTACTTCCCTGACATTTGTATATTATTCTATGTACTATACATGCACCTTTGACGAGTTGTAGCGCACCTGAGCACTGTACACAACAATTTCATTATTATTATACCATATATATCATCATTATCATCATCATCGTTTAACGTCCATCTTCCACGTTTGCATGGGTTTGGATGGGAGTTTTCCCACTTGAGGCAAGAGTGGTTGTCTTGCTCGCATAGGACTGTATGTATATATATATATATACATATATATATATATATATATATATATATATATATATATATATATATATATATATATATATTTAAAGGTTAAACAAGGTTCAATGAATAAATCAAAGAATAAAGTTTTACAATAGATTAGAAGCACTCGGTAGAAATGGTTTTCCGGAATTATTAATATTAATTCAAAATATTAACAAAAATAGACATTCGTGTGATCAAGTATATTTTATTATACATATTTCAGAGGTACTGCGCTATCTTCAACAGTACGTCCTCATCAGATAAAATAAGATGATGCATGACATACCCTGACTAAGTAGATGGTTAAAATTCAGCCATGGCAGTGAATAAGATATGACAAAACTCAATATTTATATACCTTAAGATTGAGACATGAAAAAATTACATATAATACACCAAAAATTACATATAATACACTAACCTATTAAATAAGGAGTTGTCTTATGCTTACAAACATACAGATCTAACTTCAGATGAAATCAATATGATATTAACTGCTAGAAGAACTCTAATTAATTTCAACAATGAGTATTGGACCCGTTCAGATAGGAATAGAAACTTTGACATTACCATGGGATCATCGGACTCTGCGCAGGTTACCGATCTTCTGGGTATTTTTATCTTAAATAAGGTAAATAGAAAACTGCTGGAGATTACCGATGGTTTATATAGGGACGATATTTTATTTACGGTTGTCAAGCATAGCAATACAGAACTAAATAGGGTTAAGAAAACTATAATTGAATTCTTTAAAAATTACGACCTTAAATTAGAAGTTGAAAGTAGTACCAAAATAGTTAATTTCCTTGACGTTACCCTTAACTTAAACTCAGGATTTTATTACCCTTTCCATAAGCCCAATGAAAACTTAAATTACGTTAGCTATTACTCTAATCACCCTAAATCCGTGAAAAATGCAATAGTCAATAGTGTACAGAAACGCATAACTAGAATATCCGCTAATAAATCCATATTTGATGAAAAAGCAGGATATTATAATGACGCGCTATGTAAGGCAGGTTATAAAAATAATATTGAATATATAGACAATAATAATTTGAATTATAATCCTGGTAAAAATAAAACTAACATAAATAAACGAGATTCTAAAAATTATAATACAAACACCAATACCGTGAATAAATCGTGGAAAAAAATCAGAACTAAATCAGTTATATGGTTTGCTCCTCCCATATCTGTAGCAACCAAAACACCACTCGCAAATCTATTCTTTAAAGCTTTAGATAAATTCTTCCCCATACAACATAAATACCGTTCCATATTTAACAGACACACAATTAAGCTTTCTTATTCTACAACTATGAATATGGCCCAGAATATTGCAAAAATAAATAGTAGAATTCTAAATGATAACCAACAAACAATTAGGGATAATGAATATAATAAAATTAGCAATATTAATACTAGGAATAATAATGCTTTCTTTATTAACCACAAGAGTTTACACAAAGTAGACATTAAGGACAGTACAGGACAATACAGTACAGTACAAATGAGCATTTCTGCATGTAATAAACAAAAAAACAGAGGATGTAATAATAGAAAAATGAAAAATACCCCAATAGGGGGGAGACTTCTGAGGGTCATCGTGGAAAAAGCCCATTAAAAAAAGCCACGGTGACCCTGACCACCAGGGCAATTGTCCTCTCCCAGTTTTCCACCTTCAATTTACAGGCATATACTCAGAGTAGGTCCACTCATTCGGGTCATTCTTGCCTCTCTCGCCCATCTTTCAACAAAAAGCTGGGAAGAGACCACCTCCCTCCATACCCTGATTTTCATTTTCAAATGAAATTGGAAAAAGTTAATCAAGGCATCACTGAAGAGGTAAGTGCTCGTCTTCAGCCCTTTCAGACGTGTCCACCATACTATCTCTTTCGCCATGGCCACCAGACAGATAAAAACTGCCTGCCCTTCCCGGCTAAAGGAAGATGGCGCGGCAATCCTCACGATGGACTCAGCTGATAGTCGGATCCATTCTGCACGCGGCAGGAGGTGTTCGACATAAACCCACAAGTCAGCAATGCTCGGACACTGGATGAGTGTATGCAGGACGGTTTTGTCGCCCTGCACGCATCTCGGACATGCCCTGCTGACGGCACCTCAATGCCTGTAGAGTTTATCCCGAACTGGCAAAGCTCCTCGGTAGCACTGCCAGGCCAGGGATTTCTGGCTGTTGTCCATAGGCCCTGGCCCGAAAGTTCTTCCAAAGAGATTAGCTAGTTGATTTTCGTCGACGCCTAGAGTTTCCCCAAGTACGTCGTCGCTCTTCCCCTCGACTAATCCTCTATAGAAAGCCAAGGTGGAGTTTACACCGATCACATTGCCCGATTGGTCGAGGGCTGTGAGCGCCTGAAGACATTTCAGTCCCCAAGCGCTCCCTCTCAGTCTTCGCTTGACCCAGGACTGCAGCTCCGTCAAGGAGATGAGCTGGGGAAAGACGCGTCTAGCAAATGGCGACCACACCTGATCACCGTCGAGGAAGAGGTGGAGATGTCGTAGCCTGAGCGCGTGTCTGCGCATCATTAGCCACGGCATGCCCAGCCCTCCACGTAGCGGGTGTTGACAGCAGATGGACCGCCTGACCATCGGAGCGCGTCCCTTCCACAAAAAGCGAAAGGGCAAACGCTCCAGCGCAGTCAGGCGAGGCTTAGGACAAGGCATGATGGTCAGGCGGTAGTAGATGACGGACGCGATGTACGCGTTAGCCACCTCCGCTAGACCTTTCAGGGATAGCTTCCTCTCCGCCCATTTCTGGGTGAGAGAAGCCACCCTGCTCGTCACCTCATCCCAGTTTTTGTCCGTCTGGAGGTCCGGACCTAACCAGACCCCTAACAATTTAACTGGTCCATCCGTCCAGCGCCCGACAACGCCGCAGGTCCACCAACTTTTCCTGGTTAATCATTGCTCCTGTCACCGCTTCGTATTCTCTTAGTGTAGTGCTGATCGCCTCGATGTGTTTGGCGTTCGACACCACTACGGTGACATATTAATCTAAGCACTATCAATAGAACACTTCCAAGTACTAGCAATGTTAATGTCAATTGCCCAATTTATAGTAATAACAATAAATCAAAATGTAATTGTAGAAATAGACCAGATTGCCCTCTGCAAAATAATTGTCTGGATAGCAATCTAGTCTATAAATGCACCGTAAAAGCAAATAACATCACATACAACTATATTGGTGCAACTTCATCGACATTTAAATTAAGATTTTCGAATCACAAATATTCTTTTTCGAATCCTAATAGGAAATCTTCGACTTCTTTATCACAACTTATATGGTCATTAAAAGACAACAATTTAAAATACTCGATTTCTTGGTCAAAGCTGTGTAATAATCGAATCTATTTGAATTCTTCAATATCACCTAACTGCAATTTTTGTACTATGGAGACCCTATTAATAATTACTAATTATGAAAATTTAATTAACAAAAAAAGTGAATTATTCTCAAATTGCCTACATAAAGCTTCTTCTACATTCCAAGCATTGCAAAAAGTCAGGAAAAAACATTGAATAAATAAGTTCTAATTTTTTATGTTTCTTATCAACTGAGTGCGTAAAATGATACTATAACAGATTATAAAACCTTATAATAATTTTTTAATCTCTTGATGAATATGCATATCATTTGATTGTGTAAATACATTTAATTTTTTCGGGATTTATTGTATTTTTTAAAATATATAGATTATATGGTTAACAGTTATAAGGAATCGTAGACCATTCATTTATTTATTTTGAATATGTTGTTTTAAGATTCAAGATGTTTGATTTATATATTTATGGTATATGTGTCGTACACGATCCTAGTCGACTAACTTTTTCCACTTAACTTGTCTATGTTTGGTTGTTCACGAACATTGACATTGCACATCCAACGGAGCATACTTGCTTCATTTCTCTCCAGCTGTCGCATATCTTCTTCGGTTGCTTCCCTTGTCTCACTACCATGCAGCATCACGCATCTCACACAGGCATCATTTAACCATCCTTTCATGCGCAGGGAGAAACCCTTCTTTGTAAACAGAGGGAGCAGCTCCCTAAACTTCTTCCAACCCATCCTTATTCTAGATACTATGGCCTCGGAACACCCCCTCACTCCCATGCTAATCTGATTACCTATGTACCGGAAGTTATCAACCACTTCTATAGAACCCACCTGCATTGTAAAAATGTGTCTATCACTGTGATTACTACTGCCAACTTTCCCTGTACATCTACTGCATACGTAGTTTTCCCTACCTGTTAGTTTGCCTGCTATCCCACTACATCTCTTGTGTACCCAAGCTCTGCATTGCATACATTTTATGGAATTTATGCCAGTTCCTTTCCTACAGATCGAACATGGCCATTTCCCCGATGGAATCAGAGTATTGTCCTCTCTTCTACTTATCAACACTTTTGTCTTAGCTATGTTCACTCTCAGTCCTCTTGATTCCAACTGCTGTTTCTATAGCCAGAATTTATTCTCTAGCTCCTCTACTGATTCTGCTATAAGAACCAGATCATCAGCATAGAGAAGTTCCCATGGGCATCCAGTCTTAAAATCCTCTGTTATGGCTTGGAGGACTATAATGAACAAGAGCGGCCTGAGGAACCTGATGTACACCTACTTGTATCTGGAATTCCTCACTAAACTCCATTCCTATTCTCACTTTACTGACAGCACCTCTGTACATAGCTTGCACTTTCCTCTCAAGCCATTTCTCTACCCCTAGTTTCCTTAGGGACCACCAGATGACAGATCTGGGTACCCTATCAAAGGCCTTCTCTAGGTCAACAAAAGCTAAGTATAGTGGCTTATTCTTCTCTAAGAACCTCTTTGTAGTTGCCTCACTATGAAGAGGGCATCTGTTGTACTTTTATGAGGCACAAAACCAAATTGCATCTCATCTAAATTGACCCTTTCTCTAATCAGTGGCGCTAATATTCTCTCTGCCACTTTCATAACCTGATCCATCAGCTTCATGCCCCTATAATTGTCCCTCTCTAGAGCATCTCCTTTACCTTTGTTACAATTTATGAGAATATTGCTGCTGTAGGTAGTAACTTCTATGGGACACCTTCAGTCAATCTGCTGCAAAACGCTTGTAACAGGTCAATACTCAGGAACTATTTTTCATATGTAAACGAAACTTCCGTCCACACTGTAAATGTGGTTGGTGTTAGGAAGGGCATCCAACCATAGAAAACCTGCCAGATAGTTCTATACAAGCGAGGCACGGTCACCCGACCAATCTTACCTCAAATGGGACAATTCCCGTCTAACCCATGCTAGCGTGGAAGATAGACGTTATATGATGATGATATATATATCTATATATATAAAACTGAGGATGTCTGTCTGTGAATTTGAATCCCTAAAACTCGAGAAGTACCCAACCGTTTTTTTTCAAACTTTACATGTGTATTACTTATGTTTCAGGAAGTGTTATGCACATAAAATTCAACTTTTTGATCCCCTAGGGCCCGCATTAGGTGAAAAACTGCGTTTTTTCAGCTTTTTAGGGGTCTTTTTGAGGTGTTACATCAGACCGATTTCCTTGAATTAACTATGTATTAGTCAGTCTCTTCTTCGTACCGCGAGCAAAGAAAAAAATCCAACTTTTTTATGTCCCGCATTAGGTGAAAAACTTCATTCTTTTAGCCTCATATTGTCCAGGCATGCAGTTTTTCCAATATGAGGTCTGTTGGCGGCCCGCATTCCAAATTACCTTATCCCGTGCAACGCCGGGTACCACTGCTAGTATATATATATATATATATATATATATATATATATATATATATATATATATATATATATATACAGAGAGAGAGAGATGTAAAATCACGACCACAGCACCAAGCAGTTTCAGCTTGTGTGTTCAGCAAGCCTTTTCAACACACAATCCAAAACTGCTTACCACTGAGGTCAGTATTTTACATATCTCTATACCCACTCTACATCTCCCCATGCATTGAGTACTCCCATGATTAGTGGTCTCCTCAGCCTCACCACACTCTGTCTCTCTTTCTCACCCCTTCTCTCTTTCTCATACACACACTCTCTCACTCACTCTCTCTCTCTCTCTCATACACACTCTCTCTATATATATATATATGTGGTTGGCACTAGGCAGGGCTGTAGAAACTAAGCCCAAATCAGTTCTGTATGAACAAGACATGGTCACCTGACCTGGCATTGCTCACAACAGGAGAACTCGTCTAACCCATGCTAACGTGGAAAAATGGACGTAATATGATGATGGTGATGGTGCTGATGATGCTGGTCGTGATGGTGATGATGATGGTGGTGATAATGGTGGTGATGATAATGGTGGTGATGATAATGGTGGTGATGGTGATGGCGATGGTGCTGATGATGGTGATGGTGACAACGGTGATGATGATGATGATGATGATAGTGATGATAATAATGGTGGTGATGGTGATGGCGATGGTGCTGATGATGGTGATGGTGACAACGGTGATGATGATGATGGTGATGGTGATGGGGATGACAATGACAATGATGATGATGATGAGGATGAATTTTTAAGGCTAAAAGAACAATCAAAATTTCGCTAGTGTGGGGTGGGACATAGGGTGAGGGAGGAAAGAAAGAGTTTATTATGGTATTTTGATTTTTCTCTCCATCCACCCACTCACTTACCCCCCCCCCCCCCGGGCTCAGCCCATGTTGCCACTTTAAGTGGATATGCTTGTTATTGTTTATTGTTGGTGTTTTGTTATATTTTACTGTGTGTGAGGGTGGGTGGGGTGGTAGGTGAATGAGTGGGTGGGTGGGGGACAATGTGGGGGAGAGGGGAGAGGAAAGGGGGGGAGAAGGTAGAGGAAAGGGGGGGATACTATTTAATGTATTTTTTTATCATTTGTTGCATACACATACGCATATACACACGCATACACATACCCATACACAGATGCATACGCATATATACATACACGCATACATAGATATATAGACACATACATACACATACACACATATATAGATACAGATGTACACCCACAAATCCACACATACATAGACACACAGGTATACACATGCACACACACACACACACATAGACATACACATATATTAACACACATTTAAACACAGATCTACAAGCACACACCCACATATACATACACACACATACACACGCAAAAAACACATACATACACATACATGCATTCACATACACAGATATATAGACACACAGCTACACACATACACACACACACACACACACACACACACACACATATATAGACACAAATATACATGCTCACACCCACATGCACACACCCTCATATACACATACACTCACACACTCAAACATGCACATGCAGACTCATACATACACATACATGCATGCACACACATAGACACACAGGTACATACACACACATTCATACACACACACACATACACATACACACATATATAGACACAGATGTACATGCACACACACACAAAACATGCATATACATGCATACACATATACAAATATATCGACACACATGTACACACACATACATACACATACACACATATTTAGACACAGATGTACATGCACGCACCCACGCATACATGCACACACACACACACACACACATACATACACATACACACATATTTAGACACAGATGTACATGCACGCACCCACGCATACATGCACACACACACACACACACACACACATACATACACATACACACATATTTAGACACAGATGTACATGCACGCACCCACGCATACATGCACACACACACACACACACACACACATACATACACATACACACATATTTAGACACAGATGTACATGCACGCACCCACGCATACATGCACACACACACACACACACACATACATACACATACACACATATTTAGACACAGATGTACATGCACGCACCCACGCATACATGCACACACACACACACACACATACATACACATACACACATATTTAGACACAGATGTACATGCACGCACCCACGCATACATGCACACACACACACACACATATATACAGGTACACAGAAACATACACATGCAGACACATACATACATAGATATATATATACACTTTTTTGTTCTGATGTTCAGCTATTTTCACATTGTTTTTGTTTAATTTATTTTTAAACATTATTACTATCATTATTAAGTGCGGTGGCTGGGCAGTATCGGTGGAGGTTCGGACACCATGCTTTGACGCATAGAGTTACGGCCCTTGCCATTCTGAATTCAAATCCCGCCGAGGTTAACTTTGCCTTTCATCCTTACGGGTCGATAAAATAAAGTACCAGTAATGTACTGGGTTATTGCTGGCCTTGTGCCTAAAGTAGAAACAATTATTATCATTATTATTAATAAAGCAAGGGCAGCGGATTGGCAGAATCGGTAGAGCGTCGGACAATATGCTTTGTGGAATATAGTTACGTTCCTTTATGTTCTGAGTTCAAATCCTGCCAAGGTTAACTTTGCCTTTCATCCTTACGGGGTCGATAAAATAAAGTACCAGTAATGCACTGGGGTCAATTTAATCGACTTTCATCACCCCCTGCTAATTTATGGCCTTGTGCCAATAAAATAAAGTACCAGTAATGTACTGGGGTTGATTTAATCGACTTTCCCTTCAAATTCCCATTCAAATTGCTGGCTTTGTGCCTAAAGTAGAAACAATTATTATTATTATTATTATTATTATTTTGATTTTTTTTTAAATCTGTCCTTGTTGCAATTAAAGAAATAATTATCGTTATATATATACATATATATATATATATAAATGAGAGGTATAGAGATTGATATATATATATTTTTTTTTTTTGGGGGGGGGGGGGGGTTACTTGTTTTATTACTATTTTTATTGTTATCCCCTCCTCTCCACCTGCACCCCCGCACCCCCAAATTCTTGTTCTCTGATATGTCCCATCATCTGAATAATCAAGTGCTTTTAGCAGACTTTTGAGTAGAAATGTAGAAAAGAAGAAAAAAGTGCAAAACTGGAAAAAATAAATAAATAAATTAATTAATTAAAAATTTGAAATTTGAAATTTTTAAAATAAAATCATGTGAGGGAGAGAGAGAGAGAGAGAGAGAGAGAGAGAGAGAGAGAGAGAGAGAGAGAGAGAGAGAGAGAGAAGGGGTGAGAGAGGAAGAGAGAGAGGAGGTGTGAGAGGTGGAAAAGGAGAGTGAGAGAGAGGTATAGAAAGAGAGCAAGAGAGAAAAAGAGTGGTATAGAAAGAGAGGGAGAAAAAGAGAAAGGGGGACAAAGAGATAGTGAAAAAGATGTGGTGAGAAATAGAGAGAAAGAGAGAGAGAGAGAGAGAGAGAGACAGAGAAAAGGTGTAGTGAGAGGGAGAGAGGGTGGTGAGAATGAGAGTTGTAGAGGAAGAAAGCAAGAGAGAGAGAGAGGGTGGAGAAGGAAAGTGGGAGAGGAAGAGAGAGGTGGAAAAGGAGAGCGAGAGAGAGAAAGAGAAAGAGATAGTGAAAAAGATGTGGTGAGAAATAGAGAGAAGGTGGTGAGAATGAGAGATGTAGAGGAAGAAAGCAAGAGAGAAAAAGAGAGGGAAAGAGAACAATTTTGAGAGAGGGGGTGGAGAAGGAGAGTGAGAGAGAGAGAGAGAGTAAGAGAGAAAGAGAGAGAGAGAGAAAGGTACATCAGTAGGACCTAGAGAGAGAGAAAGGTACATCAGTAGGACCTAGAGAGAGAGGAAGGTACATCAGTAGGACCTAGAGAGAAAGGTACATCAGTAGGACCTAGAGAGAGAGAGAGAGAGAGAGAGAGAGAAAGGTACATCAGTAGGACCTAGAGAGAGAGAGAGAGAAAGGTACATCAGTAGGACCTAGAGAGAGAGAGAGAGAAAGGTACATCAGTAGGACCTAGAGAGAGAGAGAGAAAGGTGCAATGGGAGTGGATGGAGAGTGAAATTAACAGAAAGTTAGAAGCTGAAGAAGAAACAGAAATAATTTTTTTTTTTTTTTTTTTTAGATTTTTATTTCGGGGAGTGTGGGAGGGGAGGGGGGGGGGGTAAAAGGAATAAAAGTCTAATTAAATCGCCCCCGCCCAGCCCCAGACACACCCACACACCACACCACACAAAAAAATTGTAACGATAATCTTTTGTTGGTGATGATGTCATTAGTTTGTAGAGAAGCAAGGTTTTAATGTGTTATTAATGCAAGGAAAGAAGGAATTGTTCATAAATACTAATAATGGTTTCGGGAGCAGCAGCAGCAGCAGTAGCAGCACTGGGTGGGGCTGGGGTGGTGGCTAGGGTGGGTAAATAATAATGATGGTAACGATAATTGTTTTATTTATTTTTTTTTTTTATTATCTCTCCCTTTTTTTTTTTTTTTAACTGGTTTCAGTCATTGAACTGCGGCTGTGACGAATGTGGGTGATGGGCGATGGGTATAGGAGGGGGTGAGGTGTAGGGGTAGGGTGGAGTGGTGGTGGTGGCGGTGGCGGTGGCGATAGTGGTGTTAGTTCTACCTTAAAGGAATTTTTAGTTGATCATATATCGATCCCGGCATTTATTTCACTGCTCCCCCCCCACACACAAACACACATACACACCCACACCCCACACAGACAGACACCATTCTTCAAGTCTGGTACTTATTTTATTGATTTCATTTTACTAAACCGCTATGTTAAAGGACAGAATTTACTCACACATCGTTTCAGACACAAACACACACACACACACACACATATGTGTATATATATATATATATATATATATATATATAAAGGACGATCGACTTTCGTCAAATCGGACCGAGGGAACAATGTTTCCGTTGGTCTCTCCAATTGCTAATACTATCTATTGGTCGCAACTCCAGGTAGAAGGAGCAACGTGAAATAAAGTGTCTTGCTCAAGGACATAACGCATCGCCTGGTCCAGGAATCGAACTCACAACCTTACGATTGCGAATCCAATTCTCTAACCACTCAGCCACACGCCTTCACCTCTAACCACTCAGCCACACGCCTTCATATATTATACATCTGTCTATCTAGGGCGGGTTAAATTCCTGAGATTTCTTTTCAATGGTTGATAATACCAGCGCCACTTGAGTAAAAGGTAATTATTTAACCCATAAATTGGGGCCCTAACAGGTACTACTACCCCAGGCCAGAGTAGACCTGGGACTGATAACAATGAAGGGGTAACTCCATATTCTCCACAGCTCCTGAACTCACACACACACACACACACACACACACACACACACACACACACACACACATACATATATATAAGGCAAATTGGCAGAGTCGTTAAGACGTCAGATAAAATGCTTTACGGTATTCCTCCCACCTCATTGCACTCTCTGAGTTCAAATCCCACCGTGGTCAACTTTTCGTCTCATCCTTTCAACATTGAAAGAATGTACCAGTCCAGTACTGGGGTCAATTCTTCCTCTATAGAAAAAATTGGCTATGTTCAGACCTTGAGAGGGTTGGACTCCGCCACAAATCAAAGTAGTACTCTGTACATGGAAAGGAGTAGAGTTGGTATAAAGGAAATAAACCTGACATACAATGCCTAGACATACAAGCTGAAATGGGTTTACACCTACAAATATGTAACATATATATATATATCATTTTCATTTCATTTCATTTTACGTCCACTTTTCCCTGCTTGCAAGGGTGGTACGGGAACTGATTCTGGCTTGATTTCTACAGCTGGATGTCCTTCCTAACACCAACCTCATTTACAGTGAGTGCCGGGTGCTTTTTTGCCGTGGCACCTCCACGACCACTTTGCAGTGGAATGATAGGGACCCCAGTCCCTATCATCTCATTTCTACAGCTGAGTAAACTGGAGCAATGTGAAATAAAGTGTCTTGCTCAAGGACATAACGCATCACCCGGTCTGAGAATTGAACTCACAACCTTTCGATTGCAAGGCCAATGCTCTAACCACTAAGCCATGTGCCTCCATATATATATATATATATATATAAACATTTGCCATATTTGAATTTATGTGTCATGATGATCATCATCATCGATTAACATCCATCTTCCACGCTAGCATGGGTTAGACGGGTCCTATTTTGAAGGCGCATGGCTTAGTGGTTAGAGCTTGCAATCGAAAGGTTGTGAGTTCAATTCTCGGACCAGGTGATGTGTTGTTTCCTTGAGCAAGACACTTTATTTCACATTGCTCCCGTTTCTTCAGCTGTAGAAATGAGATGATAGGGACTGGGGTCCCTATCATTCCACTGCAAAGTGGTTGTGGAGGTGCCACGGCAAAAAAGCAGCCAGCCCACACTGTAAAGTGGATGTGTAGGTGCCACGGAAAAAAGCACCCAGCACTCACTGTAAATGAGGTTGGTGTTAGGAAGGGCATCCAGCTGTAGAAATCAAGCCAGAATCAGTTCCCGTATGAGCAAGACAAGGTCAACCGACTGGACACTGCCCACAACAGGACTACCCGTCTAACCCATGCTAGCGTGGAAGAACGGACGTAAAATGGTGATGATGATGATGTGTCTGAGATAATTACAGACATGTGCCATATTTGAATTTATGTGTCAAAATTATCATCATCGATTAACATCCATCTTCCACACTAGCATGGGTTAGATGGGTCCTATTTTAAAGCAAGTTGTGTCGGGTGACCGTGTCTTGCTCAAATAGGGGTATTTCTGGCTGATTTTGTACGGCTGGATGCCCTTCCTAATGCCAACCACATTTACAGTGTGGGCTGGGTGCTTTTTGCCGTCTCTTTTACACATCCACTTTACAGTGTGGGTTGCGTGATGTGCTTCTATATTTTCTGTCAACCAAATTTCACTTGAGGCTATGGTAGAAGACACTTATCGAAGCTGCCAATGCAGAGGGACTGAATCTGAAGCCACATAGTTGTGAAGCATATTCCTTAACTAGAGTGCTGTGAGTTCCTCAAAGCTCTTTACTTGATGACACACACAATCAGTGAGTGCAAAACATCAACGAACGAATAAAAAAGCAAAATGAAAAACATCCTCTAATGATTTAGCAGAAAATATCTTAAAATGTGCTGTGTTAATTCAAATGTTTACAGTATCTTTAATAGTGGACAGATTGTTGTGAAAATTTGTATTATCTCTTAACATCCTGTAATGATTTAGCAGAAAATATCTAAAAATAGGTTTCTTAATTTAAATGTTTATAGTATATTTACTAGTGGACAGATTGTTGTGAACATTTTGCAATATTAGAGTAAAGATATTAACTTTTATTGTGATGCAGTCATGATGTTGTTTTATACTTTTCAATAATGTCTTGCTAATGTGGTTTCATAGTTCTGGCAGGATTGCTGCTATTGATGTTAGTTATTGTTTATTAGGAGAAACAACAAAGTAAATGGTTTCCTTAACCCTTTAGCATTTAAACCAGCCATATGTGGCCAGAGTTCTCTCACCTCTTTCTGCTCAAACCAGCCCTGACTGACTGTTCTCAAAATAAATAATATCAAAATCTCATAGATTCAATATTATGTTTACCACAAAAAATACAATAGTAAATATAGAGTAATGTAAATGGTAAAGTGGATTAGTGAAAGGTATGGCTCTGGGTATTGAAGATGACTGCCTGATCAGGGATTATGGACAATATCTTAAAGTCCTTGACATGGAAGTACCAACAGCCAAAGCTGTCTGCACACAGTAGAGTTGTGAGCTTGTGTCAAACAACTGCTATCATGTGTAGGACAGATTCAACTATCAGCCGGGTCTAATAGTGAAAATTGAACCACCTTACGTTTGAAGGGAGAATTGGATTTGCTGATGTACTGATGGTG
>OZ024744.1:91772826-91777826 GCA_964016885.1 Eledone cirrhosa
TGATGCTGTTTCAGGGAAAGAGGGTGAAAGAGATGTTCAGAGATTTATGATCCAGTGACCAGTTGGCCGTTTGATAGCTAATAGCAGTGCGATGGTGTGTGTTCTATATGTTAAAATCTAGGTGGTTCAGTACTAATTTTGGGATTGCTGGTTCAAATCATGGAGGTTTGAAGTTTGTGAATCTAGTAGCTATTTCATGACTACAGAAAATTGATCTTTCTATTTTGCTGTTAAGCAGCATCCCATCATACCTTAAAATATGTAGTAGTTCTAAATTACAAAGCCCGCAGTGGGACATTCTGCTGCTGTAGGCTTTTGCTACCGATAATTTTGACCAGCTAATCTTATATTCTAGGTTTTTGTCCTTAAGCTGCCATATATATATATATATATATATATATATATATATATATATATATATATATATATATATACATGCATAGGCCCATGCACACACTTATATGTGCACACACACATATACACACACATGTATACACACTTCTCACTCACTTGCACAGACAGAAAGGCAAAGATGCACTCTCAAATGTTACAGATACATACATATATACACACTTACACGCATATGCACATACATAAATACGTATATACATACATAAATACATACATACACAGATATATATGTATATATGCATATACACACACATGCATATACATATGATGGCTGCCCCCTCGTTATCGAGTATGGCCATTGCATGTAAAAAAAAACCCCATAGTAATAACAATAACGACAACAACAATAATAATTGTTTCTACTTTTGGCACAAGGCCAGCAATTACCCAGTGCATTACTGGTACTTTATTTTATCGACCCCGTTAGGATGAAAGGCAAAGTTAATCTCGGCGGGATTTGAACTCAGAATGGCAAGGGCCGTAACTCTATGCGTCAAAGCATGGTCCCTGACCCTCTACCAATACTGCCAATCCACTGCCATCCCAGTGTAATAATAATAATAAAATATATATATATATACATACACACACACATACATATCTATATATACATATACACATACATGGGTACACAAGAGATGTAGTGGGATCTCAGGAAGCATAACTAAGAATGTAGGCTTCACATGTAGCAGCTGTGCTGGGACAGCAAGCAGCAAACAGCCACAGGAAACAAGCACCACCAAACTCTGGGAGGGCTCTGTAGAAACAGTAGACAGCTTTTGCTACCTAGGTGACTGAATTAGCAGCAGAGGTGGGTGTTCGGAAAGTACAATAACTAGGGTAAGTGCGGGATAGAAGAAGTTTAGGGAGCTACTTCCTCTGCTAGCTGCAAAAGGCTTTTCCCTCAAAATGAAAGGCAGACTATATGATGCGTGTATACGAACAGCAATGTTACATGGTAGTGAGACCTGGGCGCTGTCTGTGGAAGACTTGCGTAGATTAGAAAGAAACGAAGCCTGCATGCTCCGATGGATGAGTAACAGTAATATATGTGAATGGCAAAGCATAAATGAATTGAGAGAGAGACTGAGCATAAGAGGAATCAAACGGTGTGTGCAGGAGAGGAGGTTGCATTGGTATGGACATGTGATGTGTATGAAGGATGACAGCTGCATAAAAAGGTGCAGTCGATGGAAGACACGGCGTGGGGAGACCCAAGGAATCCTGGGATGAGGTCATAAAAGCCGACCTTACCCAATTGCACCTCTCAAGGGCGACGACAGACGACTGTGACCTCTGGCGTCATGCAGTAATACAGAAGACCCGACCTCCCACGGGTACAAGCCGAAGCTGAAGCATATAGACAATATCCCCCCCCCCCCCCACACACTGTAAAGTGGACGTGTAGGCGCCACGGCAAAAAAGGACCCAGCCCACACTGCAAAGTGAATGTGTAGGTGCCACGGCAAAAAAAGTACCCAGCACTCACTGTAAATGAGGTTGGTGTTAGGAAGGGCATCCAGCTGTAGAAATCAAGCCAGAATCAGTTCCCGTATGAGCAAGACAAGGTCAACCGACTGGACACTGCCCACAACAGGACTACCCGTCTAACCCATGCTAGCGTGGAAGAACGGACGTAAAATGGTGATGATGATGATGTGTCTGAGATAATTACAGACATGTGCCATATTTGAATTTATGTGTCAAAATTATCATCATCGATTAACATCCATCTTCCACACTAGCATGGGTTAGATGGGTCCTATTTTAAAGCAAGTTGTGTCGGGTGACCGTGTCTTGCTCAAATAGGGGTATTTCTGGCTGATTTTGTACGGCTGGATGCCCTTCCTAATGCCAACCACATTTACAGTGTGGGCTGGGTGCTTTTTGCCGTCTCTTTTACACATCCACTTTACAGTGTGGGTTGCGTGATGTGCTTCTATATTTTCTGTCAACCAAATTTCACTTGAGGCTATGGTAGAAGACACTTATCGAAGCTGCCAATGCAGAGGGACTGAATCTGAAGCCACATAGTTGTGAAGCATATTCCTTAACTAGAGTGCTGTGAGTTCCTCAAAGCTCTTTACTTGATGACACACACAATCAGTGAGTGCAAAACATCAACGAACGAATAAAAAAGCAAAATGAAAAACATCCTCTAATGATTTAGCAGAAAATATCTTAAAATGTGCTGTGTTAATTCAAATGTTTACAGTATCTTTAATAGTGGACAGATTGTTGTGAAAATTTGTATTATCTCTTAACATCCTGTAATGATTTAGCAGAAAATATCTAAAAATAGGTTTCTTAATTTAAATGTTTATAGTATATTTACTAGTGGACAGATTGTTGTGAACATTTTGCAATATTAGAGTAAAGATATTAACTTTTATTGTGATGCAGTCATGATGTTGTTTTATACTTTTCAATAATGTCTTGCTAATGTGGTTTCATAGTTCTGGCAGGATTGCTGCTATTGATGTTAGTTATTGTTTATTAGGAGAAACAACAAAGTAAATGGTTTCCTTAACCCTTTAGCATTTAAACCAGCCATATGTGGCCAGAGTTCTCTCACCTCTTTCTGCTCAAACCAGCCCTGACTGACTGTTCTCAAAATAAATAATATCAAAATCTCATAGATTCAATATTATGTTTACCACAAAAAATACAATAGTAAATATAGAGTAATGTAAATGGTAAAGTGGATTAGTGAAAGGTATGGCTCTGGGTATTGAAGATGACTGCCTGATCAGGGATTATGGACAATATCTTAAAGTCCTTGACATGGAAGTACCAACAGCCAAAGCTGTCTGCACACAGTAGAGTTGTGAGCTTGTGTCAAACAACTGCTATCATGTGTAGGACAGATTCAACTATCAGCCGGGTCTAATAGTGAAAATTGAACCACCTTACGTTTGAAGGGAGAATTGGATTTGCTGATGTACTGATGGTGTTACTGTAAAAGGCCATATACACATACACATATATATATATGACAGCTGCATAAAAAAGGTGCAGTGCACTAGAGGTCAATGGAAACCGCAGAGTGGGGAGACCCAAGAAGACCTGGTGATAAAAGCTGACCTTACCCAATTACACCTCTCAAAGGTGATGACACATGACCGTAACCTCTGGTGTCACGCAGTAATACAGAGTACCCGACCTCTCATGGGTACAAGCTGAAGCATATAGACAATATTCCCCCACACCCTCACACTTTAAAGTGGACATGTAGGCACCACGAAAAAAAAAGCACCCAGCCCTCACTGTAAATGAGGTTGGTGTTAGGAAGTGCATCCAGCTGTAGAAATCAAGCCAGAATCAGTTCCCATATGAGCAAGGCATGGTCAGCCGACCAGACACTGCCCTCAACAGGACAACCTGTCTAACCCATGCTAGCGTGGAAGAACGGACGTAAAACGGTGATGATGATGATGATGATATGAAACATGTGTACCTAAAATGACAGCATAGTTTGTGTAATAAATAACTGTATGTCACAACTTCTGCCATGCATTGACTGCTCTTTGTACCTTTGAGTATACTTTACATTTGAATCACCATCATCATCATCATCATCATCCTCATCACGTCCATTCTTCCATGCTAGCATGGGTTAGACAGGTTGTCCTATTGTGGGCAATGCTAGGTCAGGTGACCATGTCTTGCTTATACATAACTTATTCCTCCCTCTCCAACACCAACCTCATTTACATGAGTACTGGGTGCTTTTTTACCATGGCACCTACACAACCACTTTACAGTGTGGACTGGCTGCTTTTTTTTGTCATGACACCTCCATGACCACTTTGCAGTAAGAGGGGGTATATTGTCTATATGCTTCAGCTTCGGCTTGAACCCATGGGAAGTCGGGTCTTCTGTATTACTGTGTATCGCCAGAGGGTTCGGTCCTGCGTCATCGCCTTTGAGAGGTGCAATTGGGTAAGGTCAGCTTTTATCACCTGAACCCAGGTCTTCTTGAGTCTCCCCAATCCAAGGCTTCCACCGACTTTTAGTGTTCTGCACCTTTTTATACAGCTGTCATCCTTTATTCAATATACTTTACATTTCACAATCATCATGATCATAATTGTTCTGTCCATTTTTTTCCATGCTTGCATGGGTTGAATGGGTCCTTTTCAGCATAGCATCTCTCCTCTTGTTGCATATCATCATTATCATCATCATCATCATCATCATTTTACGTCCACTTTTCCCTGCTTGCAAGGGTGGGACGGGAACTGATTCTGTGAGTTTCAGCTATGTGAGAGCATCACTCAACACATCCTCTCAAGCCTTCCTCAGTCTTCTTGTACTGGAGATTCCTTCCACTGAGATTTTCTGGCACTTCTTCACCCAGTTATCATATATATATAATAATACAAGGACGATTTGTTAAGCCTTCATTATGATGCATAGAGTTACGGCCCTTGCCATTCTGAGTTCAAATCCCGCCTAGGTTAACTTTGCCTTTCATCCTTACGGGGTCGATAAAATAAAGTACCAGTAATGCACTGGGTAATTGCTGGCCTTGTGCCAAAAGTAGAAACAATTATGTTTATTGATTGGTGACATTATTGATTGGTGAC
>OZ024744.1:91782826-91812826 GCA_964016885.1 Eledone cirrhosa
AGAAAGAAACGAAGCCTGCATGCTCCGATGGATGAGTAACAGTAATATATGTGAATGGCAAAGCATAAATGAATTGAGAGAGAGACTGAGCATAAGAGGAATCAAACGGTGTGTGCAGGAGAGGAGGTTGCATTGGTATGGACATGTGATGTGTATGAAGGATGACAGCTGCATAAAAAGGTGCAGTCGATGGAAGACACGGCGTGGGGAGACCCAAGGAATCCTGGGATGAGGTGATAAAAGCCGACCTTACCCAATTGCACCTCTCAAGGGCGATGACAGACGACTGTGACCTCTGGGTTCATGCAGTAATACAGAAGACCCAACTTCCCACGGGTACAAGCCGAAGCTGAAGCATATAGACAATATCCCCCCCTCCCCCACTGTAAAGTGGACGTGTAGGCGCCACGGCAAAAAAGGACCCAGCCCAAACTGCAAAGTGAACGTGTAGGCGCCACGGCAAAAAAAGCACCCACCACTCACTGTAAATGAGGTTGGTGTTAGGAAGGGCATCCAGCTGTAGAAATCAAGCCAGAATCAGTTCCCGTATGAGCAAGACAAGGTCAACCGACTGGACACTGCCCACAACAGGACAACCCATCTAACCCATGTTAGCGTGGAAGAACGGATGTAAATTGGTGATAATGATGACATACATATATATAGCAATTAACAGCGCTGCGATCGAATGTGGCTTTTTAGCCCAGCCAATGATCTAAAATGTCTTGCACAGAGTCGGCAACCAAAACATTCACTGGGAATAGTCGGCTGTGGTTGGAGGTCGTGTACTTTTGCATGTCGCTTGAGCCCTCCTGCTGATTTACATTCTCTACCACATGCTTGACAGGTATGATGAGTAGCATCTCTAACAGCAGCCTGGTAGTCAACCACTGGTCTTACTTTATGACTGCGAAGATGACTTTCGAGTGCAGCTCTGCTGAGGCAGAGTCTCGCACAGACGCTGCATGTCAGCGCCATAGGAGAACCTTCGCTGTCTGGAAATGTAACAGCAATGTCCTTCCTTACACCCCTTTTTACTTCCTCGAATGCGATTCGTGATGCCTCAAAGGCAACTTTCCTCTCATGTACAGTCTTTCTCTATTTATTACGATCAGCAGCAATATTCTCCCATGTATCAGCAGAGATGTTAGCGTCTTTCAAAGAGGCTTTCAACGAATCCTTATACCTCTTTTTGGGTTTATGTGGCGGTCGTGTTCCTTTCACTAACACTCCATAAAAGAGTTGTTTTGGTATTCTAGAATCCTTCATCCTGGCAAGGTGACCACTCCATCGGAGTCTTTGCTTAAGCACAAGAGCTTCTATACTGTCGCACAGAGAGTTTTCCAAAGTCTTGACATCACTGATGTGGTCCCTCCAGGTCTTGCAGGCATAAAGAAGAGAAGAAAGCACACATGCCTTGTACACCTTTACCTTTGTCTTCTTGCATATGTCTCGCCAACCGCAGAGGTGCCTCTCTACCTTTCCGAAAACATCACTTGCTTTCCTAATCCTGAGTGGAATTTCATTATCAAGGTTGCTGTATCTATTGACAGTGCATCTGCATATGCATACATACTCATTCATACATACATACACACATACATTCATACATACACTCCACCACACACACCCATATATACATATGATGATGATGATGATGATGATGATATATGTATTTATTTATTTAATATAGAAATGTCTTCTACAGGACTAGAACTGTTTCATTCGAAGGAAATCATCAAGCCTTCTTGATGATTTTCTTTGAATGAAACAGTTCTAGTCCTGTAGAAGCCATTTCTATATTAAATATTCATACTTGGCTATGTATTGAGTACCTTACTCACTATGGTTACCCCCGATAGAACCTGGGATACACACACATATATGTGTGTGTGTGTGTGTATTTCTGTATTATATATATGTGTATGTAAAAGGTAAACAGAAGTAACAACACAATCGGTACAGTATATGGAAGGTATATATTAGGTTAACGCTTGATATAGCAGGAAGAGGGTCTTAACGTTTTGGACGCTAGTCCTTCATCAAAAGAAAAGAATGAGAAATAAAATAGATTGAGGGGACGGGCAGGTTGGAATTGGAAAAAATGTCTTTAGATAAAAATAACAGGTCCAGTCATGTTGACATCTCTGGCAATGTATATATATATATATATATATGTGTGTATATATATATATGTGTATATATATATATATATTTATGTCAGGCCACTCTCGAGTGCTACTGGTAACATGTAACCCAGTACAACCTGCCACATGGTCGGGTCGTCGGCGACTAAACCGGCAACCCCATTAAGTTTACTTAGTGAGGAGGGTGATTTTGGACATCCTGCAGGACAAAAACAAAACCTGAAAAAGGGCGGAAAAACTCATAAGAGTCAACGGTTATCAAAAAATTGTGTAAATATGTATATAGTGTATATAGTGTATATTTGGTAGCCTTAGTCGGCAATCTGTCTAGGAGAGGGACCACTATGATTACAAAGCCGGGGCGGACAGAGCTCTTTGGCCTTGATAGGCAATCTGTCAAACCAATACTGACTGGGTCAAACGACGACATTGGTAAGCAGGATGTCGGATCAGTAGATAAGGCAATGATCAAGTAACTGTGAATTTGGTTCATACTACTAGTGGCAAGGCGATCATATCAACTATTGTTGGATGTTTCGGTGAGACACAACCGCTCTAATACAGAGTACTGCTTTCACTTGTATGGAGTAGCGACCACAAGTGTATATCCAGCTATTGAAAGCTAAATATGACACAAATCCTTCGATGTTCATCCCGCAGCGCTCGTCGCGTGGTTAAACAAGGACCGCGTCCTGCAACGGATTCCCAGATTGCAGTCGAAAAATCAGATACTGGGAAACATACACGGAGAAAAGAACCAACCCGACTTGTACAGGGAAAGAAAGACATCTTTGCTGGTACACTCAATGTTCAAACACTCCAGAAAGACCATAAAATCCCTGAACTGATTGCTTCAGCAGGGGCGACCAACCATGATGTTATCTGTCTTCAGGAGCACCGGTTCATACATGAAGAGCTTGTAACAAAGGAGCAAATATTTGGCAATTGGAGGCTGATAACTTGCTCAGCTTGGAAAAACAACATGAATGCAGCAAATGGTGGAGTTGGACTGCTTTTCAGCCCGCGAGCCTATGACGCACTTGCGAGTGTTGAAATGATAACATCAAGGATAATGATAGCTACGTTTAACGGGAATCCTGAAACCACTGTCATCTCTTGCTATAGTCCAACAAATGTATGTGACATGGCCGAAGTAGAGAGGTTTTACATGGAACTAACATCACTCACTAGACAAATCCCGAAACATAATGTTCTCATCATTGGCGGAGACTTCAACGCGCGTCTTGGACAGCTTGATGGATTCAAATTCTCATACCACTCACAAACCAATAGAAACGGTTGTATGCTAAAAGATTACTTCTGTGAGAACAATTTACGATGTCTCAACGCCATACTCCAAAAAAGACCAGGCCAGCGGTGGACACACAAATCTCCAAATGGCGACAAGACACAACTGGATTATATTATAATCAATCGAAAATGGAAGAACAGCGCAAAAAACTGCAGAGCATATGACTCGGATCATCGCATAGTGTTGACTCGGATCATCGCATAGTCTCGGCCAAGATACGATTAAGTCTCCGAGTGGATAAAAAGAAATCTGCAAATGCTACTCCTTACAACTGGGCAGTTCTGAATACCAATCCTGAGACTTACAAAACCTTTGTAACCCAACTGAGCAACCGATTTGCTGCCCTACAAGACTCTGCACCAGCAAAATCGTCAAATTCTACATTTAACCACTTTCAAATGGCATTCAAAGAGGCAGCAGCCGACACCATCCCTTTAAAACCCAAGGTTAAAAAACGAAAACCCTGGGAAACAGAGAGGATACGCCAAAAGTGCAAAGGGTTGCGAAAAGCTGCAGAATTGAAAGACACTCAGCGATCTCCAGAAAACATTAGTAACTTCAATGCTGCTTGTACAGCACTGAAAAGTGAGTATGAAATTGAGCAAGCTGAACACATGCAGAGAAAGATCAATCATATCTCGAGTACTGTCAGCAATAAGAGGTCTGCTGAAGTCTGGAAAACTGTCAATGAAATTAGTGGCAGAAAAAGTAGTGACAGAGCCAAACTGAAAGCCTCCAGCCAAGACGAACGTTTAAAACTGTGGCAACAACATTTTCAGAACCTACTTGTCAAAGCACCACAGATCATCGAAGAAGAAATAATACCCGTTTTTACAGAGGAACACCAAATACAGAAAGGTCCTTTCACTATGGAGGAACTACAGAAGGCAGTGAAAATTATTGGTAACGGAAAAGCGTGCGGACTCGACGAGATCGCAGCTGAAGTGTGGAAGGTACCTGAATTTCACCCAATCCTACTAGAATTGTGTAATGGTGTCTATAATCAAGACCCCATAGAGAAATAGACTGAGGGATGCATACTCCCTTTTCCAAAAAAGGGCGATCTTGGAATGGCTAAAAACTACCGTGGCATAACACTAATGGCAATTGCTGCAAAGATATACATTTATATATGTTGCTTAACAGAATAAGACCTGTCATTGACCCCTTGTTGAGGAAAAACCAAAATGGCTTCCGCACCAACAGATCAACATCAGGGCAAATACTTACTATTCGGCGTATCTTGGAAGGCGTAAAAGCCAAAAACCTCCCCTCCCAGCAACTCTCCTGTTTATTGACTTTTCAAAAGCATTCGATTCCATCCATCGTGGGAGGATGAGAGAGAGATACTTCTAGCCTACGGCTTGCCAAAGGAAACAGTAAATACTATCATGATGTTATATAAAAACACCCGCGCAATGGTGCGCTCACCTGATGGAGATACCAACTTCTTTGACATCATTGCAGGAGTGCTCCAGGGGGATACTCTTGCACCATATATTTTTATCATCTGCCTCGACTATGTATTGAGAAAAGCCCTGGACGAAAACTTAGAGCTTGGTTTCACTCTCACAAAGCGAAAGTGTAGACGCCATGCAGCTCAGAAAATCACCGATGCTGACTATGCGGATGATTTAGCAGTCCTCGCTGACTACCTTAAGGATGCAACATCACTACTTCACAGCATCGAATCAGTTGCAGAGGAAATCGGACTCTATGTCAACACAGGCAAAACAGAATATATTTGCCTGAACCAAGACTCCTCAGTTGGTATGCGAAGTCTAAACGGCGATATAATCAAGCAAGTTGACGACTTCAAATACTTGGGTAGCTATATCGCCTCCACAGAACATGATGTTAACATCAGACTGGGAAAAGCCTGGGGAGCATTGAATGCAATGGAAAAGATATGGAAATCAAACCTGCCGGCCAAACTGAAAAGGAATTTCTTCAGAGCTGCTGTGGAATCTGTGCTCGTTTATGGCTCTATCACTTGGATGCTAACGTCAAAACTGGAGAAAAAGCTAGACGGGGCATACACACGTATGCTCCGTGCTGCATTAAACGTGTCTTGGAGAGAACACCCAACAAATAAGGATCTCTATGGCAATATACCACCTATCAGCAGGTCAATACGTGGACAGAGACTCAGATTTGCTGGCCACTGTTGGTGCAGCAAGGAAGAAATAGCAGGTGATGTGTTGTTATGGAGTCCATCTCATGGAGCAAGAAACGCTGGTCGTCCCGAGAAGACATACATCAAGCAACTTGAGGACGATACTGGATGCACTGCGGAAGAACTGGCAAATGCTATGAGAGACAGAGATGGATGGAGGAAACGTGTCATAGAAGGCCGATCAACCTCGACCTGATGTATATATATATATGTATATGTATATATATATATATATATATATATATATATATATATATATATATATATATATATATATATATATATATATATATATATATATATATATGTGTGTATATATATATATATGTGTATATATATATATGTATATATATATATATATATATATGTGTGTGTGTATATATATATGTATATGGAGGCATATGGCTTAGTGGTTAGAACATTGGCCTTGCAATTGAAAGGTTGTGAGTTCAATTCTCAGACCGGGTGATAGGTTGTTTCCTTGAGCAAGACACTTTATTTCACATTGCTCCAGTTTACTCAGCTGTAGAAATGAGATGATAGGACTGGGGTCCCTATCATTCCACTGCAAAGTGCACGTGTAGGCGCCACGGCGAAAAAGCACCCAGCCCACACTGTAAATGACGTTGGTGTTAGGAAGGGCATCCTGGGTGCTTTTTTTGCCGTGGCACCTCCACGACCACTTTGCAGTGGAATGATAGGGACCCCAGTCCCTATCAGCTCATTTCTACAGCTGAGTAAACTGGAGCAACGTGAAATAAAGTGTCTTGCTCAAGGAAACAACACATCACCCGGTCTGAGAATTGAACTCACAACCTTTCGATTGCAAGGCCAATGCATTAACCACTAAGCCATGTGCCTCCATATATATATAAATATATTATCATCATCATCATCATCATCATCATTATCATCACTATTTAATGTCCATGTTTCCATACTGGGATGGATTTTGGTTTGGTTTCTACAGCTGGTTGTCCTTCCTAACACCAATCTCATTTACAGTCAGGACAATAGCCATGTAGCACTTTTGGAGGTGCCGGGTATTGAACCCAGGGCCTTTCGCATATATATATATATATATATATATATATACATACACATACACACATACATATATATATATATAATCATATTCATCATTTTTTTGCATACACTTTTCCACACTTGCATGGGTTGGACAGGTCCTTCTCAGCATGGCATTTCTCCACACAGCATTTCTCCAAATGTCGCGATCCTTTGTCATTATCTCTGGGCATCTCAGTGATTTGAGGTCAGCTCTCACATCCTCTGCCCAGGTCTTTCTTGGTCTACCTCTATCGCAACTTCCTTCCATCGGCGTTTCCTGGCACTTCTTCACCCAACGATCACTGTCCATGTGCATCACATGTCCATCCAAACCAACAGTCTTCTCTCTTGCACTCTACCTCGAATTGCTCTTAAACCCAGCTTCTCCTTCAACTCATAAATAAATATGTATCTACATATATACATATATATATATGTATTATATATATTGTTATACTTTGGGAGGGTCATGCTGCCAATAAAAACACATGCACCAGTTGAATTTCACTTCAATTTATTATAAACTCCCAGTCGGTTAATTTAATAATCCAAAGGTTGTTTAGTTGTTGATTGTCAAAGCACTTTCATCACACATACTGTGACCTCCTTAGTGATTACTTTTGTGTCTCTCCTTTGTTCTGTCTTCCATATATATATATATATATGTGTGTGTGTGTATATATATGTGTATATATATATATATATATATATATATTTATGTAAGAGGAAAAGGATCAGGACCTTTTCCTATTACCCACTCTACTCTTCTACCATAAGTATCGAGTTATCTGGTGGTTTATGGTCCACCTGGTTCCTTACCGCGCTTTGTTATACATATATATATATATATATATGAATCATCATCATTGTTTTGACATCTGCTTTCCCTGCTATATATATATTATTTATTTATGTTCAAACACTTAACAAAAAGTGATACCTAAGGTTTCAAGGTCCAATTATGACCATCTCCCCAGATTGTGCATGATGGTGTAGAATAGAAGAGTGATCAAATTTATGACCTAGTCATCAGGCAATTTGACAAGTTTAAAGGTACCATTACAAAACACTTAGCAAGAAGTTGGCTTTGAGATGTAGACAACCTTTAAAAATTTGTTCTTATAGTTGAAATAATTATTGTAAGATCCTAAATTTTTCACTGAGGCAGAGACATACATACATCTATACATGGTGGCTGCCAACTCGTTTTCGAGTACGACCACTACTTTATACCCATGTAGGAGAACTCCTACCGATGCGCTGAACAAGTGGTACAAACTCTGGTACAAACACTACACTTGTGACAATTATTGACACATAGTGCTGGGCCCATGGTACCATGTGACGACAAGTGCAGAGAGATCTCCAGATATAAAGCAATGCCTGTGCCGTGAAGCTTTTATAGTGAGCAAAGGCACTGCACAAAGCCAGTCCCACTCTCTTGACCAAGATGATATTTACCAAAAAGAAGAACAAGTCAACATCATTGGATACCATCAGAGTTGCAGGTGTTATATCAGAGTTTTCCTTCTCCTAGAATTATGCCTTGACAAAGGCTAAGGGGTCATCTCTCCCGGTGATTTTGGATGGCCATTGACTCTTAAGAGCTCCTTTGCCCTTTGACAGGTTTTGTTTTTAGTCCTGCAGGATGTCCAAAGTCACCCTCCTCACCAAGAAACCTTGGTGGGGTTGCCAGTTTAGTCGCCAACGACCCGACCATGAGACAGGTTGTACTGGGATACATGTTACCAGTAGCACCAACTGGTGACCTAACATAGCATATATACATACATATATACATACATACATACACACTTACACATACATACTTACACACATACTTACATATATGATGGCTGCCTCTTTGTTATCGAGTATGGCCATTGCACAATAAGCCCCCCCCCACCCCCCACCCCCATATATATTGATAATCAATGGTGCTGTTATCGAATGTGGCTTTTTAGCCCAGCCAATGATCTAAAATGTCTTGCACAGAGCTGGCAACCATGATAAAAACATTCACTGGAAATAGCCAGTTGATGTTGGACTTCATGTACTTTTGCATGTCATTTGAGCCCTCCTGCTGATCTACACTCTCTTCCACATGCTTGACAGGTATGATGAGTAGCTTCTCTGACAGCAGCCTGGTATTGAACAACTGGTCTCACTCCATGACTGAGAAGATGACTTTTGAGTCCAGCTCTGCTGAAGCAGAGTCTCACACATACATATAATAAAAATAATAATAATAAATATTATGTACAGTGCTCAGGTGCACTACAATTCATGTATATAGTACAAATGTCAGGAAAGTGAACAGTGTATGAGTCATGATATACACACAGACACACAAACACATTACATGCGTGTGTACGGAGGAGGAATATCAGGTGTACCGTTGGTGAATTTTGAGAAGCATGGAAGTTTTAAAGGATGCAATGTCTCGACAGCTAACAACTGATGCAGGCAGTTTGTTCCATGCGTCAGCAACTCTGAGCGTGAAAAAATGTTTCTGAAAGTCATGGGAGCTGTACTGTTTTCTGATTTTGTAAGCATGTCCACAGGTGTTAGACACATGGAATTCAAAAAGGTGCTCAGGGCTGTTGTTAGCGAGATGGTTAATAACTTTGTGGGTGTTTACTAAGTCAGTTGCCAGATGTGGGAGCTTCAATGTATCCATGCTCAGGGAGGCAAGACGTTCAGAGTATGGTAGGTGTCTGATGGAGGGTATTCGTTTAGTTGCACGTCTCTGAACAGTTTCCAGGAGGTCAATGTTCTGAGCAAGATAAGGGTTCCAGACTGGTGATGCAAATTCTAAGTGTAGGCACACCATAGCTATATATAGCTTTAAATAGATAGCTGGAGAGCAGCTGACAAAGGTCTTGCTGAGTGATGTTAAGACACCCTCGGCTTTCTTGACAATTTTAGAGACGTACTTTGTCCAACACAAATCGCTGCTGACCGTAATGCCCAGGTCACGTTCACAAGAAGACTCCTTGATATTAGTGTTGTGGAGGGAGTATATGGACGCTGGGTTTTTACTCCCAAAATGCATGGTGGTACACTTGTCCACAGCTAGCTTCAGTTGCCAGTCTGTGATCCATTGCTGCATTGTGTCCAGGTCTGATTGCAGGAAAGATCTATAGTGTTCAGGATCTATCCTTTTTATCTCAAGGTACAGCTTGATGTCATCTGCATATTTCAGCACTGTGGCATTCTTTAAGTTGGCATCTATATCATTAATATATGCAACAAGCAAAAGGGAACCAAGAACAGATCCCTGTGACACAACAGATGTCATCTCGTTGGTGAAGAATGCTGTCTTAGAACTGTGACTACCTCTTTTCGACTGAGAATGAAGGACTTCAACCAGTTAAAAAGATCATCCCTCACACCCATTGCAGAGAGTGTTGCCATAAGTCATTTGTGTGGCATAGAATTAAAAGCTTCAGAAAAGTCAAAATATACATACATACATATATACATACATATGCACACATATATACATACATATATACATGCATACATATAATACACACATATAATACATACATATAATACATACATATAGTACACACATACACACATATAGAGTTGCTGAAGCATGGAACAAACTGCCTGCGTCAGTTGTTAGCTGTCAGGATACTGCATCCTTTAAAACCCTCATGCTTCCTGAAATTCGCCAAAACTACTATAGCAACAACTACTACAACAGCAGCAACAACAACAGCAACAACTACTACAACAGCAACAACAACAACAACAACAACCATAACAACAAAAACATCAACAAAAACAACAGTAGTAACAACAGCAATGCTAATAATGTTTGAAATAGTTTAAATACAAACTCTCCATACACACATATATACGAGGGTGGGGATGGTAGGAGGATAATTGGAAGTATTTGCTTGGATTAATTATCATCATTATCGAAAATTAATTACATCATTGGTATAATTAATTGTTTCTACTTTTGGCACAAGGTCAGCAATTAACCAGTACATTACTGGTACTTTATTTTATCGACCCTGTAAAGGATGAAAGGCTAAGTTAACCTCAACGGGATTTGAACTCAGACCGTAAAGGGACGTAACTCTATGATGGAAATCATGGCGTCCGACCCTCCACCGATACTGCCAATACACACGTGTTTTAGCCTCAAAAAATTGTTTTATTTTATTCTGTTGCTTCCTCTTCTTACTCTCTATCTTTCTACCTCATCTTTTATGTCTCATTTCTATCCTCCGATGAAGGACTAGTCTCCGAAACGTTAAGACTCTTTTCCTGATATTTCAAGCGTTAAACTAATGTTATTTCTTCATTGCACTGTGTCATTTGGTTTGTTATTTCTGTTTACTTTTTGCACATATATATATATATCATCGTCATCAGCAGCATCGTTTAACGCCTAACTTCCACGCTAGCATGGGTTAGACGGTATATATATATATATATATATATATATATATATATATATGCTACTGAAACATTAGTTCTTGTCTGATGACCTTGTGATAAACATGTGAAACTCCAGACTAACAAGACTCACTATTTAGCCTTAATAAAATGAATATTAAAATTCTACTTCGGTATTGAGTACTCTTTTCTCTCAGACATCAACCAGATACGTATATATAAACAAGTTACTTTTGGTATTGAGTACTCTTTTCTCTCAGACATCAACCACATATGTATATATAAGTAAGTTTGTTTTGAAACAGCGAGTGAGTTTGAAATTAGAAATAGAAGCTTTCGTCGTATTTTTTTTTTTACTACACCCTGTGTTGGTGTAATGGTAACACAGTGATCTGGATAACCAAAGATGTGGGTTCGACTCCCATGTACATCAATACTCATCTATTTTCATTTCTTAGAGGGTTCTAAATTTCTTTAGTAAAAAAAAAAAAAAGAACGGCAAAAGCTTCTATTTCAAATATATCTAAATATTTTGATATATATATATAAATTACATATATAGCCATCCAACCCATGTTTGCAGTGTAAACAGATGTTAAATGATAAGCGGAACATCAAACATGTCTGTCTCCCCTTGACCATAGCCTGTATTGCATTGGCAATATTGCATAACGACCTTATTACTTAAGATGCTGTCTGATGAAGTCATGTTGGTAATTGCATGATGACTACATTGCGCAATCATGAAATCCTCAGAAATATGTATTACAGTTGATTCTGAATAAAATAATTATGAATTTCTACATCTGGTCTTCGCAATTATTCTTATTATTAATATGATGGCTGCAAACTATGCTAAGAGTATTGCAATCACTTGTCTGATTACAGAAAATGGTCAATTGTAGGCTACGGCCAGCAACAGGAACCTGTAACAGATCCTGAACAAGCAATATCTGTGCTTTGAAGGCTTTTTAAGTGGGGAAAGGCCTTGCACTCGACCAATCCCACTTTCTGAGCATCAAAAACACTACCTGAAAAGGAGAACTGGTCAACATCATCGGATGCTTCTGAAGCTGCAGGTTTTTTTCAGAGTTTCCCTCTCCTAGAAAGGTGTTGTGACAACAACTGGGGGCCTTCCACTCCCAGGTAAAAAAAAAAGAACTATTTGGATGGCCGTTGACTCTGATGAGTTCCTCCGCCTTTTGCCGGGTCTTCCATTATCCAAGGTTTCAGGAAATTAGACGTTTCTGTTGGAAACGTCTAATTTCGTAAAACTTTGGGTAATGGAATAATTATATTTTGTTGTTTATTATGTAATATATATATATATAAATATATATATAGCATTGTTGCATAATATATGCGGACAGAGGGTGCTGTGCACTTTGCTACTGCATTAAGTGTGGCAGAAACTAGAGTTCGAGGACCACTATAGATACTCGTTTACGTGTGTTGTATTGAAGCGAATAACTATGTGTATACTCTGGGAGTGTATTTTACATTACCTATTGAGTACGCTGAGATGCAACCGGTTCTAGTATTGATACCTATGCTGGGTCCGTCAAGTTATATATATATATATATATATATATATATATATATATATATATATATATATATATATATATATATATATATATATATATATATATATACACATATATATATATATAATACAATATAATATAATATAATATAATCTATATATCTAAAACAGAGAATGTCTGTCTTTCTATCAGCTCCCTAAAACTCGAGAACCACCCAACCGATTGTTTTCAAACTTCACACATGTAATACTTATGGTCATCTGAGTGTTTCGAGAAAAAACAATTTCAGATTTTCAATGCCCTAGGGACCGCATTAGGCGATTTAGCGATCTCTCTCTATAATTCTTAGTCTTTCTTTTTAGATAGACACAGATATAACGTTGCGCCCTTATATCTGTCTGTATGTCTGATGTCTGCATTACGACAGTGTGACGCTGTGTGTGTGTGTGTGTGTGTGTGTGCGCGTGTGTGTGTGTGTGTGTGTGTGTAACATTTTTCGAAATATTTACTTCTGCGTTCACAGATTGATTTTTTTTAGTTTCAGAAGATCCCGTTAAGGGTGAAAGCAGCGATTCTTTGCTTAAACTTTAATCTGTTATTTTAATATATATATATATATATATATATATATATATATGTAATTATATATTCGTGTACAGATATTTTTGCATACACAATAACAAAATATAAACAAACGTATTTTTTTCACGAGGCTCGATAAGGATAAATATATATCAAATATATAAGAACCCTAAAGCAAATCCCGAGCAACGCCGGGCCATTCTGCTAGTAAATTCGAAATCTATCTTCTATCATTCTCTCTCTCTCTCTCTCTCTCTCTCTCTCTCTCTCTCTCTCTCTCTCTCTCTCTCTCTCTCTCTCTCTCTCTCTCTCTCTCTCTCTCTCCCTCTCTCTCTCTCTTTCTTTCTTTCTATTTTATCTTTCCTCCTTTCTTTCTTTTCTGTCTTACATTCTTTATTTCTATCTTCTTCTTGTATATGTTAATGATGATGATAACGGTGATAATGATGATGATATATACATATCTAATTATATACTAAATGATCATATATACAGTATATATATATATATATATATATATATATATATATATATATATATATATATATATATATTGTTATACTTTGGGAGGGTCAATATATATTAAAATAACTGATTAAAGATTAAGCAAAGAATCGCTGCTTTCAACCTTAACGGGATCTTCTGAAACTAAAAAAATCAATCTGTGAATGCAGAAGTAAATATTTCGAAAAACGTTGCAACCGAAGGAAAACAGGAAGACGGTAATTTAACTCGTGAAGACGTTCCCTGACAATGAATGGAAAAAAACGAATATAATACGTCATTATGTGGATCGATGAGAACAATTACATGCAAAGACAAAACCACGTTTATGGTATAAATGGAGTCGTAAACTAATATTCTATTTAGAAAACCGAATGATTCTCGGCTTCAGAGTTAAGAATAATTGTTTCTACTTTTGGCACAAGGCCAGCACTTACCCAGTGCATTACTGGTACTTTATTTTATCAACCCCGTAAGGATGAAAGGCAAAGTTAACCTCGGCGGGATTTGAACTCAGAATGGCAAGGGCCGTAACTCTATGCGTCAAAGCATATATATGTACGAGAAAGTATACGTACCTTCACAAAACATATGGGTAAGATATACTTGCGTATACAAATAAGTAATAATATAAACATAAAATATACTTAGCTACCACATCAAGACGTAAATTTTCCGCGTATTGTACTATCCGTTAGGGTATAATGTGGGGCTGTGTTAGGGGAAAGTTTTATGCAATTTGTGTTTACAAGCCGAAATTGCCTCAGATTTTTTGTTTAAGATGTGGTCATTGGCGTAGAGTATTTCCAGGGCTTCAGCGGCGCAGAGATCACATGGTCTTTTATTTCCGTTATAAGATCTAGCTTTAGCTAGGATCTCCCAGTGTAACCTATATTGGGTGTGGTTGTCTTTTAGACTCCAGATATAAGCTGAACGTGACGTCATATTCTTTCTTAAAGGGTTAAGAAAAGAACGGGTGTGTATGTAAAGACGCTTCTTGAATCTAATAGCGGTTAACCCTATGTAGGCCCTACGAGTCGTGGGTGTTTCGACCTTACATTTGTAGACAATGTTACTGGAGAGGCATTTCTCGGATGGAGGGCAGTCAATCCGATTCCTATAATTACAGTTAGTACTAGCTACAGGGTTGCACGTGTTACTACGGCTAGGTAGTTTAGTTAAATTTGAAGCTGTGATGTTATGTGCAAGGTTAGGAGTCGTAGAGTAAGATATTTTAATGGTATTTCTATTAAAAATTTTATAATATTTATGTGCTGAGGGGAAATGCTTCTTAATAAGGGAGAGAAAGATCATAGCTAATGGTGTGGCCACCTCCATATTATATGGTGGGTTATACCATATAATACGTCGGGATCTATTTTTCCTTGGTCTATGCTCATACTTAGTATATGCTACCTTATCGACAAATCCACTCCGAGCAAGAGCTTCATTGTAATATGTGGAATGGCCGGTGAAAATATGCTCGTTTGTAGATAGATAGGAAAGCCTCAAAGAAACATTTCTTACTAGGTTCTTGGTTATGCTGGCAGGATGGTTAGAATGCTTACTTATATAATTAAGCGTATCATTCGGCTTTCTATACGGGTAGTGCAAGCCATTCGACAAATTGAGGGTAAACGTCGAGGCAATTAACGACTGAGAGGTTGGCCTCAACCTGTATGGAGAGATTGAAGCCTTTAAAGAAGGCTGTGAGTTCTTTTCTGAACCTGTCGCAAGCACGTGGACCGCACTTAGTCATGGTCAAAAGACCGTCATCACGGTACAAACCACCACCCACGTTGGGTAATTCTTCCTTGATAGAGAAAGGAAGGAAAAGGCCGATAAGATCTGAAACCTCCGCCGAATCGCTGGCGCCCATACTCACGTCGAATAGGGTACTATTAGATTTTTTTATCTAAATAGAGTTGTCGAAATTAATCACCGACTTACGGGCATTGAGGATGACATCAACTTCGAAATCCTTAACCGCTGTGAGTGTTTTAGCGAAATTGATAGCTCTAAGAAGTGGTAAAGTGATGGTGGAGTAGTAGTTATTGATGTTGAATTGGATAAAATGGCAATGTTCCTTGTTGCATATGCCATTGAACCAATCAATGACCGCGAAAGAATTATTCCACAGTGCAAGAGGGAGCAAACTTCAAATTTCAGGTATAATTCTATCTAAAATCATTTTACTAAGTCTACATAAATCAGACTTCGTAGAGTTAATTAGCCGAATAGAGGGGTTGTTGGTAAAATTGGGTTTGTGATCCTTCAGGGTAAAGTGGGGAGATATAGGGTCCAGAATCTCAGTCGGGTCCTAGATGTTGAGTTCAGAAGTGATTTTAAACTCAGCATCGTTGATGTCATTAATGACACTCCGATTGGTTTTCTGGTAATCCTTAGTTACAGCATTATGTAGCAGTTGATGGTAAGTACTGTACTCCACTTGCTATAGATTGCCAGTTTTGTCGGAGTGGACGTGCACGGCATTATAATCCTTAATAGAACGAATTCTATTCTTCAGGTCCTGCTGGAGGAATTGCTCATATTCCAAAATTTGAGCGATTCTTTGCTTAAACTTTAATCTGTTATTTTAATAAATATTTGCTCTACGGTTCTTATATCTTTGATATATATTTATCCTTATCGAGCCCTCTTTGGATTTTAGTCATCACATTTATTATTATTACTATATATATACACTGTGTGTATATATACTGTGTATATATATGTATATATATACTGTATATATATATATATATATATATATATAACACATAAGAAACGAAGAATCAGTGGTGCGACGAATTACAATTTATTAAACATATTATCCACGTATCTGAGGATCTTGCGATTTCAGAGTCAGGTTCGATCATTGCATCGATCGTGCCTCGAGCTGGTCGCCAGAGAAACGATTGTAATATGTCTAATACATTTTAATTCGTCGCACCACTGATTCTCCGTTTCTTATGTGATATTATACTCTGCTCTGTAAGAGCATCGAGTGCTCAAACGGCCTACCGCATACGGACGCTTTAAGCATCCCACACCAATTATATATATATATATAGACTGTGTGTATATATACATATATATATATATATATATATATATATATATATATATATATATACACACACATATACACTAAGATATGCTCACATGTCATGTTATTTTATTATTAATGTTTGTTATTTTTGTTGTTTCTTTTACTAATTTCTAAATTTTTTTTCTTTCTCTTTCTCTCTCTCTCTCTTTCTTCCACCCATCCTTCCTTCTTTCCTTCCTTCTTTCCTTCTCATTCAGGTTAACTCTAGAATAACAGACTTTGACAAGGAGAAAGAAAATTGCATAAGGCATGTTCTTGAAAGATTCCAAAATGCCAGGAAAATTGGAGACGAAGATAGCAAGTCTTTTAGAGATATCAATAAAGGTGAGATGTAGTATTTTTATTTTTAGTTTTATTATTTTATTTTTTGTTGTTGTTTTTTTCGCGTGGGGGTGAGACGTAGTATTTTTATTTTCGTTTTATTATTTTATTTTATTTATTTTTTCGTGTGGGAGTGAGGGGTAGGGGTGCTAAGGGGGAGTGAAGTGTAGGGGTGATAAGGGTGAGGATTAGCGGTGATAAGGATGAGGGGTAGGGGTGATAAGGGTGAGGGGTAGGGGTGATAAGGGTGAGGTGTGGGGGTGATAAGGATGAGGGGTAGGGGTGATAAGGGTGAGGTGTGGGGGTGATGAGGATGAGGGGTCATAAGGGTGAGGTGTGGAGGTGATAAAGGTGACGGGTGAGGGTTGATAAGGGTGAAGGGTAGTTTTTATTACTTTTATTTTTATTATTTTTTATTTTTGTTGTTGTTGTTTTTTCGTGGGGGGGGGGGGGAGAGAGGTGTAATGAGGGTCGGGAGAGGGGTGAGTGGTTTCAAAAATTCTCATTAGTAAGAATGTGTGAAGTTGTAAGTATATATATATATACAGAGTTACGTTGTATATTTTATTTTCTTGAAAGGTATTTCACTCTCTTTTTTATCTGTTGGACTCTCTGTCCCCCCCCCCTTTTTTTTCTCTCTCTCTCTCTCTCTCTCTCTCTTTCTCTCTCTCTATCTATCTATCTCTATCTCTGTCCCCCCTCTCTCTCTGTCTATCTCTATCTCTGTCCCCCCTCTCTCTCTGTCTCTGTCTCTCTCTCTCTGTCCCTCTCTCTCTGTCCCTCTCTCTCTGTCCCTCTCTCTCTCTCTCTCTCTCTCTCTCTGTCCCTCTCTCTCTCTGGCCCTCTCTCTCTGTCCCACTCTCTCTCTCTCTCTCTCTCTGTCCCTCTCTCTCTCTCTCTCTCTCTCTCTCTAACTCTGTCTCTGTCTCTCTCTGTAACTCTATTCCTCTCTCTCCTCTCCCCTCCCTCTCATATCTTTCTCCGTCATCTTTCTCTCTCTCATGTCTGTCTGTATGCCTCTCTCTCTCTCTCTCTCTCTCTACCTGAGTGTATAGGTATGTGTTTGCCAATATATGTGTATGCATGTGTGTGTAGGTATTTGTCTGCATGTGTGTGTGTGTAGGTATTTGTCTGCATGTGTGTGTGTGTGAGTGTGTATGTATTTGAATTGAACACATTACAAATGTATATGTATGTATGTATGTATGTCTATATGTAATTGTGTATACAATTACACATATAGGATGAAAGGCAAAGTTAACCTTGGCGGGATTTGAACTCAGAATGGAAAGGGCCGTAACTCTATGTGTCAAAGCAAATTGTCCGACCCTCTACCGATACTGCCAATCCACCGCCCTCCTGTGTGTATATATATATAATTGTTTCTACTTTTGGCACAAGGCCAGCAATTACCCAGTGCATTACTGGTACTTTATTTTATCGACCCCCGTAAGGATGAAAGGCAAAGTTAACCTCGGCGGGATTTGAACTCAGATCATACAGGGAGGTAACTCTATACTTCAAAGCATGGCGTCTGACCCTCTACCGATACTGCCAAATGAAAGGCAGACTGTATGATGCGTGTATACGAACAGCAATGTTACATGGTAGTGAGACCTGGGCGCTGAAGGTGGAAGACTTACGTAGATTAGAGAGAAACGAAGCCTGCATGCTCCGATGGATGTGTAATAGTAATATACGCGAAAGACAAAGCATAAATGAATTGAGAGAGAGACTGAGCATAAGAGGAATCAAACGGTGTGTGCAGGAGAGGGGATTGTGTTGGTATGGACATGTGATGCGTATGAAGGATGGCAGCTGCATAAAGAGGTGCAGAACACTAGAAGTCAATGGAAACTGCGGAGTGGGGAGACCCAAGAAGACCTGGGATAAGATGATAAAAGCCAACCTTATCCAATTACACCTCTCAAAGGCGATGACACACGACCGTGACCTCTGGCAGCATGCAGTAATACAGAAGATCCGACCCCCCACGGGTACAAGCCGAAGCTGAAGCATATAGACAATATGCCCCCACACCCTCCCACTGCAAAGTGGTCGTGGAGGTGCAACGGCAAAAAAGCACCCAGCACTCACTGTAAATGAGGTTGGTGTTAGGAAGGGCATCCAGCTGTAGAAATCAAGACAGAATCAGTTCCCGTATGAGCAAGACAAGGTCAGCCGACTGGACACTGCCCACAACAGGGCAGCTCGTCTAACCCATGCTAGCGTGGAAGAATGGATGTAAAACGGTGATGATGATGAAGTATGTATATATATATATGTGTGTGTATATGTATATATGTGTGCGTGTATATATATACATATATATGTGTGTATATATATATGTGTGTGTATATATATGTGTATGTGTGTGTGTAAATGTATATATGTGTGCATGTATATATAGGCACATGGCTACGGAGGCACATGGCTTAGTGGTTAGAGCATTGGCCTTGCAATCGAAAGGTTGTCAGTTCAATTCTCAGACCAGGTGATGTGTTGTTTCCTTGAGCAAGACACTTTATTTCACATTACTCCAGTTTACTCAGCTGTAGAAATGAGATGATAGGGACTGGGGTCCCTACCATTCCACTGCAGAGTGGTCGTGTAGGTGCCACGGCAAAAAAGCACCCAGCACTCACTGTAAATGAGGTTGGTGTTAGGAAGGGCATCCAGCTGTAGAAATCAAGCCAGAATCAGTTCCCGTCCTACCCTTGCAAGCAGGGAAAAGTGGACGTAAAATGAAATGATGATGAATGATGATGTGTGTATATATATAACTGTATATATGTATATACACATATATGTATATATATGTGTGTGTGTATATATTCCTCTGTACATCTTTACATCTGTACATAAGTATACTTAAAATTTGAGAATGCTCGTATATACACACTTGTTAAACAATATATAATTCCAGATAATAGGATTATTTATTTTCATACGTAATCATATTTATACATACAAATATATGTCACCCCCTCCTTGCACATGCAACATCCTTCACATGTTTATATACCTACATATATACATGCAAATATATATATATATACATGCAAATATATATATATATATATATATATATATATATATATATATATATATATATAGATATATATATATATATACACACACACATATAGCAAAATTGCACTCAAACAAAATGAATACATGTGAGGAATTGGCAAAAGCATATGACTTCCTCAGAAGCCACTCCATGGAAATGCAATTTCGTGCATAAAGCTGGTAGGCATAGTATTGAGCCCAGATTGTATAAAGGCTTCTATATATAAATTTGGGCAAATTCCGTCCGTCCGTCACATTAGAGATGACTGAGGAAGGAAGAGGTGATGACGTCACATACTAGAGATGACTGAGGAAGGAAGGGGTGATGACGTCACACACTAGAGATGACTGAGGAAGGAAGGGGTGATGACGTCACACACTAGAGATGACTGAGGAAGGAAGAGGTGATGACGTCACATACTAGAGATGACTGAGGAAGGAAGGGGTGATGACGTCACACACTAGAGATGACTGAGGAAGGAAGGGGTGATGACGTCACACTAGAGATGACTGAGGAAGGAAGGGGTGATGCCGTCACACACTAGAGATGACTGAGGAAGGAAGGGGTGATGCCGTCACACACTAGAGATGACTGAGGAAGGAAGGGGTGATGACGTCACACACTAGAGATGATTTAGGAAGGAAGGGGTGATGACGTCACACACTAGAGGTGACTGAGGAAGGAAGGGGTGATGACGTCACACACTAGAGATAACTGAGGAAGGAAGGGGTGATGACATCACACACTAGAGATGACTGAGGAAGGAAGGGGTGATGGCGTCACACACTAGAGATGATTTAGGAAGGAAGGGGTGATGACGTCACATACTAGAAGTGACTGAGGAAGGAAGGGGTGATGACGTCACATACTAGAAGTGACTGAGGAAGGAAGGGGTGATGACGTCACACACTAGAGATGATTGAGGAAGGAAGGGGTGGTTACGTCACACACTAGAGATGACTGAAGAAGGAAGGGGTAATGACAAACTATAGAAAACAGCATCTAACATTCACTACATTTGTGTATACAATTGATATACACACACACATACACATATGCATCAGCGTGTTGAAAAAGAATTCTCTTAAAACAAACTACAGGGAAGATTCATAAGAGACAACACAACAACAAAATGACAGGAGACAACAAGTTAGTGTCTTATGTCTGGAAACAGGACAGGATACACAAATTGTAGAAATGGTAAAACTGACCTGAGGGAAATATAAATAGACTTTTGTCAAAAAAGAGGAGAGAGAGAATGTGTGAGAAAGGGGGAATGTATAAGAAAGAGAAAAAGAGAAAGTGAGAGATGTTGTGCATATATAGTATTAATAATAAATACAAAGACTAAAATCTGGAGACGACTCAAGAAGGGTTATATACACATATATAAGTATATATAAGTTCTTACATAAAATTATGTTGGAGGTTTTAATACAAGCAGTTTTGCATCATAAAATCAGGTGTTGTTTGTGGTTGGTTAATATCAAAAGAATTAGCTTATTTCATCTGGAGAAGCAAGATGTGATGGCTGAAAGATCTCTTGAGTAGTTGTGGATTTGGAGAAGCACTAATTGGTAAAAGGGTTGTGGTAAGGGTGATGAGCTTATAATTTTAATGATGTGAGTTCAATTCTCAGGTGCATGTTGTGTCTTGAGCAAGACACTTTATTTCACATTGCTCTAGTCCACTCAGCTGGCCAAGATGAGCTGTACCTGTGATTCAAAGGGTCTGTCTTGTCACACTGAATCTATCTCCCTGAGAACTATGTTAGAAGTACATGTCTCTGTGGAATGCTCAGCCACTTGTATGTTAATTTCATGAGCAGGCTGTTCCACTGTTCGAAAAACATTTGTCATTGTAACTGATGAAGATTCAATGAAACTTATAATGTAGTAGACAACTAGGAGTTTCTATGGAACAACCAGTTGAGGGTTTCAAACCAGATCTGTGACTCTTGCAAGGTTTCAGTTAGACATAAGGTGACATGATGATGGGATAGGACCACAGATTAAGCCCTAAAGGCTACAAACTACTTTCAAGTCTTGAATAATTGCCCCCCCCCCCCTCTCCCCACACTTATTAATTGCCCCCCCCCCCCTCTCGCGCTTTTATCCCCACCCTGCTTATTAAATTTTGCTAATCTATCTCTGGCAAAATTTTATTGTTAGTGATTCATATTGATACAGCAGCTGGGGAATCTAATAATTATTTTATTTTACATTTAAAAAACATTATATATGACAAAAAACGAACATTGCAAGAAATCCCATATTTACGAACATACTCTATACAATTACCCATTCTTCCCCCTGGCCCCAGCTTATAAACATTTAAGCAAATGTCCACCCACCCATATGCAAAAAATTAGAATACGCAGCAAACCCCACCAATTTTACATATCAAAGATAGCTTGGTGCAAGTACCATATTTCCTGGCACCGAAGGCGCTTTGTCCTTGAGGACGCACCCTAATTTTTGACCCAAAAATTTGAAAAAGAAATAATAAACAACCTTCGTCCTCCAGGACGCATGGTAGATTTTTGAGACTTATTTTAGGAAAAAGGTAGCGTCTTTGATGCCAGGAAATATGGTAATTGGAATTGAAAAGTTATACATACAGGTTATTAAATTAAAAAAATTCTAAGGCTGGCAGTATCGGTAGAGGGTCGGACGCCATGCTTTCCAGCATAGTTACGTCCCTTTTACGATCTGAGTTCAAATCCCGCCGACGTTGACTTTGCCTTTCATCCTTACGGGGTCGATAAAATAAAGTACCAGTAATGCACTGGGTAATTGCTGGCCTTGTGCCAAAAGTAGAAACAATTAAATTAAAAAAATTCTAACTATCGTAAAACTAAAAAGTCCAGCTGAAGGCACAAATAAATTGCTATGGCCATTACTGATGAGCCCCCCCCCCCCCCCACACACACACTGCAAGGGGCCTATGTCAATTTCCCCCCTTTTACCCCCATTAAGTCCATATGCACATGTCCACACTGATGCCATAAATAAAGAGGCATTAGAATTACATTATGAGAGGTTGTTGAATGTGGAGAATACAAGAAAGAGAGAAAGGGCCTCTACTCCATGTGAAACTAACAGAGCTATGAATTGTATGGAATTAACAAATGTGTGGTCAAATGTATAATTAAGGATATGAAGACAAGAGAAGGATGTTGAACAATCAGGAATAGTCACTGCGATGCTTAAAATATCTTGCAAAGTAGCTCCATAGTTCAAACACTCACATAGTTGTTGTAGTAACACAGGAAGATGTTGTACCCAATGACTGTCACGGCAGCATCATTGTCTACTGTTAGACAATGATGATGCATTTGGGGAGGTGTCTACAAAGGCAAAGGACATAGGCTAGAGAAGGGAGACAACTGAGACATGAAATTAGTTGACCAGATTATGAACGTCACTAAAAGGGTTATAATAAAATTGATTAAGGAGAGATTAGCTTAAATGTGACACAGTTTAGGTTTATGTCAGGAAGAGGCATTACTAATGACCTCTTCCTGGTAAGTTAACATTTTTTCGTTGTTGCTCACCAAAAGCAATGTAATAAATCCATTAAAATGCATAAAATTACCGAGAAGGGAAAAGGACAAGACAAAGGGAACATAATTCAAGGAGGTCGAGAAAGAGAAAACGGAAATGTAATAAGTCATGAGTAAGCTACTCTATATAGTTTTGTTGAAATGAAGAAAATGTTTCCGCACTTTGTGGTCTAAGAAAACTAACGAAAGGTGAATGGTTTGTGAAAACTGTGCAAATGATGTACAGCAGTGCAGTCAGCAAGGTAAAAGTTAGTGATAAATATGGCAACAAATTTAGCATGCAGATAGATAAGGGTTTGCCAGAGCTTAGTTTTCAGTCCTCTTCTATTTATTAGAGACATCCAGTGGTCTTTAATAAAGGAGTTTAAGACTGGCTGTTTATAGGAACCTTTGTATACCGGTGACCTAGTTCTTACAGCTAAATTGGTCAAAGATTTTGAGAAGAAATTCCTAACTTGGAGGCAAAACCTTTAATCTAGAGCAGAGATTCCTAACCATTTTTTGGTGTCATTGCTCACTTTCACATGGAAAAACTTTCCACCACCTACCTGTAGAGTAAATATTCAAAAGCATAGTAAATATTCAAAAGCATAGTAAATATTCAAAAGCATAGTAAATTTGCAGAAAAGGAGTTGGTCGCAACTCTGTACAATGTACCAAATGTAAACTATGGATGCACAAGAGATACAGTAGAATCATGTGCAGGTTGACAGAGAAAAAAGATTTTGTATTTAATAGATACATGTGAGCAGTTAGCTGTACGAGCACCCATAAAATAAATTGCTTCAGATGCTCAGAAAGATCATAAGAAGTAGGTGATAGCTTTTGTTACTTGGGTGACATAATAATCCGTGGATATTGATGTTCCAAAAGCATAGAAGCCACAGTAAGAATAAGTTTGAAAATGTTGACGGAGCAAATATCTATGCTGGGAATAAAGGGCATTTCTTTATCAGGGTGAACGACAGATTGTATGATTCATATGTACAAAGTGCATAGTAGAAAGACACAGGCTTTGAATGCAAAGGGTTTGCAAATACTGGAAAGAAATGAGACAAGCATTCTGTTGTGCATGGTTTGCAATGTTAGTGTGCATGAACAGTAGTGCAGAAATGAACTAAAAAATGATAAATAAATAGATATATAATAAACAGAACCAGATGTAGTGGTATGCATGAGAGAAAGATAAATTACACTAGTATAAGCTTATAATGCAATGCATTATATTTGATCAATTTAGACTTTCTCAGCAAGGCATAGACACCACTGTACTTGCTGTAGTGTTAATAAGAAAATGTAATTATATATAAATATATATATATGCAGACATGTATACACACACACACACACACACACACATATATATATATATATATATATATATATATATATATATATATGCGTGTGTGTGTTATGTATTTCCGTAGAAAAGGTAAAGGAAAGAAGAAAAACGAAAAATAAATATATATACATATCATTATATACATGCATGTGTGTATATATATATATAAACAATGTATTATACATATATATATGTGTAATATATATATATAAGTATATATATATGTCTGTGTAATATATATATATATATATATGATGATGATGATGATGGTATATATATATATATATATATATATATATATATATATATATATACCATCATCATCATCATATATATATATATTACACAGACACATATATATATATATATATATATATATATATATATATAAATGTTTATATACAGTTAGAAGAAAGATGTGGTGGAAGCAAAGAATTTACACTGAATGACTTGGTGGTGGAAATATTCAGAGAACAAAGAATAGATTGGTCTTAGACACTATCTGCATGGGAAAACAACAGTTAACTTGGTATTAGCAATACTTAATGCAAAGATACTCGACTCCTTTTTATATATTATTCAATTACATATACTTTCACTTGAATATTTGTGTAACTGGTTACAAAGGAGATATAGTTCTATTTATAAAATAGGTGTTTTGAAATATGTTGAAGTTAAAATAATAATACTGTATATTATATATATATTCATGTAATAGTAATAATAGTATGTAATACATATTTATATATGTATTTATATATGTATTTATATATGTATTTATATATATATATATATATACGCTATATATATATATATACATATATATATATATATATATATATATATATATATGTATATATATACATATATATATATATACATCATCATCATCATTTCGTTTTAAGTCCGCTTTTTTCCCTGTTTGCAACTGATTCTGGCTTGATTTCCACAGCTGGATGCCCTTCCTAACACCAACCTAATTTACAGTGAGTGCTGCGTGCTTTTTTTGCTGTGGCACCTCCACGGCCACTTTGCAGTGGAATGATATGGACCCCAGTCCCTATCATCACATTTCTACAGCTGAGTAAATGTGAAATAAAGTGTCTTGCTCAAGGAAACAACACATCAAGGAAACAACAACCTGGTCTAAGAATTGAACTCACAACCTTTCGATTGCCAGGCCAATGCTCTAATCACTCAGCCATGTGCCTCCATATATATATATATATATATTTATATGTATATATTTATATATAAATGTAAGTATGTATACGTACATACATATATGTATACAGACGTACAGTAGAATGATGTATATACATACATACATGCACACACATATATATATGTATGTATGGGTTTACCGAACATTTATTATAATGCTCGGTTTGTTTGTAAACAAACAGCCCAAATTATTAGCCGTACAGTGTTTGGCAACCATCGTTGCTCATTTGTTCAACACTGACAAAGGAACAATGAACTAGTTTCTAGCTTATTAGCTGTCATCAGCACCGTATACCTTCCTGTCAGTCGATTTAACGGCTGAGCAGCCTAATTTGCATATCGAGTGAGTCAGTCGGCCGGATGTACCGAGAACGATAAATGGTAAAAATGAAATTTCATTTCTCACTCTTAGTACAGCTGATACTTAAATATAAGTATGTATACGTACATACATATATGTATACAGTAGTATGTATATACATACATACATGCACACATATATATATGTACGTATGGGTGAGAAATGAAATTTCATTTTTACCATTTATCGTTCTCGGTACATCCGGCCGACTAACTCACTCGATATGCAAATTAGGCTGCTCAGCCGTTAATATGCATAAGGAAAGTATATGCTTTCAAACGTTCAATCGACTGACAGGAAGCTATACGGTGCTGATGACAGCTAATAAGCTAGAAATTAGTTCACCGTTCCTTTGTCAGTGTTGAACAAAAGGGCAACGATGGTTGCCGAACACTGTACGGCTAATAATTCGGGCTGTTTGTTTACAAACAAACCGAGAATTATAATAAGTGTTTGGTAAACCCATACATACATATATATATATGTGTGCATGTATGTATATACATACTACTGTACGTCTAGGTAACACGGTAAAAACCTCCCAGTCCACACTGTAAACGTGGAAGATGGACGTTAAACGATGATGATGATGATATACATGTGTGTTTGTATATATATCACATATATATATATACATATAGGAAGGGCATCCAACCAGTGTATCAATACCAAAAACGATTATAAGCACAGCAACAAGTATATAGGAACAACAAAATATGAAGACGTCGCATCTCAGAGTTGCAACACTTAATGTTGGCACTCTCAGAGGTAGATCTGCTGAAATAGCGGAGATGCTGGAGAGAAGGCATGTGGTTGTGTGCTGCGTGAAAGAGGTGAGATGGAGAGGTGCCTCTGCGAGACTAGTCGCAGGCAAACATCTTAGCTATAAGCTTTTCTGGGTAGGTAAGGATGATGGGTTGGGGGAGTAGGCATTTTCCTGGCTGAGAGATGGATCAATAAGACAATAGAGGTAGTTCGAGTTAGTAATCGAATAATTAAGCTTAGATTAGTTGTAGGCAGGAGACTACTGACAATCATCTCTGCCTATGCCCCCCAAGCAGGCCTAGGTAAAGAAGAGAAAGACTGCTTTTACGAGCGACTTTTACAAACAACCGCTATGACAGAGGACAGAGACAACGTTATGCTAGCAGGGGACTTCAATGGTCATGTTGGACAGCTCCAGGATGGTTACACTGGGGTACATGGTGGGCACGGTTACGGCTCAAGAAATGAAGAAGGGGTGAGACTTCTTGAATTTTGTGATGCAAGTACACTGACTATTTGCAACACTAACTTCCAGAAACCTGCCAACCACCTAATAACCTATAAATCTGGCAAGCACATAAGCCAGATTGACTTCTTACTAGTTAGGCAGCGGGACAGGCAGATGGTGTCTAATACCAAGGCATACCCTGAGGAAGAATGTACCCCACAGCATAGGTTAGTCGTTAGTGATATCTCAGTAAGCAAGAGATGGAATGAGACATACAGGAAGGTGTGGAGAAGAAAGGTCTGGAAGCTAAAAGACCTTTCACTAAAATACAAATTTAGGAAAGCCCCTCAAGATGTGTATGGCGAAAAAGAAGACGATTTAGAGACGTATGACAGATAATAACTGGAATTTCTTACGTGACAACTTACTGCAGGCTACTGATGAAACTTGTGGCTGGAGCAGAGCTCCAACCAGACAGAGAGTGACCTGGTGGTGGAACAGCACAGTAGATAAGGCCATTAAAGACAAAAGACTAGCATTGAAGGCCTGGAAAAAGGGTGGGAGTAGAGAAGGATATACAGCCGCTAAGAGAGAAGCTAGATGTCAGGTGTACTTAGCACGCAGGGAGGCTGAGAGTAGGAGGTTCGCCAATGTTCTGTAATGGGAAGATCAGAGGCGTGCGGTGTTCCACATTGCAAGGCAGTGTGTCAGTGCAAATCAGGATGTTGTTGGAGATAAATGTGTCCGGAATAATGCCGATGTACTTAGTGTCACGAATGATCAGAAAAAGGAAGCCGGGAAATGTCATTATGAGAGACTGATAAATGTGGAGAATGAATTGAAGAGAGAGAAATTACCCTCAGTAGATCCAACAGAGGGACCAGCTATTGAGATTGATGAATATAGGGTCCAAGAGGCGATCAAGGAAATGAAAAATGGTAAGGCTGCTGGACCATCGGGGATAGTTGCTGAGATGCTGAAGGCATCAAGGGACATAGGCACTAAACTGGTTGCACGCATCATCAACCAGGCTATATAAGGTGGTGTCATACCCAAAGACTGGTGCAGCAATATTCTCATAAATTGCTACAATGGTAAAGTGGTTACTCGGGAGAGGAGCAATTATAGGGGTATAAAACTGATGGATCAGGTTAAGAAAGTGGCAGAAAGGATATTAGCACAACTAATTAGAGAAAAGGTCAAACTAGATGAGATGCAGTTTGGTTTGTGCCTGGGAAGAGTACAACAGATGCCTTCTTCTTGGTGAGACAATTACAAGAGAGGTTATTAGAGAAAAATAAGCCACTATACTTAGCTTTTGTTGACCTAGAGAAGGCCTTTGATAGGGTACCCCGATCTGTCATCTGGTGGTCCCTAAGGAAACTAGGTATTGAGGAATGGCTTGTGAGGACAGTGAAAACTTTGTACAGAGGTACTGTCAGTAAAATCAGAGTAGGAATGGAGTTTAGTGAGGAATTTCAGATACAAGTAGGAGTACATCAAGGTTCCGTCCTCAGCCCGCTCTTGTTCATTATAGTCCTCCAAGCCATAACAGAAGAATTTAAGACTGGCTGTCGATGGGAACTTCTCTATGCTGACAATCTGGTTCTTATAGCAGAATCAGTAGAGGATCTAGAGAATAAATTCTGGCTATGTAAACAGCAGTTGGAAGCAAGAGGACTGAGAGTGAACCTAGCTAAGACAAAAGTGTTGATGAGTAGAAAAGAGGACAAAACTCTGATTCCGTCAGGGCCAGGTTCGATATTCAGAAAAGGAATTGGCATAAATTTATAAAATGCACACAATGCAGATCCTGGGTACACAAGAGATGTAGTGGGATAGCAGGCAAGCTAACAGGTAGGGAGAAATATGTATGCAGTAGATGTACAGGGAAATTAGACAGTAGAAGTTGCATTGATAGACACCTTTTTCAAATGCAGGCGGGTGTTATAGAAATGGTGGATAGCTTCTGGTACCTAGGAGATCAGATTAGCATGGGAGGGGGGAGTGTTCCAACACCATAGTATCTAGAAT
>OZ024744.1:91815326-91835326 GCA_964016885.1 Eledone cirrhosa
GATTCCTCTTATGCTCAGTCTCTCTCTCAATTCATTTATGCTTTGTCGTTCACGTATATTACTGTTACACATCCATCGGAGCATGCAGGCTTCGTTTCTCTCTAATCTACGTAAGTCTTCCACCTTCAGCGCCCAGGTCTCACTACCATGCAACATCGCTGTTCGGATACACGCATCATACAGTCTGCCTTTCATTCTGAGGGAGAAGCCTTTTGCAGCTAGCAGTGGTAGTAGTTCCCTAAACTTCTTCCATCCCGTTCTTACCCTAGTTATTGTACTTTCTGAGCACCCACCTCCGTTGCTAATTCGGTCACCTAGGTAGCAGAAGCTGTCTACTGTTTCTACAGGGCCCTCCCAGAGATTGGTGGTACTTGTTTCCTGTGGCTGTTTGCTTGCTGTTTCAGCACAGCTGCTGCATGTGAATCCTACATTCTTAATTAAGCTTCCTGAGATCCCGCTACATCTCTTGTGTACCCATTGTTTGCATTTGGGGCAAAGAATGGAGTTCCTACCTACACCTTTCCTACATACTGAGCAAGGCCATTTCCCTGAGGGGATCTGGGTTCTGTTTTCTCGTCTACTTATAAGGACCTTAGTCTTTGTCATGTTGACTTTGAGGCCCTTTCTCTCTAGTCCCTGCTTCCAGGTTTGGAATTTATTCTCTAGTTCTACCATAGATTCAGCTATGAGTGCGAGGTCATCAGCATACAGGAGTTCCCATGGGCATCCGGTCTTAAACTCCTCCGTTATTGCCTGCAGGACTATGATGAACAGGAGAGGGCTAAGAACAGAGCCCTGGTGGACCCCAACCTGTACGCTAAATTCCTCGCTATACTCATTGCCAATCCTAACTTTGCTGACTGCTCCCCTATACATGGCTTGTACCGCTTTCACAAGCCATTCATCTACTCCTAGTTTTCTAAGAGCCCACCAGATTACTGCACGTGGAACTCTGTCAAAGGCTTTCTCAAGGTCGACAAATGCCAAGTAGAGTGGCTTACTTTTAGCTAGGTACTTTTCCTGTAATTGCCTCACAAGGAAGAGCGCATCAGTGGTGCCTTTCCCTGGAACAAACCCAAATTGCATCTCGTCTATATTCACCCGGTCCCTAATCAGCTGTGCTATAACTCTTTCTGTTACTTTCATGACCTGGTCCATCAACTTTATACCTCTATAGTTTCCTCTATCTAGTGCATCGCCTTTACCTTTGTAGCAGTTGACAATGATGCTACTGCACCAATCTTTTGGTATGGCCCCCTCTAGTATTACCTGGTTAACGATACGTGTGGTTATAGTGTGACCTACAGACCCAGATGCCTTCAGCATCTCGGCAGCTATACCCGATGGACCGGTTGCCTTCCCTATCTTCATATCTCTGATTGCCTTACTTACTACGCTGCCGCTGACTTGTACTGCTGGTCCCTCTATAGGGTCTACGTGGGGTAGGGTCTCTTCTTCCCATGCATTCTCCTCATTTAGTAATCTATCATAATGACTCTTCCATGCATCTTTCTTCTCAGCACTTGTGAGGGCAAGCTCACCTTTATCATTCCGGATACACTTCTCTCCAATGACATCACAACTATCTCTGACACACTGCCTCGCAATCTTGAATACCTCCTGTTTCTGGTCCTCACGTTGTAAAACATGCTTGAATTTTCTATCCTCTGCTTCCCTCCTAGCTAAGTATACTTGTCGCCTAGCTTCCCTCTTGGTCTCTATGTAATGTACCCTGCTCCCCCCGTTCTTCCATTCTTTCCATGCCTGTCTCTTGGCCTTGACTGCTTCATCTACCTTATTGTTCCACCACCAAGTCACTCTCCTCCTGCTTGAGGTCTTACTCCAGCCACAAACCTCATCCGTCGCCTCTAGTAAGTTATTTTTATATATATATATATATTTTTTTTTTTATTCCAGAAATAGCCGAAACGGCTTGAGCTCTGCCGTCGGGGGTCATACTTTCTCCTATTACCCTCTCTACTACCCTAAGTATTGAGTACTCTGGTGCATTATGGTCCATCTGGTTGCTTACCACAACTCCTTCGTTATATGCATGCATTATATATATATGTATATATGTATATATACATATATTTATTTATATGTAATATCTATTATATTGGGTATTTTAAATACCAGTTTACTGAAATCATTCAAACAATTGTATTGTGTGTATGTATATTACCTTGATCACCTTCACCGACCAGTCTGTCGGGCACCATTCGGCGCCGCTGGTCACAGCACGCTGCTATTTTAGCCATACGATGATGCCATCCCACTGGCTGGGCAGGCAGGCCGTAAGTCTAAAGTCTGTCTTAAGCCAGAAGGCTTGTTTGGCCGGTGCTTATCCCGGTTTCATGGCATGAAGCGACTGAGAGTACAAGACTCCCTCCTGGACAGGACGCCAGTCCATCGCAGGGTTAAACCTCCAGCTATTGCTGGTACTCATTTCCAGCTGAGTATACTGGAGCAACGTGAAATGAAGTGTTTTGCTCAAGGAAACAACACATTACCCGGTCTGAGAATTGAACTCACAACCTTTCGATTGCAAGGCCAATGCTCTAACCACGAAGTCATGCGCCTTCACATGTTTTTAATAATCTTTCTGTTGGAACCTTCCTAAAAACTAACCTCCTCCTAAAGTTACCCATTAATTAATTATATAGAACCTTCCTGCATCTCGCTCGCTAACTTTGTAAACACTTTGCTCCTTCTCTGATACGCCCCGCCCCGCCTGATCGCAAGTATAAAATAAATCTTGCTGGTTCCCAAGGACAATTTATCTATCTAAATTATCTTAAAGGCGATCTGTTGATTTTGAGAATGTAAGCAAATTACTTGTCTTTCTATTATCTGTAGTCTTCCCAATAAGCAGTGTTTTAAACTCCTAGTTATGCCAGTCTAAAATTCAAATTCCCTGTTTGTTTCTCTCGGATTTTCAATTAATATTTTACTTTTACATGTTTTTAATAATTTGTCTCATTCTGTTGGACCGTCCCTAAAAACTAACCTTCTCCTAAAGTTACCCATTTCTCCCCCTCCCACCCACACACCACCATTGCTATATGGTCCAATCATAACTCAGCGGCTTTAGTAAGTTTCCGAACAAATCAGTAGCAAAGCTACCACCCAGGTTACTACTCCTTAAGTTTAGACCTGTTTGATGGGTTGACTGCGGAAATTTGGAAAGTCTAAGCACTCAATGAAAACCACTTGATCACCTATAGATCAGGGGAACACGCCAGCCAGATAGATTATATCCTTAATAGAAGACGGGACAAAGTGTCTGTTATAAACACTAAATCCCTCCCCCATGAAGAATGCACCTCCCAACATAGCCTAGTAGTTAGTGACCTCATAGTTAGGAATAGACGTACTTGACGACAGAGGAGACCTACCTTGAGGAGAAGAATATGGAAGTTGAAGGACCCCATAGCCAGTGACAAATTTAAAAGCTTATTACTTGATGCCTTTGACAATAAGGAAGAGCAATTAGAGACGTGCGATATAGAGGAACAGTGGAAATTCTTGAAAGTGAACCTGCTGAAAGCAACGGATGAAATCTGTGGCTGGAGCAGAACTATTGGCAGGAGGAGAGTAACTTAGTGGTGGAACAGTAAGGTAGAAGGCCAAAAAGCAGGCTTGGAAAGTATGGCAGGATGGGGGAAGTAGAGAAGACTATCAAGTGGCCAGGAGAGAAGCTAGGAGACAAGTGTACCTTGCAAAAAGGGAAGCAGAGGAAAGAAAGTTCAAGCATGTTCTACAACGTGAGGACCAAAAACGTGAGGTGTTCAGGATTGCTAGACAATGTGTCAAGGAAAACCGTGATATTGTCGGGGAGAAGTGTGTCCGTAATGATAACAGTGTACTTGCCCTCACTGTTGCTGATAGGAAGATAGCCTGGAAGTGTCACTACGAGAGACTATTAAATGAGGAGAATAAGTGGGAAAAAGATAGTCTGCCCAAAATCGATCCAATAGAAGGACCAGCGGTATAAGTTAAAGGTAGTATAGTAAGTAAGGCAATCAAAGATATGAAGACAGGCAAGGCAGCTGGGCCTTCGGAGATAGTTGCTGAGATGTTGACGGCATCTGGAATGGTTGTACACACTATGGTCACCCGTATAGTTAACCAAGTAATACAGAATGGGGTCATACCAAAAGACTGGTGTAGCAGCATCATCATTAACTGCTACAAGGGTAAAGGAGATCCTCTAGATAGAGGAAACTATAGAGGCATTAAGTTAGTTGACCAGGTCATGAAAGTCACAGAAAGAGTTATAGCACAACTAATCAGAGAGCGAATTGATCTAGATGAAATGCAGTTTGGGTTTGTGTCAGGTAAAAGTACCACTGACGCTCTTTTCCTTGTACGACAACTACAGAAGTACCTAGCTAAAAGTAAACCCCTCTACTTAGCTTTTGTAGACCTGGAGAAAGCCTTTGACAGCGTCCCACATTCCATTATCTGGTGGGCTCTTAGAAAACCAGGTGTAGATGAATGGCTTGTGAGGGCTATACAAGCTATGTATAATGAAACAGTCAGTAAGGTTAGAATTAACAACGAATATAGTGAAGAGTTTAGCCCCCACCTATTTATTATTGCCCTTCAGGCTATAACAGAGGAGTTCAAGACTGGCTGCCCATGGGAACTCCTATACGCAGATGATCTAACGCTCATAGCTGAATCACTGGCCGAACTAGTGCAGAGGTCCTGCGTAGACTGGAAAGGAACGAAGCATGCATGCTCGATTGGATGTGTAATAGTAATATACGTGAACGGCAAAACATAAATGAACTAAGTGAGAAATTAGGAATAAGAGGGATCAGATGCTGTTTACTTGAGAGAAGACTACGTTGTTGTGGCTACGTGATGCGCATGAAAGACGACAGCTGTATAAAAAAGTGCAGGGCGATCAAAATTGATGGTAGTTACGGAGTAGGTAGACCCAGAAAACCTGATAAATTCCGACCTTACACACTTGGACCTCTCTAAAACAATGTCATTGGACCGAGATCTTTGGCGCTATGCAGTAATACAGAAGACCCACATTGCCTATGTACAAAGCGAAAACCTACAGTCAGTAGGCACCTCTTAACCAAATATACACCCCAATCCACTACCCCTACTCTATCCTCCCACTCCCACCAACACCACCCTCTCTCTGTAAAGTTGGTACCACAACATCCAGTCCAAATAAATGAGATAATGAGATCAAGATCGTGTAGGTATCACAACAAAAAAAACACACAGTCCACGCTGTAATGTGGCCATGTAGGTAACATGGTAAAAAGTTCCCAGCACACACTGTAAATGTTGTTCGTGTTAGGAAGGGCATCCAGCCGTAGAAAACCTGCCAGATAGTCCTATATGAGCGGGACTCGGTCACCCGACCAACCTTGCCTCAAGTAGGACAACTCCTGTCTAACCCATGCTAGCGTGGAAGATGGACGTTAAACGAAGCAATTAACGGCAATTAACGTCCTCTTTCCCTGCTATATATATCTCCCCTTCTCTCTCTTACTCTCTCTCTCTTTCTCTCCTTTCACTTGGTAAGAATTTTGACTAAATTTTATATTTATATATACACATATTATATATATATATATACATGTATATATTTGTATATATATACTTATATATATTATATATATATATATATCAACATCATTTCTTTTTACGTCCGCTTTTCCCTGCTAGCAAGGGTGGAGCGGGAACTGATTCTGGCTTGATTTCTACAGCTGGATGCCCTTCCTAACACCAACCTCATTTACAGTGAGTGCTGGGTGCTTTTTTGCCTTGGCACCTACATGACACTTTGCGGTGGAATGATATGGACCCCAGCTGAGTAAAGTGGGGCAATGTGGAATAAAGTGTCTTGCTCAAGGAAACAACATCACCCGGTCTGAGAATTGAACTCACAACCAATGCTCTAACCATTGAGCCATGTGTGTGTATATATATATGTATATATATATATATATATAATAATAATATATATGTCGTAAGAAACACAGTAAATCATGTGTCTAATATTACGAGGGTTGAAGAACCACATTTGTTTGAAATATTTAACCATGAAGCAGACAGAATGATAAAATAAAATTAAATTATATTATACAAACCGCCTCAATAACAATTATATCTCTCGGACAGATTAGGGGTAATCTGTTTCGCCCTGAGTGTGTTTGTAACAGATAATCCTGGGCATCATCAGTTTGTATAATATAATTTTATTTTATTTTATCATTCTGTCTGCTTCATGGTTAAATATTTCAAACAAATGTGGTCTTTCAACCCTCGTAATATTAGACACACGATTTACTATGTTTCTTACTACATATATATTATTATTATAATTGTTTCTACTTTAGGCACAAGGCCAGCAATTACCCAGTGCATTACTGGTACTTTATTTTATCGACCCCCGTAAGGATGAAAGGCAAAGTTAACCTCGGCGGGATTTGAACTCAGACCGTAAAGGGACGTAACTATGCTGGAAAGCATGGCGCCCGACCCTCTACCGATACTGCCAATCCACCACCCTATATATTATTATTATAAAGGGCGGTGGATTGGCAGTATCGGTAGAGGGTCGGACGTCATGCTTTCCAGCATAGTTACGTCCCTTTACGATCTGAGTTCAAATCCAGCCGAGGTTGACTTTGCCTTTCATCCTTACGGGGTCGATAAAATAAAGTACCAGTAATGCACTGGGTAATTGCTGGCCTTGTGCCTAAAGTAGAAACAATTATAATTCTCGGTATTTATACTTTGTAGCTTATTGATTACAGGGTTTCAGTAAGAGTTATTAACTCTAACTTTCATTTATATATATATATATATATATATATATATATAAGATAAAACCCTACCAAAATTAATCAAAATCGCCAACTCGCTATTTCTGGGATGGCTGTTCCCTTCGGTTCCTTCGGTATAAAGTAACGTTCAAATTTTTCTCGATTCTTCTCTCCATTCGAACCCATTCATTCAATCACTTCTACGTCCTAATTTCACACTATATCATATTTTCACCATTCTATATCATATCTTTTCTCTAAAAATCATATTTTCCCTATCACCGCATTTTCTCTATCGTATTTTCTTAAACAAAACAAATCTTGTATTTTCGTTTATTGTTAAATTATGCCCAAAATACGGCGATCTTATCTTAAACCTTACATTCTCGCTAACAACCCATCATCCCTCCCTCCCGCCCCCACGCACCACCATTATTACGTGGACCAATCATAAGTCCATACTATCGCTTAACTGGTTGCTTTTCGATATGATAGATGGACTACGGAATTCTGGAGAGTTGAAGAGAGAAAAATGTGGACGCTCAGCGACAATGCCAAAGATAAAGCCAAATTCACCTCGTGGACGAGAATGCAAGCACTCCTCCTTGTTTCGGCCCAGGATGGCTAACACAACCCCCCCCCCCCCCCCCCCCCCCCCGCCCCACCGCTCCCACCCTCCAAACGCAATCCAAAACTTCAGAGTTGCTACCATGAATGTAGGCACCTTAAAGGGTCGCGCTAACGAGGTTGTAGAAATGCTTGAACGTAAGGAGGTCGATGTTTGTTGTATTCAAGAGACCAGGTGGAGGGGAGGGTCGGCTAGATTCATCGTGGGTAAAGAACGATGCTATAAGCTTTTCTGGGTGGGAAATGACAATGGGTTGGGTGGGGTAGGAATCATGGTAGCAGAAAAGTGGGCAGATAAGATAATAGACGTAAATAGAGTGAACGACAGAATAATTAAAATAAGACTTGTCCTCAATAAAACTACGGTGACAGTAATATCTGCGTACGCACCCCAATCCGGACTGCCCGGCGCTATAAAAGACAGATTCTACGAGAAACTGATGCTCGCTACCTCCCAAATAACCGACAGTGACTATATAGTTATTGCAGGCGACCTAAATGGTCACGTTGGACAACATTGTGACGGTTATGACGGAATCCATGGAGGCTATGGGTTCGGTACTAGAAATGAGGAAGGCTCCAGAATCCTGGAATTCTGCGACGCAAATAACTTAACTATCTGTAACACTAACTTCAAAAAACGAGACAATCACTTGATCACCTATAGATCGGGGGAACACACAAGCCAGGTAGATTATATCCTTACCAGAAGACGTGACAGAGTGTCTGTTGTTAACACTAAATCCCACCCCCATGAAGAATTCACCTCCCAACATAGACTGATAATTAGCGACCTCATAGTCAGGACGAGACGTACTAGACAGCGGAAGTGGACTATCCTCAGGAGAAAAATATGGAAGCTAAAGGACCCCATAGCCAGAAATAAATTTCAAAGCATATTACTTGACGCTTTCGACAGTAAGGAAGAGCAATTAGAGTCGTATAATATAGAGGAACAGTGGGAATTCCTGAGAGCAAACCTGCTGACGGCGGCAGACGAAGTCTGTGGCTGGAGCAGGCCTGTAGGTAGGAGGAGAGTAACATGGTGGTGGAACAGTAAGGTGGAGGAGTCAATTAAGGCCAAAAAGCAGGCTTGGAAAGTATGGCGGGATGGGGGAAGTAGAGAAGACTATCAAGTGGCCAGGAGGGAAGCTAGGAGACGAGTGTACTTCGCAAGAAGGGAAGCGGAGGAAAGAAAGTTCAAGCATGTTCTACAACGTGAGGACCAAAAACGTGAGGTGTTCAGGATTGCCAGGCAATGTGTCAAGGAAAACCGTGATATTGTCGGGGAGAAGTGTGTACTTAACGATGATGGCATACTTGCCATCACCGACGCTGATAAGAAGGTAGCTTGGAAGTGTCACTACGAAAGGCTTCTAAATGAGGAGAACAAATGGGAGAAAGACAGTCTCCCCCAGATCGATCCAATAGAGGGACCAGCAGTGTTAGTTGAAGGTAGTATAATAAGTAAGGCAATCAAAGATATGAAGACGGGTAAGGCGGCTGGGCCTTCGGAAATAGTTGCTGAGATGCTGAAGGCATCTGGTTCGGTGGGACACACCATGGTCACCCGGATATTTAACCAAGTCGTACAGAATGGGGTTGTTCCGAAGGAATGGCGTAGCAGCATCATCGTTAACTGCTATAAGGGAAAAGGAGATGCCCTAGATAGGAGTAACTATAGAGGCATTAAATTAATCGACCAGGTCATGAAGGTCACGGAAAAAGTAATAGCGCAACTAATCAGAGAGAGAATTGATCTAGATGAAATGCAGTTCGGGTTTGTGTCAGGCAAAAGTACCACAGACGCTCTTTTCATTGTACGACAACTACAGGAGAAGTACCTAGCTAAAAGTAAACCCCTATACTTAGCTTTCATCGACTTGGAGAAAGCCTTCGACAGAGTCCCCCGTTCCATTATCTGGTGGTCTCTTAGAAAACTAGGTGTTGACGAATGGCTTGTGAGAGCTATACAAGCCATGTATAAAGAAACAGTCAGTAAGGTTCGAATTAACAACGAATATAGTGAAGAGTTTAGCGTAAAAGTTGGTGTCCATCAGGGCTCTGTTCTTAGCCCCCTACTATTTATTATTGCCCTTCAGGCTATAACAGAGGAGTTCAAGACCGGCTGCCCATGGGAACTCCTATACGCAGATGATCTAACGCTCATAGCTGAATCAATGACCGAACTAGAGAAGAAATTCCAAACATGGAAGCACGGCCTAGAATCAAAAGGCCTTAAAATTAACCTGGCTAAGACTAAAGTTCTAGTTTGTAGGAAAGAAAATAAGGCGGCGGTCCCATCTGGGAAATGGCCATGCTCAGTGTGTAGGAAAGGCGTAGGTAGAAACTCCATTTTATGTCCCAAATGCAAAGTATGGGTGCATAAAAGATGTAGTGGGATCACAGGTAAGCTAACTAAGAACATAGATTTTACATGTGGCCGGTGCTCTGGTGCAATAAGTAGCAGCAAGTGCCCACAAAATACTAGCTCCTTCAACTGCGCAGAGGGTTCTATAGAAATAGTGGACAGCTTCCGTTATCTGGGTGACAAAATCAGCAGTGGGGGAGGGTGCTCTGAAAGTACAGTAGCTAGAGTCAGAACTGGATGGAAAAAGTTCAGAGAGCTTATACCACTATTAGCCGCTAGAGGGTTCTCCCTAAAAATGAAAGGCAGGTTATACGATGCCTGCATACGAACAGCAATGCTGCATGGCAGTGAGACCTGGGCATTGTGTGCAGAGGATATACGCAGACTAGAGAGGAACGAAGCTTGCATGCTCCGCTGGATGTGCAATAGTAATATACGTGAACGGCAAAGCATAAACGAACTAAGGAAAAAATTAGAAATAAGAGGGATCAGATGTTGTTTACTCGAGAGAAGGCTACGTTGGTACGGTCACGTGATGCGCATGAAAGACGACAGCTGTATAACAAAGTGCAGGGCAATAAAGATAGACGGTAGCCACGGAGTAGGCAGACCCAGAAAAACATGGGACGAGCTGATAAATTCCGACCTCACACGCTTACACCTCTCCAAGACAATGTCACTGGACCGAGACCTTTGGCGGTACTCAGTAATAGAGAAGACCCGCCTTACCTAAATACAAAGTTATAACCTACTACAGTCAGTAGGCATCTCTATCAAAACACCCCCCGTCCCACCACCTCCACCCCACCCACACCGCCCCTTTCAATGTAAAGTTATGTTGGTCCCACAACATCCAGGCCGAAACAAATGAGATCGTGTAGGTGTCACGACAAAAAAACACACAGTCCACGCTGTAAATGTGGCCGTGTAGGCAACACGGTAAAAACCTCCCAGCCCCACACTGTAAATGTGGTTGGTGTTAGGAAGGGCATCCAGCTGTAGAAAACCCGCCAGACAGTCCACGCTGTAATGTGGCCGTGTAGGCAACACGGTAAAAACCTCCCAGCCCCACACTGTAAATGTGGTTGGTGTTAGGAAGGTCATCCAACTGTAGAAAACCCGCCAGATAGTCCTATGCGAGCAAGACAACCACTCTTGCCTCAAGTGGGAAAACCCCCGTCCAAACCCATGCAAGCGTGGAACACGGACGCTAAACCTGATGATGATGATGATGATGACACACACGCACACACACATATATATATATGAGCCTCTGTGTGTGTGTTAATATATAATAATAATAATAATAATAATAATAATAACAATAATAATAATAATAATAATGTTTTCTTTATTAACCACAAGGGTTTACATAAAGTAGACATTAAGGACAGTACAGGACAATACAGGACGGTACAAATGGGCATTTCTGCGTGTAAAAAAAACAGGTTGAAATAAAATAACAAAGAAAAATTCCCCAATAGGGGGGAGACTTCCGAGGGACATCTGTGGAGAAAGCCCATTAAAAGACCACAGTGGCCCTGACCACCAGGGCAAGTGCCCTCTCCCAGTTTTCCACCTTTAATTTACAGACACATACTCAGAGAAGGCCCATTCATTCGGGCCATACTTGCTTCTCTCACCCATCTTTCAACAAAATGCTGGGAAGAGAGCACTTCCCTCTCTACCCTGATTTTCCTTTTCAAATGAAATTTGAAAAAGTTAATCAGGGCATCACCGAAGAGGTAAGTGCTCGTCTTCAGCCCTTTCAAACGTGTCCACCATACTATCTCTTTCGCCATGGCCACCAGACAGATAAAAACTGCCTGCCCTTCCCGGTTAAAGGAAGGGGGCGGGGCAATCCTCACGATGGACTCAGCTGATAGCTGGATCCGTCCTACACGTGACAGCAGGTGTTCGACATAAACCCACAAGTCAGCAATGCTCGGACACTGGATGAGTGCGTGCAGGACGGTTTCGTCGCCCTGCGCGCATCTCGGACATGCCCGGCTGACGGCACCTCCATGCCTGTAGAGTTTATCCCGAACTGGCAAAGCTCCTCGGTAGCACTGCCAGGCCAGGATTTCTGGAAGTTGTTCATAGGCCCCGGCCCGAAAGTCCTTCCGATGAGATTGGCTAGTTGATTTTCGTCGACGCCTAGAGTTTCTCCAAGTACGTCGTCGCTCTTCCCCTCCACTAATCCCCTATAGAACGCCAAGGTGGAGTTTCCACCGATCACATTGCCCGATTGGTCGAGGGCTGTGAGCGCCTGAAGACATTCCAGTCTCCAAGCGTTCCCTCTCGGTCTTCGCTTGACCCAGGACTGCAGCTCCGTCAAGGAGACGAGCTGAGGAAAAACGTGTCTAGCAAACGGCGACCACACCTGATCACCGTCGAGGAAGAGGTGGAGATGTCGTAGCCTGAGCGCGTGTCTGCGCATCATCAGCCACGGCATGCCCAGCCCTCCACGTAGCGGGTGTTGACAGCAGATGGACCGCCTGACCATCGGAACGCGTCCCTTCCACAAGAAGCGAAAGAGCAAACGCTCCAGCGCAGTCAGGCGGGGCTTAGGACAAGGTACAACGGTCAGGCGGTAGTAGATGACGGATGCGATGTACGCATTCGCCACCTCCGCTCGACCTTTCAGGGATAGCTTCCTCTCGGCCCATTTCTGGGTGAGAGAAGCCACCCTGCTCGTCACCTCGTCCCAGTTTTTGTCCGTCTGGAGGTCTGGACCGAACCAGACCCCTAGCAATTTAACCGGTCCCTCCGTCTAGCGCCCGACGAGGCTGTTGGACGGCATGGACCTGCCTCTCCAGGTGCCGAGCTGCAGGCCCACTGACTTTTCCTGGTTGATCATTGCTCCTGTCACCGCTTCGTATTCTCTTAGTGTAGTGCCGATCGCCTCGATGTGTTTGGCGTTCGACACCACTACGGTGACATCGTCGGCATATGTTGACACGGATCTTCCGCATCCTAGTTCGCGCAGGACCCCCCTCAACGTCTCCAGTTTGTGCAGTAATGGCTCGAGAGTCAATACGTACAATAGGGACGAAAGGGGACATCCTTGGCGGACCGAGCGCATGATGTTGAACGGTTCCGAAAGGTGACCGTTCACTCTCACTACAGAGCAGATGTCGCTATGCATGGCAGCGATCCAGCCTCTGAAGACGGGCCCAAAGCCAGCCGCCCTCAGGACTGCCGCTAGGTAACGATGGTCGACCCTATCGAAAGCTTTCGACTGATCTAAATTGATCAAAGACCCACCCGCGCCAGGTTCCCTAGCTACCCTCTCTACGATGTATCGCATGAGGTGGAGGTTGTCGTGGATGGATCTGTCGGGAATGGCGCATGTCTGCGGCTCTCCCACCAGACCACCAACGACAAGCGCCAACCTCTTTGCTAGCACCTTGGCCAAAATCTTGAACTCTGTGTTTAGCAGAGTTATGGGCCTAAAATTTTCTATGTTATCCCCCTTGTTCGGATCCTTTCTCAGCAGCGCCACCGCTCCTCGGCTCACAGAGCTGGGAATTCTCCCGTTCTGTTGCCAGTTGCAGTAGACGTCCGCCAAGAGGCCTCCGAACAAGTCTGGCATTTGTACGTAAAGTTCATAGGGCAGACCATCCAAACCAGGCGATTTACCCCTTGTGCAGCCAGTCATTGCCTCCCGTACTTCAGCGGCTGTTATCGGCTTTTCGCAACACTCCGCCTCAGTGGCCGAGAGCCGCGGCAGTCTGTCGAGGTAGACACTAAAGTCCATCCCTCGATCCGGCCCGCCACTGCCCCCGAACAGTTGAGCGAAGTGTCGCTGAAAAGCTTCACACATTTTCCCGGGATCGAGTAGCATGCGCCCGTCGTGGTCCACCAAAGACCGGATCGTGGCTTTGTTGCCACGACGTGCCTCCGCCACTCGGGCCCATTGAATGGCTATCGTCCCCTCGTGTCTGAGAGCACGCACCCTAGCTCTGACAACGCAGCCTTCGTGCTTTGCATTGAAGAATTGGTCAAGGGCCAATTTCGCCGCAAGTACGTCGGTCGCGATGCCTTTGCAAAGTGCCTCGTCTAATTTTCTAACTAATTCTCCCTCTGCTCTATTTTTCTCTATTGCTAAAGTCTTACTAAACCTAATGGACTCTATTCTAATTGCTCTTTTCAGAGCAAACCACCACTTGTTGTTGACGATGGCCCCCGTCAACGCCCGCTTAACTAGTTCGCTAATCCGGTCTCTGTGGGCCTTGCGCGCTGGTAAGGACGCGTTTAGCTTCCAGTAGCCGGGTCCTCGTCTATGAAGCTTATCTAAGTCAAGCACACAGATCACGAATTTGTGGTCCGTGTAGCTGACTATCTTGAATTGTGGACAGCCTATGCTAGACCTATCTATTTCCCTACAAAATACTCTATCTAGATATGATCTGGATGACCCTATGCGATTTGTCCAAGTCCACATTGGTACATTCGGGAAATCCAATCGGTACCTGTCAGACAGTTCAAAACGCCTGAGCAGGTTGGTGAGACTCTTGCACCCTCCTTCCCTATCCACTAATCCCACACAATCCCAGCGTACATCTAAGATCCCGTTCCAGTCGACCACTAACACTAAAGAGCGGGACGTTCCAAGAAAGGTCTCTAGATGCCGGAAGAAATCAGGCCGCCCTGCTCCTGTCGGGGCATAGACGGCCACTAACCTGAAAGCTTGCCCGTCTCCGCTGGTCACGTCCAGCACCACCAACTTACCTTTGGGTCCAGGAAGATGGCCCGTATGGCAAGATCCAAACCTCTCCGAAAAAGCACCGCAACTCCTCCCCCCGATCCCGGACGGCTGGGAGATGCGTACACATCGTAGCCGCCGAAGATCGGTGCGAAGGCCCGTGCTTCGGAGATTCTGGTCTCGCTGATGGCCACTACATCTATGTTTAGTGACCTGAGGTCGTTGAGCAGGTGGCCCTGCTTCCATGACGACCCCAAGCCACGCGCATTTATGCTGCCTATTCTAAGTGAGGTCATGTTGAAAAGGAGTGGAAAAGATGGGAAAGACCACTTACCTTACTTCTCGTAGAGGAAGGACGGTTTTTCCATCCTTTTCACTGCTTGTGGCCTCCTCAGGAAGGATGTCCTTATAAATCTTCCTGGAGAGTGCTTGTCGGAAGTCTCCGATGTCTTTGGGGAATTTTTGTTTTAGTGTCATGTACGTTTTCTGTGTGATGCGAGTGATTTGTATGTGTGGAGGTGGTGTGAATTTTTGGGTTGTTGTGTAGTCTTTTTCTGTGATGCTGGTGTTGTGTTGGATGTAGTGTAATAATTGCTTGTTGTTCAAATTTAATGCTGTGTAGTGTGTATCGTTTTGGTTGTTTTGTTTTGTTTGCGTTTGTTGTGGGTTTGTTTCTGTTTCGCATTTTGGTGACGTTTGTGGTGTAGGTGATGGTGGTGTTGGGGTTAATGATGGTGATGGTGTTGGTGTTTGGGGAGATGGGTTGGTGATGCTGGTGTGGATGGTCGCATATCTGTCCTAACTTTTTTGTTTGTTAATTTATTTGTTTCCCTCTGTATTTTGTTTTTGGAGGAAGAGAATTTTTTTCTTTTTTGGTTTCTCTTTTTTTTTTCCTGATACCGTTTCCCACTCCTCGTCGTCACAATCTGTCTCCAGTTGTGATAGGCCGGGGAGTGGAAAATCCTCCACAGGCGTTAGTTTTAGTTGTGGTGCGGTGGATGGTGTAGGCGCTGGTGCTAGTTCTGAAGCGTTGGGTGGTGGTGGTGTTGGTTTTGCTGGTGGTGGTGGTGTTGGTTTTGCTACTGTTGCTGGGGTTGTTGCTGTTATAGTTGCTTCTGTTGTTGCTGCTACAGTTGTTGCTGCCATCTCTGCTACTGGTGGTGTTGATGGTTGAGTCACTGGGGTGGGTAAGAGAGGTGGCCTCAACCTTTTAGCCTGAGGGCAGAAAGCCTTTAGGTGGGTTCCTTCACCACAAATGACACACCTAGGCCTTCTGCCCTCGACAATTACCGTGAGGTGGCTGCCGTCAGTGAGGTCTATTACCTCTGGGATCTCCTCAATGCTTTTTTGGTGCGCTTGGATCAGGAGCTTCATCCTAGATCCGGACCAGTTCTCCTGCTTTTCTTTTGCTATTTCGATTATCTTGGTGTTGGCCTCGATGCCGGCGAGGACGGCCGCTATTAGCCAGGGAATTTCGATGGCCGGTGGAACGTGGGTCACCCTGATCTTTACTAGTCTCTGGCCACAATAGCTTGGGACGAGTGTGAAGTCGTCACTTCTTAATGGGGCCATGGAGTGTTCTCTAGCCTCCTCTGGTGTTTCAAAGAACACGTCCACGGTTCCATACTTCTGCCCACGTCTGATGTGGGTTTTTCTTGCCCACACATGTCCCAAAGCTTTTTGGATTTGGGACTCGTTGCCCGTTCCACTCGGCGCGATTTTACATTTATTGTTCGATACGACACGGTGCATAGGCGCCGATGCTCCATTTTATTAGGTGTGTGTGGGGGAGGGGGGGCTGACGCTGTACCCATCTTTCTTTACCATTTGTTTGGCATTTTCTAATTCCTCCTGAGTTACCGTAAATGCTTCGCACTGTTTTGCTACTCTGGCAAAACTCAGGGTGGTTTTTTTTAATGTCATTGTTGTTGTTGTTGTTGCTATCGTTATTTTTGTTATTATTAATTTTAGTTTCAGTTGTGGTGGTGGTGACGTCAGTGGAGTTCGGTTTGGAAGAGTCCATTTTGGTTGAAAATATTTCGACATCACGAGTTGATTTATTTTTTCCTTTTGTTTCTGTTGTCGCGGTGGTGGTGGGGGTGGTGGTTGTCGCGGTGGTGGTGGTGGCGGCTTTAACACCTGCAGTCATTGGTAATGGCGGGAAATGAATGTCTGCCTGAGACAAATTTAAAATATTGCTAGTGCTTAAATTGTTTGTGTTGGCAAACGTAGTATCATTTACAATGGTGGTGTCGGTGTGAGATGTTAATTTGTGAGGAAGGCTTTCAGCTGCTTGGTGCAAAGGTGAATTAGCCATTTTTTTTCAAAGAAATTTTTTGATAATCATAAAAGTTTAAATTTTGGGCACAAGGCCCCAATCTTTTGGGGTGTCCTTTTCGGAAAACAATGTATGTGCGCTTATATATAGTTAACAATAAAAATTTTCCATAAATGGCAATTTTTAACAAACGGAAATAACAAACCTTTGCGGAGCTCACGATGATACGATTTACTACGTAGGTCGCCAATAATAATAATAATAATAATAATAATAATAATAATAATAATGATTTCTTTATTAACCACAAGGGTTTACATAAAGTAGACATTAATGACAGTACAGGACAATACAGGATAGTACAAATGGGCATTTCTGCGTGTAAAAAAAAAGAAACAGAGGATGTAATAATAGAACAATGAAAAAATTCCCCAATAGGGGGGAGACTTCCGAGGGACATTGGTGGAGAAAGCCCATTAAAAAGCCACAGTGACCCTGACCACCAAGGCAAGTGCCCTCTCCCGGTTTTCCACCTTTAATTTACAGACACATACTCAGAGTAGGCCTATTCACTCGGGCCATTCTTGCTTCTCTCACCCATCTTTCAACAAAATGCTGGGAAGAGAGCACTTCCCTCTCTACCCTGATTTTCCTTTTCAAATGAAATTTGAAAAAGTTAATCAGGGCATCACCGAAGAGGTAAGTGCTCGTCTTCAGCCCTTTCAAACGTGTCCACCATACTATCTCTTTCGCCATGGCCACTAGACAGATAAAAACTGCCTGCCCTTCCCGGCTAAAGGAGGAGGGTGGGGAAATCCTCACGATGGACTCACCTGATAGCCGGATCCGTCCTACACGCGACAGCAGGTGTTTGACATAAACCCACAAGTCAGCAATTCTCGGACACTGGATGAGTGCATGCAAGACTGTTTCGTCGCCCTGCGCGCATCTCGGACATGCTCGGCTGACGGCACCTCCATGCCTGTAGAGTTTATCCTGAACTGGCAAGGCTCCTCGGTAGCACTGCCAGGCCAGGGATTTCTGGAAGTTGTCCATAGGCCCCGGCCTGAAAGTTCTTCCGAAGAGATTGGCTAGTTGATTTTCGTTGAGGCCTAGAGTTTCTCCAAGTACGTCGTCGCCGCTCTTCCCCTCCAGTAATCCTCTATTGAACGCCGAGGTGGAGTTTCCACCGATCACATTGCTCGATTGGTCGTGGGCTGTGAGCGCCTGAAGACATTCCAGTCTCCAAGCGCTCGCTCTCGGTCTTCGCTTGACCCAGGACTGCAGTTCCGTCAAGGAAATGAGCTGGGGAACGACGCGTCTAGCAAACGGCTACCACACCTGATCATCGTCGAGGAAGAGGTGGAGATGTCGTAGCCCGAGCGCATGTCTCCGCATCATCAGCCACGGCATGCGCAGCCCTCCACATAGTGGGTGTTGACAACAAATACGAATACGACACCCCGTAAAGGGGTGCCGTATTATTTAGTAGTGAACCGCTGTATTAGGTGGGCCACTTCTTCTAAACTTTTATCAAATTTAAAACTTGGATAAAAGGTTTAAAACGGTTGAGAACGAGGTAAAACGTTGAAAAAAAACTGGAGGCGATAAGAAGCGTGGCTTCACCAACAATAATAATAATAATAATAATAATAATAATAATAATAAAAAGGATGTTACAACCACTAAATATATATTTATTATATATATATATCGATGTGTGTGTGTATATAGGTATATATCTATATACATATAATATATATATATATATAAGAGAGTATTGAAGTTTGCTTGAAGCATTGTGGAATAATAAAGTAAATTTCTTTAAGTCGTTTGGAAGCCTCGACAATGCAGATGGGTAAATCTCCGGGTAACAAGATCCGGTGGTGGAGAGAGAGAGATGTAAGTGGGTGTACGTTGAGATGCGTGGTGTGTATAAGACTGTAACGTGTAGAGGAATGAAGCAAAGAGAGTAAAGGATAAAAATAACAACACGAGAAAGAGTTACCTTGGGAAAGATTTAATTGTCCCTATATATTTCGGATTCACATCCATCAACTGGGGTTTTTTCCGGGGGGTCTGTCGGAAAGGTGCGAAACGTGTCCTCCGCTGTTCGTTGTTTTGAATATCTGAGGTATTCAGCAGAGCGCGCGTGCACGTGAAATGGGTTCGGTCAGGCAGAGGTCAGCGGCCGAAGTAGTTCTTTCAATTGTGGGAGTGGGCTGACGCTAGCTGTCAGTCCATTCTCTGCCTGTTTGGTGAATGTTACTGTGTGTGTGCGTGTGTTGTCTCGCTTGAGTGTGTGTGCGTGTGTTGTTGCCTTGTTCCTCTGTATTGTCAGTGTAGTATGTTCGTATGGTGGAATGCTACTGTGTGTGTGTGTGTGTGCGTGTGTTGCTGTCTCGCTTGTGTGTGTGTGTGTGTCTGTGCGTGTGTTGCTGCATCGTTTGTTAACTTAAACCAACGACCTCATTTCGCTTCTCTCGGATCGGTTGTTTAGTTGTGACCCTAGGCGTTTGATCCAAAGTGCTTCCTTGATACGTAACGTGCCGACGTTTCTTTCTGTCGCTAGAATTGTGACAATGGGCCTTCCGTCTTTGTTTCCGTATTTGGCTATGTGTTGCCGGAAAGACGAGACCCTGGTTTTAGTGTGTTCCTTGATCCGGATGTGCAACGGCCGGATTGTGCTACCTATATAGTATTGGTTGCACTTGTTACATTCTATCTTATACACGACGTATGTGCGAAGGCAACAGTTCGCATGGCGCATCGGGCAGTCTCTGAGGGAGCACGCGTCAGTTGATTTCCCGGGTTTCCTGGAGAGGCATCTTCGCAGGGAGGGGCCCGAGTGAGCCAGGTGGATGTCGAGGCCCTCCCTCCGTATAGCCTTGCGGATAGCGTTGGTGGTATTCTCGCCCAAGTGAGGCATTTTAAGGAAGCACTTGCCTTGGGTGCCTCTCCGTCTCTTGTGTCTGGTGTCTCCTACTCTGCCTGTGAGCGAGGTAGGGTACCCGTTCGTCTCCAGCACCTCAAGGAATCGCTTGGTATGAGTGACACCTCTCGCAGGATCGCTGCATCTGTTTTTGATTCGCGCGATCTCGTTCGTGATGTATCCTCTTTTAGCACTGTTAGGGAGGGCGGACTTGTAGTGGACGAACAGGTCCCTGCAGGCTGCCTTTCGGTAGAAATTGCAGTGGATCCCTCCCTGTTCCG
>OZ024744.1:91840326-91845326 GCA_964016885.1 Eledone cirrhosa
AAAAAGTTATTGGGACCAGTAAGTCGCGTAAAGCGAGGGGGACAAGTGAACAACATAGAAGGATAAAAGCAAACCAAAGAAAGGAAATAAACAAGCAACATGGTTGTCCTGGTCAGCATAAGCTGGGTGGATTTCATGAGCGAAAGGTACAGACGTCCGACCTGAGTGAGATATAAGCAAGAAGAGACCCACTGTAAGCCAAACGGGAGGAAGTGAGAAGGGGAGAAACAGAGAGTGAGTGAGTGGAAGTGCGAGGAAGAGGTCAGTTGAGAGAAAGTGTAACTGACAGAAGGGGTGAAAGAAGTGAGAGAAACAGAGAGAACGGGGAAGCAGTAAGAGAGAAACAGACAAACGCAGCCGAGGTGAATATATATAAAAACAACATGAGAAGAAAGAAGAATACTGTGTGGTTGCACATATATATATATATATATATATGTATATGTATATATATATATATATATATATTTATGTATATGTATATATATATATATATATATATATATATATCATCATCATCATCATCATTTAACGTCCATGTTCCACGCTTGCATGGGTTTGGACGGGAGTTTTCTCACTGAGGCAAGAGTGGTTGTCTTGCTCGCATAGGACTGCCTGGCAGGTTTTCTACAGCTGGATGCCCTTCCTAACACCAACCACATTTACAGTGTGGGACTGGGACGTTTTTACCGTGTTGCCTACACGGCCACATTACAGCGTGGACTGTGTGTTTTTTGTCGTGACACCTACACGATCTCATTTGTTTCGGCCTGGATATTGTGGCACCAACATAACTTTACATAGAGGGGGCGGTGTGGATGGGGTGGGGATGGTGGGACGGGGGTGTATTTTGTTAGAGATGCCTACTGACTGTAGTAGGTTTTACTTTGTATTTAGGTAAGGCGGGTCTTCTCTATTACTGAGTACCGCCAAAGATCTCGGTCCAGTAACATTGTCTTGGAAAGGTGTAAGTGTGTGAGGTCGGAGTTTATCAGGTCGTCCCAAGTTTTTCTGGGTCTGCTTACTCCGTGGCTACCGTCTATTTTTATTGCCCTGCACTTTTTTATACAGCTATCATCTTTTATGCGCATCACGTGTCCGTACCAACGTAGCCTTCTCTCGAGTAAACAACATCTGATCCCTCTTATTTCTAATTTTTTCCTTAGTTCGTTTATGCTTTGCCGTTCACGTATATTACTATTACACATCCAGCGGAGCATGCAAGCTTCGTTCCTCTCTAGTCTGCGTATATCCTCTGCGCACAATGCCCAGGTCTCGCTGCCATGCAGCATTGCTGTTCGTATGCAGGCATCATACAACCTGCCTTTCATTTTTAGGGAGAACCCTTTAGCGGCTAATAGTGGTATAAGCTCTCTGAACTTTTTCCATCCAGTTCTGACTCTAGCTACTGTACTTTCGGAGCACCCTCCCCCACTGCTGATTTTGTCACCCAGGTAACGGAAGCTGTCCACTATTTCTATAGAGCCCTCTGCGCAATTGAAAGAGTTAGTATTTTGTGGGCACTTGCTGCTACTTATTGCACCAGAGCACCGCCCACATGTAAAATCTAAGTTCTTAGTTAGCTTACCTATGATCCCACTACATCTTTTATGCACCCATACAGAACGGGGTTGTTCCGAAGGACTGGCGTAGCAGCATCATCATTAACTGCTACAAGGGTCAAGGAGACGCCCTAGATAGGAGTAACTATAGGGGCATTAAATTAATCGACCAGGTCATGAAGGTCACGGAAAAAGTAATAGCGCAACTAATCAGAGAGAATCGATCTAGATGAAATGCAGTTCGGGTTTGTGTCAGGCAAAAGTACCACAGACGCTCTTTTTATTGTATGACAACTACAGGAGAAGTACCTAGCTAAAAGTAAACCCCTATACTTAGCTTTTGTCGACTTGGAGAAAGCCTTCGACAGAGTCCCCCGTTCCATTATCTGGTGGGCTCTTAGAAAACTAGGTGTTGATGAATGGCTTGTGAGAGCTATACAAGCCATGTATAAAGAAACAGTCAGCAAGGTTAGAATTAACAACGAATATAGTGAAGAGTTTAGCGTAAAAGTTGGTGTTCATCAGGGCTCTGTTCTTAGCCCCCTACTATTTATTATTGCCCTTCAGGCTATAACGGTGGAGTTCAAGAGTGGCTGCCCATGGGAACTCCTAAACGCAGATGATCTAACGCTCATAGCTGAATCAATGGCCGAGCTAGAGAAGAAATTCCAAACATGGAAGCACGGCCTAGAATCAAAAGGCCTTAAAATTAACCTGGCTAAGACTAAAGTTCTAGTTTGTAGGAAAGAAAATAAGGCGCCGGTCCCTTCCGGGAAATGGCCATGCTCAGTGTGTAGGAAAGGCATAGGTAGAAACTCCATTTTATGTCCCAAATGCAAAGTATGGATGCATAAAAGATGTAGTGGGATCACAGGTAAGCTAACTAAGAACATAGATTTTACATGTGGCCGGTGCTCTGGTGCAATAAGTAGCAGCAAGTGCCCACAGAATGCTAGCTCTTTCAATTGCGAAGAGGGTTCTATAGAAATAGTGGACAGCTTCCGTTACCTGGGTGACAAAATCAGCAGTGGGGGAGGGTGCTTTGAAAGTACAGTAGCTAGAGTCAGAACTGGATGGAAAAAGTTCAGAGAGCTTATACCACTATTAGCCGCTAAAGGGTTCTCCCTAAAAATGAAAGGCAGGCTGTATGATGCCTGCATACGAACAGCAATGTTGCATGGCAGTGAGACCTGGGCATTGTGCGCAGAGGATATATGCAGACTAGAGAGGAACAAAGCTTGCATGCTCCGCTGGATGTGTAACAGTAATATACGTGAACGGCAAAGCATAAATGAACTAAGGGAAAAATTAGAAATAAGAGGGATCGGATGTTTTACTCGAGAGAAGGCTACGTTGGTATGGTCACGTGATGCGCATGAAAGACGACAGCTGTATAAAAAAGTGCAGGGCAATAAAAATAGACGGTAGCCACGGAGTAGGCAGACCCAGAAAAACCTGGGACGACCTGATAAATTCCGACTTCACACACTTACACCTCTCCAAGACAATGTCACTGGACCGAGATCTTTGGCGGAACTCAGTAATAGAGAAGACCCGCCTTACCTAAATACAAAGTAAAACCTACTACAGTCAGTAGGCATCTCTAACAAAATACACCCCCGTCCCACCATCCCCACCCACCCCATCCACACCGCCCCCTTCAATGTAAAGTTATGTTGGTGCCACAACATCCAGGCCGAAACAAATGAGATCGTGTAGGTGTCACGACAAAAAAACACACAGTCCACACTGTAATGTGGCCGTGTAGGTAACACGGTAAAAACCTCCCAGTCCCACACTGTAAATGTGGTTGGCGTTAGGAAGGGCATCCAGCTGTAGAAAACCTGCCAGGCAGTCCTATGCGAGCAAGACAACCACTCTTGCCTCAAGTGGGAAAACTCCCGTCCAAACCCATGCAAGCGTGGAACATGGACGTTAAACGATGATGATGAAGATGATGATGATTGTATGGTCATATTTGGTTTCACATTTTCATGATTTCATGCAACATAATCATACTTTCCACTATAATCACCATGATTTAGGCAAGACTCAAAATAATTTATTTTATACAAAATATGTTTTATTTTACCAATTGGGGCATATATAATGGGAAAATACACAGGGAGTGTTAGTATTGTGACCTTGCTTTTTATGGCACACTCTAGTGCTGACTCTAGGAAAAAATAACACAGTAGTTTTATTTTTTAAGATTTATTTATCAAATTGGGTCAGTTTGTCTTCATGACTTGTTCTTTCGATCTCACTCGATAAACCCGCCATTGGCTTTGATGACGGCCTCAAGGCGGCCTCGGAAACCAGCTACAGGCCTTCGTCACTGTCCCCTGACTTAGGCCCCTAAAGGCACTTGTGATCCTGGCCTTCAGATCGTCTTTCGTATTGCAGCTAGATCTGTTGGTGTCTCGTTCCACTGCACCCCACACAAAGCAGTCGAGGGGTTGCAGTCAGGCGAGCTGGGAGGCCAGATGTCAGGTGAAGTGTGGTCGACGAAGTTCTCTGACAGCCAGGCTTGGGTCTTTTGGCTGGTATGGCAGGGAACTGAGTCTTGCTGCCACATGTACGGCCTACCTGCAGCTACCTGGTCGATCCAGGGCTTTACTACCTCGCTCAGAACGCGGATGTAGCCATCGGTGTTCAGCTTGAGGCCCTCAGGGAAGAAGTGAGGTGGCATGACGTCACCTTGACTGCTAACGACACCTAAGACCAATGCTGTCGCTGGAAACTTTGTCTGCATGACTCTGGGCACGTCTTTGGATGAGGCAGCGAGCCACCTGTTGTTCTGGGAGTTGACCTTCTGGTCTTGGCAGAGGTTTTTCTTGTCGGAGAAAAACCACAGCATGTCTGGCTCCAGTGGGTGTTTCAACTTGTTGATCAGCTTCTTTGCGTGCTTCAGTCGCTTTTCTTGCATCGCCTTTGACAGAAATTGTCCTTTCCTAATCTTGTATGAAACGTAGTGAATGTCTTCATGTACCACCAGCCTAATGAGCTTTTCATCCACACCTTTCTCCCTTGCAATGGCACGCATCGACTTGCTAGGTTCATTGTTGATGATATCCTGAACTTCAGCGACGAACTCGGGCATTCTGAAGGCTTCAGATCGTCGATCATGTGTTTTCCTCTCTGATGTTGCTTCGTAGTCGAATCCTGAATCTTCCAATTCCTTTCTGACCTTTTCCACCATTCTCCTCCTGACGCTGAGAAAGTCTGAAATTTCCTTATTTGTCCTCCCGGCACGGATTCCAAGAAGAGCTCTATGTCTCTTCCACAAATTTGGAGGTTCAAAATTATTCATAATCAATTATTCTGAAAATAAATAATGGAAATATAGTCACTGTTTTATGAAGACAAGAGTGACAACGGAAGTAAAAAAAATTTGCATAAAATTAGCAGTTGAAAATTGCGAATAAATATCGTCCA
>OZ024744.1:91847826-91885326 GCA_964016885.1 Eledone cirrhosa
ATCATCACAACCATCAACAGCAATACAATCGTCATCATCATCATCATCATAACAACCATCAGTACCATCACAACCATCATGATCATCATCATAACCATCATAACCATCACTACCATCACAACCGTCACAAACATCAAAACCACCAACAGCATCACAATCATCACAACCATCATAATGATAATCATCACCACCATCATTACCATCAACAGCATCACAATCATCATCACCATCACCACTATAACAATCACCACTACCATCATTATCATCACCACCATCATCACCATCACCATCACATCCATCTTTACAACCATCACCACCATCATCACCATCACCATCACATCCATCTTTACAACCATCACCACCATCATCACCATCACCATCACATCCATCTTTACAACCATCACCACCATCATCACCATCACCATCACATCCATTACAACCATCACCACCATCACTACCATCACCATCACATCCATCTTTACAACCATCACCACCATCACCATCACATCCATCTTTACAACCATCACCACCATCATCACCATCACCATCACATCCATCTTTACAACCATCACCACCATCATCACCATCACCATCACATCCATCTTTACAACCATCACCACCATCATCATCACCACCATCATCATCACCACCATCACATCCATCTTTACAACCATCACCACCATCACCACCATCACCATCACAACCATCACAACCATCACCACCATCATCACCATCACCATCACATCCATTACAACCATCACCACCATCACCACCATCACCATCACAACCATCACAACCATCACCACCATCATCACCATCACCATCACATCCATCTTTACAACCATCACCACCATCATCACCATCACCATCACATCCATTACAACCATCACCACCATCACCATCACATCCATTACAACCATCACCACCATCACATCCATCTTTACAACCATCACCACCATCATCACCACATCCATCTTTACAACCATCACCACCATCATCACCATCACCATCACAACCGCTACAATCACCGTCATCACAACCCTGCGCCACTATCATCACCACTATCATCATCACAACCATCACAACCACTAGTATCACCACCGCCAACAACCTCTCCACAAACAACATCTCCACCTCCAACGTCACCACCTCCAACATCACCACCAGTGACATCACCAACATTATCAACGTCACCACCTTCATCGTTATTATCATCACTGTCACCAACATAACCACCACCAAAATGATCATAACGCTCACTATCATAGGTGCTTTTTTTTTTTGTCTTGGCACCACCGCTACCACTTTACAGAGTGGACTAGGTGCTTTTTTTGTTGTGGTACCAGCACAACCACCTTGCAGAGGGTACAGTTTTTATATATAGAGAATGAAAAGACCAATGGAAACATGGTTTCCTCAGTCAGTTAAATGTTTTCATCTGATAGTTTGTGTCATAAAATAATGAAGTGAATGCTGATTTTAAAATTAAAGATAGCTATTAACTGAGAATAAGATTAAATAAATCAGACAAATATTTAAGAATAAATAAATAACTCAAAGAATTTATTTCAGCTGCATGTAGCTAAAACCATTCACAACTGTCTTTATGCTTGTGTACTACATATTTAGATCTTGTAACACATGAAACCATATTTGAAAAACGTTCTTGTAAAATATCACTATGATGGCATCACATTAAAAAGTAAAGTCTAAACGCTAATACTAGAAATTTTCACTATCTATCAACTAGTAAAAATACTATAAACATTTGGATTAACAAACTACATGAAACCACATTAACAAGACATTGTTGAAAAGTACAAAACAGTACTATGACTGTATCACATTAACTCTTAACGTCCTGTACCACATGAAACCACATTAACAAGACATTGTTGAAAAGTACTAAACAGTACAATGACTGTATCACATTAACTGTTAACACCCTGTACCACATGAAACCACATTAACAAGACATTGTTAAAAAGTACAAAACAGTACTATGACTGTATCACATTAACTGTTAACATCCTGTACCACGTGAAACCACATTAACAAGACATTGTTGAAAAGTACAAAACAGTACTATGACTGTATCACATTAACTGTTAACATCCTGTACCACATGAAACCACATTAACAAGACATTGTTGAAAAGTACAAAACAGTACTATGACTGTATCACATTAACTGTTAACATCCTGTACCACATGAAACCACATTAACAAGACATTGTTGAAAAGTACAAAACAGTACAATGACTGTATCACATTAACTCTTAACATCCTGTACCACATGAAACCACATTAACAAGACATTGTTGAAAAGTACAAAACAGTACTATGACTGTATCACATTAACTGTTAACATCCTGTACCACATGAAACCACATTAACAAGACATTGTTGAAAAGTACAAAACAGTACTATGACTGTATCACATTAACTCTTAACATCCTGTACCACATGAAACCACATTAACAAGACATTGTTGAAAAGTACAAAACAGTACTATGACTGTATCACATTAACTGTTAACATCCTGTACCACATGAAACCACATTAACAAGACATTGTTGAAAAGTACAAAACAGTACTATGACTGTATCACATTAACTCTTAACATCCTGTACCACACAAAACCACATTAACAAGACATTGTTGAAAAGTACAAAACAGTACATTGACTGTATCACATTAACTCTTAACATCCTGTACCACATGAAACCACATTAACAAGACATTGTTAAAAAGTACAAAACAGTACTATGACTGTATCACATTAACTCTTAACATCCTGTACCACATGAAACCACATTAACAAGACATTGTTGAAAAGTACAAAACAGTACTATAACTGTATCACATTAACTGTTAACATCCTGTACCACATGAAACCACATTAACAAGACATTGCTGAAAAGTACAAAACAGTACTATGACTGTATCACATTAACTCTTAACATCCTGTACCACATGAAACCACTTTAACAAGACATTGTTGAAAAGTACAAAACAGTACTATGACTGTATCACATTAACTGTTAACATCCTGTACCACATGAAACCACATTAACAAGACATTGTTGAAAAGTACAAAACAGGTATCACATTAACTCTTAACATCCTGTACCACATGAAACGACATTAGAAAGACATTCTTGAAAAGTACAAAACTCTACTATGACTGTATCACATTAAAAATGAAAGCTTTCACTGCCAAATTTGCACTAGAATGACCTGTCCTCTAAGCAAGATATTATCAACGTTTGCATTAATAAATCTGTGTTTTTATATTTTGATATTTTCTGTTAGATCAGTGTAGGATACTAAGAGATGAACAAAAAAAGCTGTGATTTGAGTAAAACAGAAAAAGTAATTGAGGAGTGGAATATATAATTTCATAGATGTATATTCTAGAAAGAAACATTATCACTATAAGCAAATATACTATTTGCCCTTCTATATGTGTGTCTGTGTGTGTGTGTGTGTGTCTGTGTCTGTGTGTGTGTGTCTGTGTGTGTGTGTGTGTGTGTATGTGTATGTGTGCGTCTGTGTGGATGTGTAGGTGCGTGTGTGTTTGTGTATCTGTATGTGTATTTGTGATGTGTTAGTGTGTGTATATTTGTGTTTGTGTATGTGTGTGCGTTTGTTATTGTTTGTATGTTTGTGCATGTGTGTGTGTTTATGTATGTGCGTGTGTTTGTTTCTGTGTGTGTATGTTTGTGTTTGTGTATCTGTATGTGTATTTGTGATGTGTTAGTGTGTGTATGTTTGTGTTTGTGTATGTGTATGTGTGTGTGTGTGTTTGTGTATGTGCGTGTGTTTGTTATTGTTTGTATGTTTGTGCATGTGTGTGTGTTTATGTATGTGCGTGTGTTTGTTTCTGTGTGTGTATGTTTGTGTTTGTGTGTGCTTGTGTATCTGTATGTGTATTTGTGATGTGTTAGTGTGTGTATGTTTGTGGTTGTGTATGTGTGTGTGTTTGTGTATGTGCATGTGTTTGTTTGTGTGTGTGTGCGTGTGTTTATGTGTAAGTGTGTGCGTATGTTTATGTGCATGTATTTGTTTGTGCCAGTGTCCGGTCGGCATGGTCAGCCGACCGGACACTGCCCACAACAGGACAACCCGTCTAACCCATGCTAGCATGGAAGAACGGACGTAAAACGGTGATAATGATGATGATATGTATGCGTGTGTGTGTTTGTGTGCGTGTCTTTGTTTCTGCGTGTGTGTATGTATGTTTGTGTGCGTGTGTTTGTTTGTGTGTACGTACATGGATGTGTATGCATGTGTTTCTTTGTGTGTGTGTGTGTGTGTACGTGTATTTTTGTGCGCATTTATGCATGTGTGCGTGCGTGTGTTTGCATGAGTGTGTGTGTGCGCGTTTTTGCGTGAGTGTATGTGAGTGTGTATGCATGAGTGGGTGTATTTCTTTGCATATGTGAATGTGTCTGCATGTGTGTATGTGTGTTAGAAAGAACAAGGAAGAAAGAAAGGAAGGAAGATAGGAAGGAAGCTAGATAGACAGACAGAAGTTGAATTATTCTAAACTATATATATACTGTCTCAGGATATATTAAACTAGAAATCTTTAACTCTTTCATTGCTACATTATAGGACTATGATTTTCAAATAATTTTGAAAATAATCAAGAATTTGGAGAAATTTAGGAATATAACTAAACTTTCTCATTATTAAGTTAATGTTTGGAACATAACTTAACAAAGGTTCTTGTATAAAATTATGATGGAAACTTTTTAGATAAATATAAACACTTTAAACCTTTTGTTACCATCTAAACTATAATAAGGGAAGGTCCTCACGGACTGCGTACGGTTTATTTCTTTTAATCCAGTTAGTAAAATAAGTTGGATTACTTTGAATAAATAATTGTTTCTACTTTTGGCACAAGGCCAGCAATAACCCAGTGCATTACTGGTATTTTATTTTATCGACCCCGTAAGGATGAAAGGCAAAGTTACTTTGAATAAATAATTGTTTCTACTTTTGGCACAAGGCCATAAATTACCCAGTGCATTACTGGTACTTTATTTTATCGACCCCGTAAGGATGAAAGGTAAAGTTAACTTTGAATAAATAATGAATGAATATTACATAATTTATGTACAAAACTTCGTAAACAAAAATAAATAATTGTTTCTACTTTTGGCACAAGGCCAGCAATTATCCCAGTGCATTACTGGTACTTTATTTTATCGACCCCGTAAGGATGAAAGGCAAAGTTAACCTCGGCGGGATTTAAAATAAATAATGAATGATAATTTCGTAAAAATAAATAATTTAAAATTTACTTCTTTTCAAATTTTCAAACGCCTACACTTCCGGTATATCGTCGCCACCATCACCACTTCAACTACCATATATATAGAAAGAGAGAGTGTGTAATGAGAGAGATAAAGAGATTATGATTTTCTACACGCTGACGCGTATGAGTGTGCATATACATACATCTATATGTATGAGTATATAACTATTATGAGTATATAACTATATTCGTGCAAACACAAACTTATAAAAATACATTCTCACGGACATAATTCACACAAATACACATAGATTCACACAAACTCACACATACAGTCATGATAGCGTTCGGTGAGTTGGAGATGGGAGGGTAAAACAAGTATAACGTTTTATTTATTTATTAACTCTTTATTTATTTATTAACTCTTTATTTATTTATTAACTCTTTTTTTTAAAACTCATTTAATATGGTAAGTGTAAAAGCCAAACTCGCTGTCTTCCTGGTATTCCTGCCAACTCTTACCGAGGATCATGAATCTTGAGTAATGACCAAAAGAATACAATTTCAAATAAAAGTGGCAGAAATGGGATTCCTCCGAAGGGTCTTTGGAGTAGTGTTACTCGATAAAGTTCATAGCTCAGAGACCAGAGAGTCACTCCTGGTAGAACCACTACTTCTCCGAATTGAGAGATCACAACTCCGATATTATGAGCATGTGGTTAGAATGTCTCAGTAAAGGATTGCTGGACACATTTTACAGGTAAAACCAGCCGCCAAGAGACCCAGAGGTAGACCCTGAGCAAGACAGTTGGATAACATCCATGAGCTTGGCTGGTCACGCTTTGGGATCCAGCTGGATCAGTTACAGATGTTTGCTACTGACAGACTCGCTGGAAGGAGTGTTTGAGAAGGACTCTGCCCCCATGACCCTCTCAGAAATAAGTGGGTGAAGAAGAAGACATTGTCAATTTACTTTTCAATTTACATATATCTGTATGCATATATATTTGCGTATAATACCGATATGCACACTACATATGCTAGCAGAAAACGCCCGAAGGGTGGTTTTTCTGCTAGTATTTCTAATGAAAGACACTATCTATGGTTTTCAAATAATTTTGGAAATAATTAAGAATTTGGAGAGATTTAGATATAGAACTAACTGGTGTTTGTAACATAACGTAATAGTGGTCCTTACATCAAATTATGATGGAAGGTTTTTTTTAGATAAATATAAACCCATTAAAATAAATAGTTTTCCTTATTGTCAAACCAGGAATGGTTTCAGGCAGTTTTGGTATCAAAAGAAGCAGGTGGATGGAACATAACAACAATTCTTACATAAAATTATGCTGGAAAGTTTTTAGATAAATATAAACACTTTAACTCTTTCATGACCATATTTCTAATGAAATACACTCTATTTCAATTAGTTAATGAAGAATTTTGAAAGATTTACTAAAATTATCCTAAATTTTATTACTAAGATTGTAACTTAATGTATAGTTCATATATAAAATGGTGTTGGAAGATTTTAATTTAAATTGGAAATCTTTAAAATGGATGGGTTTGTTTCATAGAACCAGAGCCAGTTTTAGCCAGGTTGGTAACTAAAGGGTTAATCCTTTAGTTACCATATTTCTAATGAAAGAAACTGCCTATGGTTTTTATATAAAACTATGATGGAAGGTTTTTAGATATAAACACTTTAAAATAAACATTTTTTTTTAATTGTAAAACCAAAGGCAGTTTCAGGCTGTTTGATATCAAAAGTGTTAAACCAATTTATAGGTTGGGGGAAGTGTAAGTTCCCTACTAAGAAATCAAACAAAAGAACAGGACTGGATTTAGACCATGGGGTGGGGACATGACTGGATTTAGACCATGGGGCCTGGTGCGCCCCCCCCCCTCTTTACATAAAAATTATAATACACAACAAACTGCCAAAATTACATATTACCCCTACCTGTTGCATGTATCTGGAATTGACAAGTTACTCATACATACAAATGTTAAATGCCACCACCCCCACCAAAAAAAAAATGACCTGTAATACATAAATGTAATATGAAAATGCTTCCAGCCATATCATGCTGAAAACATCGGTTCTTGTTCGATCACCAAAGTTAAGCAACATCAAGGCTAGTTAGTACTTAAATGGGTGACCGCTTGGGAAACCTAGTGTTCATCATCATCATCATCATCATCATCGTCGATTAACGTTTATCTTCCACGCTAGCATGGGTTAGACAGGTTTGTCCCATTTAGAGGCAAGATGGGTCGGGTGACCGTGTCTCGCTCATATAGGAGAGTTTTTTGCTAGTTTTCTACGGTTGAATGCCCTTCCTAACACCAACCACATTGACAGTGTGTGCTGGGTGCTTTTTGTTGTGTCTTTTACACGTCCACTTTACAGTGTAGACTGGGTGTTTTGGGGCTGGTTTTCTACAGATCGATGTCCTTCCTAATGCCAACCACATTTACTGAGTGTGTTGAGTGCTTTTTGTCGTGACACCTACACAACCACTTTACAGTGTGGCCTAGATGTTCTTTACAGTGTGGACTGGGCACTTTTGTCTTTCATCCATCCAAGATTGATAACAAAAAGATAAAGCACCAGTCTGGTACTGGGGTAGATTCTTCCTTTATATCACTTTCTCACTTTCTTTCTTTTACTCTCTCTATCCTTCTCTGGAAGAAATCTGCTGTATTTAGACCTGAAGAGGATTGGGTTCCACCAGGTTTTAAAAATGCCCTAGAAACACTGTATGTCAATATGACATCCCTATAACTCCCTTGGGAGTTACAGACCCATGCCATGCATGCATACTGTTATAATGGTGTGACACACCTGTTTTGTATATCTGTACGAAACGAAGGTAAAACCTAAGGTATTCACCAGGTGTAATTCCAAACTACCAACGAGAGACTACAACGAGACTCCGTACAAGAAAGTCTCCATGACGGTTCACTTTAGTTCTTATTTATAGTCTTTTCACCTAGTCCACTTTTAGTTATGCAGGGGTGTTCAGGGTTTTTTTCCCTCACAACACATACTGAGATATTAGTAAAATTTATTCATGAAATTCATGTAGCTTCTTGTGACTACATGAATCACATGAGGAAATTTTACTAAAAGCAGTGACTGCGACTGCTCAGCTTCTCTGCTACTCTGCTCAAGTATGTACTTATTGACTGTACAACCATCCCCATACCTAAACCCACTCGACACACCAATCTCCCTCTTCACTCCCCCACCCCAACCACACATATATCTACTGAAGATTATATTCCCTAAGTTTTTATATTTTTGTTTTTATTATACAAACCACTTTGACAATATCATTAAGAATGTCTGCAACATATATATATACAAATATAATGTGTGTATGTATATGTATGTATGTATGTGTGTGTATATGTATGTATGTATATATGTATGTATGTATGTTTATGTATGTATGTATGTATGTATGTATGTATGTGTTTATGTATGTATGAGTGCATGTATGTATGTATGTATGTATGTATGTGTTTATGTATGTATGTATGCATGAGTGTATGTATGTTTGTATGTATGTATGTGTGTGTATATGTATGTATGTATATATGATTGTATGTATGTTTATGTATGTATATGTTTATGTATGTATGTATATGTTTGTGTAAATGTATGCTTGTGTATGTGTGTGTATGTGTATGTATGTATGTATGCAACACCATTAATTATTAATATATATATGGGTTTTTTGGGGGGTTTGTTTTGTGCAATGGCTATACTTGATAACTAGGGGGCAGCCACCATGTATGTATGTTTGTAAGTATATGTGTATATATCTAAGAGTGCAAGACCTTTCTCCACTTAAAAATCCTTCAAAGCACAGGCATTGTTTGTTCAGGATATGTTACAGGTTTGTGTGGCTGGCCGTAGCCTAAAAGTGCACCAAACTCTATAATCTGACAGTGATTGCAATACTCATAGCAAAGTACTTGGTGAGGAGGGTGATTTTGGACACCCTGCAGGACAAAAAACAAAACCTGACAAAGGGCGGAAGAACTCATGAATCAACAGCCATTCAAAGAAGTGTGTAAATATGTATGTACATGTGTATGTATGTATGTATGTATGTATGTATGTATGGTCGGGTCGTTGGCGACTAAACTGGCAACCCCACCAAGGTTTCTTGGTGAGGAGGGTGACTTTGGACATCCTGCAGGACTAAAAACAAAACCTGTCAAAGGGAAAAGGAGCTCTTAAGAGTCAATGGCCATCCAAAATCACCGGGAGAGATGACCCCTTAGCCTTTGTCAAGGCAGAATTCTAGGAGAAGGAAAACTCTGATATAACACCTGCAACCCTGATGGTATCCAATGATGTTGACTTGTTCTTCTTTTTGGTAAATATCATCTTGGTTAAGAGAGTGGGACTGGCTTTGTGCAGTGCCTTTGCTCACTATAAAAGCTTCACGGCACAGGCATTGCTTTGTATCTGGAGATCTCTCTGCACTTGTCGTCACATGGTACCATGGGCCCAGCACTGTGTCAGTAATTGTCACAAGTGTAGTGTTTGTACCAGAGTTTTCAAGTCGCTGGCTGGACTAAAAAGTCACACTCGTTCAGCGCATCGGTAGGGGTTCTCCTACATGGATATAAAGTAGTGGCCGTACTCGAAAACGAGTTGGCAGCCACCATGTATGTATGTATGTATGTATGTATGTATGTATGTATGTATGTATATGCGTGTGTACATATGTATATATATGTGCGGGGACATAGATATAATTGGGCTGGATACCCGATCCCGCAGCTAAACCAGTGGGAGTGCAGGACCCCTAGCCTTTGTCAGGGCATTCTTCTAGGAGAAGGCAACACCGACATAAAACCTGCGCCTCAGTAGTTACCGATGATGTTGATCTTTTTTTCTTTTTGGGTTATAGCTACTGTCGCTCAGAGAGTGGGATTGGCTCAGTGCAGAGTCTTTCCTCACTTTAAAAAAATCTTCACGCACAGGCATTGCATGATAGAATTAATTAATAATTATTAATAATGCTATATCGTGCAATGGCCATACTCGATAACGAGGGGACAGCCATCATATATCTAAGTAAAGGTCTCAACACAAACCGAAAATGAGGTACAAGGACAGCATCAAGAACAATCTCAAAGAGCTATTTGATATAGACAACTGGGAGGAGATAGCTCTAAATAGGGCTGAGTGGAGAAAGCACGTAAAGGGCAGTTGAAAAACTTTTTAGGAATGTCATCTAGAACATAAACAACTGAAGTGTCAGCTCTGTGCTCACAGTCTTGATGAAATCATCAGTAGCTGGACATGTAATTTCTGTCAGCATGTACTCTTCTCAAAGGCTGGTTATGTTAATCACCTGAAGACACATGAAAGGATAACCACCTGCAACACCACTCAACAAAGACGTGGTGCAACAACGTGCGTGATATGCTACAAAGTGTGTAGAACTAGTTCCGGACTAAAAAGACACATGGTGGTACATAAAGATTGTGTCCCACAGAGTGACACCACCAGTCCTGTGGAAAACACAACACTATTCTGTCACTTGTGTTGTAAACCATGTAGATCTAGAGCTGGTCTACAAAGTCAGCTATGAAGTCTCACAGGGTGACACCACTGGCCCTCTGGAAAGCACATCTCTCTTCTGTTACCTGTGTCGTAAACCATGTAGATCTACAGCTGGTCTACAAAGTCAGCTATGAAGTCTCACAGGGTGACACCACTGGCCCTCTGGAAAGCACATCTCTCTTTTGTTATCTGTGTCGTAAACCATGTAGATCTACAGCTGGTCTACAAAGTCATTCACGAAGTCGTGGATGCAGATGGAATGATAGCAAAGAATCAATAAGAGACGGTAATCGTCTATGAAGACACCTCAATCCTCATGCATGTATGTATGTATGTATGTGTGTATGTATGTATATATGTATATGTATATATGTATGTATATGTGTGTGTATGTATGCATATATGTATATGTATGTATATATGTATGTATATGTGTGTGTATGTATGCATATATGTATATGTATGTTTGTATGTATGCATATATGTATGTATTTTGCTATCACCACGTGTGTAGAAGAAAGTTAAATAACAGCCTACCAATATGCAATACGATGAGGTTATCTGGAGTATTATCAACAATACGTTCTGCTCTTTCAAGAGAAAGGTGTGTGTTGCCTCTACATGAAAGAAGTAGAACGTGCAGCATTTCCACGGAGGATGTGGGAGAAGATTCAGTTGGATAACAACTTTGAAAAATCAATGGCACAGATTAATACAAAGATGCTCTACTGGCCTTCGTATTATCGCCGGAAGTGTCGCCTGAGATTGATTAGAATCAGGCAGTATTTGGCCAGAATGAGAAAACTTGTTTTGCGTAACAGGAGGAAGTTGGTTCCTTTACAGAGAAATATAGAACGTCGCGAGAAAAGACGAGAGGAGAAAGCATTGGTTGCTGCTCAACTTGACAACGCCATCGAGAAGCAGTTATTAGAAGGACTCAAATCTGGGGCTTATAACGAGGTGTACAACTTCCCAATGAAAGCATTCAGCAAAGTTCTGGACGGAGAAGAGGTAGAGGAAGAGGAGGAGGAGGAAGAAGAAGAAGAAGAAGAAGAAGAAGAAGAGATTGACAGTGAAGAGGAAGGACAGCATGGGCGGATTGCAAAGGAGGTAGAAGAGGAGATGGAGAAGGAGAAAGGTGATGCGAGTACCTCTGGTTATGTGGAGTATGTTCCTTACAATGAATTTGAAGAGAGTGACATTGAAGATCTTGAGGATCTTCGGTTGAGTGATTACAACTCTAGCAGTGATGAAGGAGATGTCGTCAATGACAACAAGGTACCAGGGTTGACGTTAGCAACGACGGGCGGGAAAGATAAGAAACGGAAGCAAGCACCATCATCATTATCAGCAGAACATCACAAAGGAAAAACAAAGAAAATGTCAAAAAGACGTCCAAAAGTGACAATAGAGTATGAGACCGAGCTGGAGCAACCTTCCACCTCCAAAGAGAAGTTGAAATATTGAAATGTTATTGGAGGTCTAGAATGGGGTGATGGGGGGTGGGTTGAGGGGTGTGGGTGAACTGGAATTTAAACAGTTTGCACCTTTTTGTCTGTGTATGTATGTATGTGTGTAGGTAGGTATGTATATATGTAGGTGTGTATGTAGGTATGTATGTATATATGTAGTTATGTGTATGTATGTATGTAGGTATGTGTAGGTATGTATGTATATATGTAGGTATGTATGTGTGTATGTATGTATATATGTAGGTATGTATGTGTGTATGTATGTATATATGTAGGTATGTATGTGTGTACGTAGGTATGTAGGTATATATGTATATATGTAGGTATGTATGTATATATGTAGGTATGTATGTATGTGCAACCCCACCAAGGTTTCTTGTATTTTTCTGACAATGTTTACATCAAGTGGGCAGCTGATCTCCACAACAGAACACGTTTTCAATGTGCGGTCCCAAACAACAATATCAGGCCAGTTGTGCTTTAATTTGGTGGCATTTTTTATTTTCAGGTTCCACCAGTATTCCTTAGTGCCATCTGTCTCAATATATTCTTCCTCGTTTGTTGTTAATTTTGTTTTCCGAAGTGCGTTCCAGATGGTTCTAGCTATTCCATCGTGTCTCATGGGGAGGTAGTAGCGAGATGACATTCTTTCGCAGCTGGCAACAATGTGGCTTACATCCTTGATCTTTGTTTTACATAGCCTACATTTATTGTCAGCTGATGGCTGAGTGGTTTATCCCCTCTATGGTCTGTGTTTTACGTCTCAAGTATCCATGCACAACTTTTTCTGAAAATTGATCAATTTTTTTTCATCTTGTTTGAACATTGAATAGGATCTTCCGATTTCTCTGGGTGAGAGATTTATATCAGGCTTTATTCCATATCTCTCTTCCAGATCAGTCGCTATTCTAATGATATTTTTTTTTTCCATGCTCATAAACCTGGGCAAGATGGTTGCCAACCTTTTTCCTCTGTTGAAGGTGTTGCTTCAGTGTTACTATCCAGGTCTCATATGTTGTTAATATTGATTTTAGACCCCGGCCACCTTCCTTGCGTGAGAAGTATAGCCTATCCACATCACCATTGATGTTAAAGTTCCAAGTAACACTGAGAAGTTTGCGAGTTCTAACATCCATCTCACTTAGTTCTTGCAATGACCAGTTCAGCAGGCCAAATGTTAGCGTTAGAATTGGCACAGCATAAGTATTGTGGGCAATGTATTTGTTGTACGCTGACAGTTCTGATGACCATATTTTCTTTACTCTTCTGAGGTATTCAGTTCTGGTTCTCACCTTATTTATGGGTCCATCATATCTGACATTCTCATCCTGTCCAAGATATCTGTAGTTGTCACCTGACTGTAGAGATTGTATTGTCAGGCTGTTCATCTCTAGATTTCCAGAGGAGGGCACAGCTCTTCCACGTTTTACTGCCAAATATGCACACTTGGACTCACCAAATTTCATTTTGATGTCTGTTGAAAATTGTGTAATGAGGTCCAATTTTTTCTTGATGTCATTGATATTTGGCCCATACAACTTCAGGTCATCAACAAAGAAAAGATGGGAGATACTTCTGGACCCACTTCTTTGTCCACCTTGTTTCCTGAGTAGGTAAGATAGTGGATTCAGTGAGAGAACGAAGAGTAGCACTGACAAGCTATCACCCTGATGTATGTATGTAAGCATGTATGTATGTAAGCATGTTTGTATGTATGTATGTATATATGTATGTATGTATGCATTTTAGATCATTGGCCACATTCGATCGCAGCACCGTTAATTATTAATATATATGTTTTTTTTTTTCTTTTTTCGGTTAAAGGCCATACTCGATAACGAGGAGGCAGCCATCAAGTACGCATGTATGCATGTATGTATGTATGTATATATAAACAAAATATGTATATACACATGTACATATATATGTATATGTGTATATACATGGGTGCATGTGTATGTATATGCGCGGGGACATAGAAATAGTCGGGCTGGACACCCGATTGCGCGGTTAAACCACTGGGAGTGAAAGACCCCTAGCCTTTGTCAGGGCATTCTTCTAGGAGAAGGCAACTCAGGAAACTGGGATAACTCCGACATAAAACCTGCGGCTCAGTAGTAACCGATGATGTTGATCTATTCTTCTTTTCGGGTTATAGCTACTGTCGCTCAGAGAGTGGGATTGGCTCAGTGCACAGTCTTTCCTCTCTTTAAAAAATATCTTCACACACAGGCATTGCACGATAGAATTAATTAATAATTATTAATAATGGTATATCGTGCAATGGCCATATCTGCTGCATCTGTTACATCTGTTATATCTGTTGTATCTGTTATAGCAGTTATATATGTTGTATCTGTTGCATCTGTTATATATGTAGTATCTGTTCTATCTGTTAAATCTGTTGTTGTATCTGTTATATCAGTTACATCTGTTGTATCTGTTACATCTGTTATATCTATTATATTTGTGTCATCTGTTGCATCTGTTACTTCTGTTATATTTGTTGTATCAGTTATATTTGTTGTATCTGTTGTGTGTGCTGTATCTGTTATATCTGTTATATTTCTTGGATCTGTTACATCTGTTATATCTGTTACATCTGTTATATCTGTTGCATATGTTGTATCTGTTGTATCTGTTATACCTTTTCGATCTGTTGCATCTGTTATATCTGTTGCATCTGTTGTATCTGTTGTATCTGTTCGATCTGTTGCATCTGTTGTATCTGTTGTATCTGTTATATCTGTTATACCTCTTCGATCTGTTGCATCTGTTATATCTGTTGCATCTGTTGTATCTGTTGTATCTGTTATATCTGTTATACCTCTTTCATCTGTTGCATCTGTTATATCTGTTGCATCTGTTGTATCTGTTGTATCTGTTATATCTGTTATACCTCTTCGATCTGTTGGATCTGTTATATCTGTTGCATCTGTTATATCTGTTGCATCTGTTGTATCTGTTATATCTGTTCGATCTGTTGCATCTGTTATATCTGCTATATCTGCTATATCTGCTACATCTGTTTTATCTGGTGTATTGTTTTATTTACCCAGACAAACCAACAGACACGAGCTCTCTGCAAGACAATAGAAACATAGAAACATAAACACAATTCTAAATCTAGGTTACAGAACAATAAACACTGTAAATACAACAATTAACAACAAACAGAGCAGATGTAAACAGTATATATATATATGACAATCGATTCTTTCAAATTATGATGGCTTCTATATGCAACCCGCAGTTCCTTTACATATATATATATATATATATATATTTGCTTACATATATATATGTGTATATATATATATGCTTACATATATATATATATGTATGTATATATATATATATGTATATATATATATATATATATATATATATATATATATATATATATATATACATGCATATATATACACATACATACATTCTCACACACATATATATATACATACATACATAGATTCTCACATATATACATATATATATATATATATATATATACACATATACACACACATACATTCACACAAATATATATACACCCATATACACATACATAGATACATACATACTTACACACATATATACACACACATATATATCATCATCATCATCTTCAACGTTTAACATCCGTGTTCCACGCTTGCATGGGTTTGGACGGGGGTAGTCCCACTTGAGGCAAGAGTGATTGTCTTGCTCGCATAGGATTGCCTGGCAGGTTTTCTACAGCTGGATGCCCTTCCTAACACCAACCACATTTACAGTGTGGGACTGGGAGGTTTTTACCGTGTTACCTACACGGCCACATTACAGTGTGGACTGTGTGTTTTTTTGTCGTGACACCTACACGATCTCATTTGTTTCGGCCTGGATGGTGTGGCACCAACACAACTTTACATAGAACGGGGTGGCGTGGATGGGGGGGGGGGGGGGGTATTTTGTTAGAGATGCCTACTGGCTGTAGTAGGTTTTACTATGTATTTAGGTAAGGCGGGTCTTCTCTGTTACTGAGTACCGCCAAAGGTCTCAGTCCAATGACATTGGTCTCAGTCCAATGACATTGTCTTGGAGAGGTGTAAGTGTGTGAGGTCAGAGTTTATCAGCTCGTCCCAGGTTTTTCTAGGTCTGCCTATTCCGTGGCTACCGTCTATCTTTATTGCCCTATATATATATACACACATACATATATACATACACACATACACACATATGCACACATTTCAGTTTTGAGAATTGCCACAATAAAAGCACCCAGTACATGCTGTAAAGTAGTTGGTGATAGGAAGGGTATCCAGCCATAGAAAGCTTGCCAACACAAAGGGTTGGGAGGACCCTTCAGTTGTGAGAAGGATATGACAACCTCCCAAGTGCTGGTGATTTACACAATAAAAGCACTCAGAACACGCTGTAAAGTGTTTGGTGTTAGGAAGGATATGCAACTGTAGAAAGCTTGCCAAACAAGGGGTTGAGAGGACTCTTGTGTCAAGACATGATTTTTCATTGTTGTTGTTGTTGTTGTTGTTCAGATAATTGTGTACCTGATGCCAGTTCTACCTTGTTTTTAGTCCTCTATATCCATGTATTATTCCTATTGGCAGTATCGGTAGAGGGTCGGACGCCATGCTTTCCAGCATATAGTTACGTCCCTTTACGATCTGAGTTCAAATCCCGCTGAGGTTGACTTTGCCCTTCATCCTTACGGGGTCGATAAAATAAAGTACCAGTAATGCACTGGGTTATTGCTGGCCTTGTGCCTAAAGTAGAAACAATTATTCCTTCAAGAGTCCAAGACATGCCTGTCCCAAGTCTGGAGGCTCAACCGGCCAATGTCTATCCCAGTTTCCTTGACGTTAATTGACTGAATGTACAAAACTTCTCCTGGACAGTACGCCACTCCAATGCATGCTTAAACACCCAGTTATTGCTGGTACTCATACCCATCCAACCCATGCAAGCATGGAAAAACAGACATAAAAGTGATGATATACTGGAGCAACATGAAATGAATTGTCTTGCTCAAGAGCACAACACAACACACACAACCCAGTCAAGGAATCAATCACAAGACATTATGATCATAAGTCCCACACACTTACCATTAAGCCACACTCCTTCACTGAGTATATTGGAGCAATGTAGAATGAAGTGTTTTGCTCAAGAACACAACACATAACCTAGTCCAGGAATCGAACCCACATCATTAGGCCACACACTAGTCCACTAGGCCACACTCCTTCACTGAGTATATTGGAGCAATGTAGAATGAAGTGTTTTGCTCAAGAACACAACACATAACCTAGTCCAGGAATCGAACCCACATCATTAGGCCACACACTAGTCCACTAGGCCACACTCCTTCACTGAGTATATTGGAGCAATGTAGAATGAAGTGTTTTGCTCAAGAACACAACACATAACCTAGTCCAGGAATCGAACCCACATCATTAGGCCACACACTAGTCCACTAGGCCACACACCTTCACTGAGTATATTGGAGCAATGTAGAATGAAGTGTTTTGCTCAAGAACACAACACATAACCTAGTCCAGGAATCGAACCCACATCATTAGGCCACACACTAGTCCACTAGGCCACACTCCTTCACTGAGTATATTGGAGCAATGTAGAATGAAGTGTTTTGCTCAAGAACACAACACATAACCTAGTCCAGGAATCGAACCCACATCATTAGGCCACACACTAGTCCACTAGGCCACACTCCTTCACTGAGTATATTGGAGCAATGTAGAATGAAGTGTTTTGCTCAAGAACACAACACATAACCTAGTCCAGGAATCGAACCCACATCATTAGGCCACACACTAGTCCACTAGGCCACACTCCTTCACTGAGTATATTGGAGCAATGTAGAATGAAGTGTTTTGCTCAAGAACACAACACATAACCTAGTCCAGGAATCGAACCCACATCATTAGGCCACACACTAGTCCACTAGGCCACACTCCTTCACTGAGTATATTGGAGCAATGTAGAATGAAGTGTTTTGCTCAAGAACACAACACATAACTTAGTCCAGGAATCGAACCCACATCATTAGGCCACACACTAGTCCACTAGGCCACATACCTCCGCTGAGTATATTGGAGCAATGTAGAATGAAGTGTTTTGCTCAAGAACACAACACATAACCTAGTCCAGGAATCGAACCCACATCATTAGGCCACACACTAGTCCACTAGGCCACATACCTCCGCTGAGTATATTGGAGCAATGTAGAATGAAGTGTTTTGCTCAAGAACACAACACATAACCTAGTCCAGGAATCGAACCCACATCATTAGGCCACACACTAGTCCACTAGGCCACACTCCTTCACTGAGTATATTGGAGCAATGTAGAATGAAGTGTTTTGCTCAAGAACACAACACATAACCTAGTCCAGGAATCGAACCCACATCATTAGGCCACACACTAGTCCACTAGGCCACACTCCTTCACTGAGTATATTGGAGCAATGTAGAATGAAGTGTTTTGCTCAAGAACACAACACATAACCTAGTCCAGGAATCGAACCCACATCATTAGGCCACACACTAGTCCACTAGGCCACACACCTGCGCTGAGTATATTGAAGCAATGTGAAATGAAGTGTTTTGCTCCACAACACACAACCTAGTCCAGGCATCAAACCCTCAACACTATGATCAAAAGTCCTACAACCTTACCACTAGATCACATGCCTCCACATTATTCCTTCTAGCATATGTGCTAGAACTTTTATATCTACTGCATATAATCAAATATAAGCCAAGGAATATGTGACCCAAAAAATCAAGGGCAGAAAAGGGGGGTCGACTTATATTCGGGGTCAATATTTTGATGATTTTTACCAACTTAAAAATTCTATGAAAATAAGATTTAGATTTTTGCCCTTTTCTCTGACATAAAATAGTGGGGGTCGACTTATATTTGTATCGGCTTATATTCAAATAGTGGGGTCAACATATATTCGAGTATATACAGTAATGGCCTCTCCTTCAATTTCAAAATATGGTCTTACTGTAATTCTTAATGGTCTGCCAAGCCAAGAAACCATTCTGCAGTAGAGATCCAACATTCTCTGGAAGCAGCCTTGTGATTAAATAATATCTTCTACAGATGATACAGGGGCGGTGGAACTGGGGCAAACCATGCCCCCCCCCCCCCCGCCCAATAATTATATTTTTTTCCCCAAACTACCAAAAAGCACACATCTATTTGTATATGTGCTACAATTTCATGTACATGTTATATTTATCACATATCAAAGATTTTTTATATCTTGGTTGATATTTGATAATTGTTTCTACTTTTGGCACAAGGCCAGCAATTGCCCAGTACATTACTGGTACTTTATTTTATCGACCCCATAAGGATGAAAGGCAAAGTTAACCTCGGCGGGATTTGAACTCAGCCGCCCCCACCTCCACTCCTTTCAATTCAGAAATGCTTCCACCACCCCCATAACAGTCAAATGGAGATGACTTTGGTATGATACTAAACAGTCAAATGGAGATGACTTTGGTATGATACTAAACAGTCAAATGGAGATGACTTTGGTATGATACTAAACAGCCAAATGGAGATGACTTTGGTATGATACTAAACAGTCAAATGGAGATGACTTTGGTATGATACTAAACAGTCAAATGGAGATGACTTTGGTATGATACTAAACAGTCAAATGGAGATGACTTTGGTATGATACTAAACAGTCAAATGGAGATGACTTTGGTATGATACTAAACAGTCAAATGGAGATGACTTTGGTATGATACTAAACAGTCAAATTGAGATGACTTTGGTATGATACTAAACAGCCAAATGGAGATGACTTTGGTATGATACTAAACAGTCAAATGGAGATGACTTTGGTATGATACTAAACAGTCAAATGGAGATGACTTTGGTATGATACTAAACAGCCAAATGGAGATGACTTTGGTATGATACTAAACAGTCAAATGGAGATGACTTTGGTATGATACTAAACAGTCAAATGGAGATGACTTTGGTATGATACTAAACAGTCAAATGGAGATGACTTTGGTATGATACTAAACAGCCAAATGGAGATGACTTTGGTATGATACTAAACAGTCAAATGGAGATGACTTTGGTATGATACTAAACAGTCAAATGGAGATGACTTTGGTATGATACTAAACAGTCAAATGGAGATGACTTTGGTATGATACTAAACAGTCAAATGGAGATGACTTTGGTATGATACTAAACAGCCAAATTGAGATGACTTTGGTATGATACTAAACAGCCAAATGGAGATGACTTTGGTATGATACTAAACAGCCAAATGGAGATGACTTTGGTATGATACTAAACAGTCAAATGGAGATGACTTTGGTATGATACTAAACAGCCAAATGGAGATGACTTTGGTATGATACTAAACAGTCAAATGGAGATGTCTTTGGTATGATACTAAACAGTCAAATGGAGATGACTTTGGTATGATACTAAACAGTCAAATGGAGATGACTTTGGTATGATACTAAACAGCCAAATGGAGATGACTTTGGTATGATACTAAACAGCCAAATGGAGATGACTTTGGTATGATACTAAACAGCCAAATGGAGATGACTTTGGTATGATACTAAACAGTCAAATGGAGATGACTTTGGTATGATACTAAACAGTCAAATGGAGATGACTTTGGTATGATACTAAACAGTCAAATGGAGATGACTTTGGTATGATACTAAACAGCCAAATGGAGATGACTTTGGTATGATACTAAACAGTCAAATGGAGATGACTTTGGTATGATACTAAACAGTCAAATGGAGATGACTTTGGTATGATACTAAACAGTCAAATGGAGATGACTTTGGTATGATACTAAACAGTCAAATGGAGATGACTTTGGTATGATACTAAACAGTCAAATGGAGATGACTTTGGTATGATACTAAACAGTCAAATGGAGATGACTTTGGTATGATACTAAACAGTCAAATTGAGATGACTTTGGTATGATACTAAACAGTCAAATGGAGATGACTTTGGTATGATACTAAACAGTCAAATGGAGATGACTTTGGTATGATACTAAACAGTCAAATGGAGATGACTTTGGTATGATACTAAACAGTCAAATGGAGATGTCTTTGGTATGATACTAAACAGTCAAATGGAGATGTCTTTGGTATGATACTAAACAGTCAAATGGAGATGACTTTGGTATGATACTAAACAGTCAAATGGAGATGACTTTGGTATGATACTAAACAGTCAAATGGAGATGACTTTGGTATGATACTAAACAGTCAAATGGAGATGACTTTGGTATGATACTAAACAGCCAAATGGAGATGACTTTGGTATGATACTAAACAGTCAAATGGAGATGACTTTGGTATAATACTAAACAGTCAAATGGAGATGACTTTGGTATGATACTAAGAACACATTTTATAGTTTGAACTGCTCTTTCAGCTGCTCCATTTAATGACAGTTTGTATAACTGAGGATTATTTATTGGCTTAGTGGTAAGAGTGTTGGACTTATAATCATAACGCTGTGGGTTCGATTCTTGAACTGGGTTGTGTGTTGTGTTCTTGAGGAAAAAGTACTTAATTTCATGATGCTCCAGTATACTCAGCTAAAACTGAGTTCCAGCAGCAAAAGCTGGGGATTTAATGCTGTGATGGACTGGTGTCCTATCCAGGGAGGAAACTTGTACTCTCAGTCGCTTAACCCGTTAGCATTTAATCTTGCCAGAATTCTCCCACCTCTTTCTGTTTGAACCAGCTGTAACCAGCCATTCATACTGATGTTAAGGTATTATTCTCAAAATAAACAGCATCAAAATCTTGTAGCTTTGATATTATGTGAGATAATTATGTGAAAAAATAATAGTATGGGCATGAAGAATAGTATGGGCATGAATAATGTGCCACCTGTTGTATGGGTTCCTAAGGTGGCACATTCTTCTAACCCATGCTAGCGTGGAAGATGAATGTTAACACTTTAGCATTTAAAACGGCCATATCCAGCCAGAATTCTCTCATATGTTTCTGTTCAAACAGGCCATAACTGGCTACTCATACTTATGTTAAGGTATTTTTCTCAAAATAAATAATATCAAAATCTCATAGATTTGATATTATGTGAGGTAAAGCCTTTAGTGTAAAAATACAATAGTATATATAGAGTAATGTAAATGTTATGTGAGATATTATGTGAAGTAAAGCCTTTAGTGTAAAAATATAATAGTATATAGAGAGCAATGTAAATGTTATGTGAGATATTATGTGAGGTAAAGCCTTTACTGTGAAAATACAATAGTATATATAGAGTAATGTAAATGTTATGTGAGATATTATGTGAGGTAAAGCCTTTACTGTAAAAATACAATAGTATATAGAGAGTAATGTAAATGTTATGTGAGATATTATGTGAGGTAAAGCCTTTAGTGTAAAAATACAATAGTAAATATAGAGTAATGTAGATGTTATGTGAGATATTATGTGAGGTAAAGCCTTTAGTGTAAAAATACAATAGTATATAGAGAGTAATGTAAATGTTATGTGAGATATTATGTGAGGTAAAGCCTTTAGTGTAAAAATACAATAGTATATAGAGAGCAATGTAAATGTTATGTGAGGTATTATGTGAAGTAAAGCCTTTAGTGTAAAAATATATTAGTATATAGAGAGCAATGTAAATGTTATGTGAGATATTATGTGAGGTAAAGCCTTTACTGTAAAAATACAATAGTATATATAGAGTAATGTAAATGTTATGTGAGATATTATGTGAAGTAAAGCCTTTAGTGTAAAAATACAATAGTATATAGAGTAATGTAAATGTTATGTGAGATATTATGTGAAGTAAAGCCTTTACTGTGAAAATACAATAGTATATATAGAGTAATGTAAATGTTATGTGAGGTATTATGTGAAGTAAAGCCTTTAGTGTAAAAATACAATAGTATATAGAGAGTAATGTAAATGTTATGTGAGATATTATGTGAAGTAAAGCCTTTAGTGTAAAAATACAATAGTATATAGAGTAATGTAAATACTAAAAGATTAAACAATGATGATGATGATTATGATGAAATATTGAGTAATGTAAATACTAAAGAGTTAATACTGTGATGAACAGGCGTTCTATCCAAGGGACGGGGAATCATGTACTCTCAGTCCCTTAATTCGGGTCTATGTAATCTATCCCCCCCTTATTTCAGGGCTTACGTAATCTTATCTTGGGGCCTGCCTATGTAATCCCTCCACAGGGCCTATGTAATCTCACTCTCCTTAATTCGAGGGCCTATGTAATCCCCCCTCCCCCTTAGCTCGGTGTCTATTTAATCCCTTCTCCCCTTAATTCGGGGCCCATCTAACCCCCCCCCCTTATCTTGGTGTCTATTTAATCCCTTCTCCCCTTAATTCAGGGCCTATCTAATCCCCCCTTATCTCGGTGTCTATTTAATCCCTTCTCCCCTTAATTTGAGGCCTATCTACCCCCCCCTTATCTCGGTGTCTATTTAATCCCTTTTCCCCTTAATTTGGGGCCTATCTAATCCCCCCCCTTAGCTCGGTGTCTATTTAATCCCTTTTCCCCTTAATTTGGGGCCTATCTAATCCCCCCCCCTAGCTCGGTGTCTATTTAATCCCCTTTCCCCTTAATTTGGGGCATATCTAATCCCCCCTCCCTTAGCTCGGTGTCTATTTAATCCCTTCTCCCCTTAATTTGGGGCCTATCTACCCCCCCCCCCCCACGCTCTAATCCCGGGCCCTATGTAATCCCTTCCCCCTTTAATTCGGGGATATGTAACCCCTCCACCCCCTTAACTTCCTGTCTCGTCTTCTTGCCCAGTCAATAATTCTGGAGTCCTTCATTCATTATAATTTTTCCCTGTAGTGGTTCCTCTCGTTCAATCTACCATTTTCTTTGAGTTGAAGGTGGGTTCTCTCTCTCTCTCCCTCTCTCTTCCTCTCTTCTGCTCTCACTTCCTCCCAACCTCTCCCTCTTCTCTCCTTCCACCTCACTTCCCCTCTACATCTCACTTCCTCTCTATCTCTCCCTCTTCTTCTTTTCTTCTCTCTCTATCTCTCCCTCTTCTTCTTTTCTTCTCTCTCTCTCTCTCTACTCCCTCTCAACCTCTCCCTCTCTAACTCTCTCTCTCTCTTTCTCTCTCTCTTCCTCTCTACCTCTCCTTCTCTATCTCTTATTTTCCCCTTTCCATATCTCTTCCTTTTTCTCTCTCTACCTCTACATCTCTAATCTCTCCTTCTTTTCTACCTCTCCCTCTTACTCTCTTCCCCTCAACCTCTCCTTCTCCCTCTTCTCTATCTCCCTCTCTCCCTCTCCCTCCCTTCCTCTTCTCTATCTCCCTCTCTCCCTCTCCCTCCCTTCCTCTTCTCTCCCTTTTCCTCTAAAACTCTTCCTCTACCTCTCTACTCTCTCCTTCCTTTCTACCTTTCCCTTTTACTCTCTACCTCTCCACCTCACCTCTCCCTCTTCTTCTCTATCTCTCCCTTTTCCCTTTCATCTCGCTTGCTCTTTCCCTCTTTCTTCCTCGCTACTCTCTCCCTCTTCCTTTATACGTCTCCCTCTCTATCTCTACCTTTCCCTCTCTACACCCTTCCTCTTCCCCCCTCTCTCTCTCTACCTTCCTTCTTCCTTTTACCACTCCCTCTTACTCTTTCCCTCTTTATATCTACCTCTTCCTCACTACCTCTCCCTCTCCCTCCTTCCATGTTTCCTCTTTTGTCTTCTTTTACTTTCCTTCTTCAGTTTCTATCTTCTATCTCCTCCCCTACTCCTCCTTCTCCTCCCCTCCACCTCCTCCTCTTTCTACTCTCCTTCTTTCTACATCCCCCCCCCCGCATTCTCCCCCTTTCTTCCTTCCCTCTTTCTCTCACCCTACCCAGCTCAGCCTTTTCTTTCCCCCTCTCACTCCCTTCTCATATTTCTTTCTTTCTTTCTTTCTTCCTCCCTTCTCCCAACCACACACCACTGACTCTCCCTTCCCACCACACTCTTCCCCTTCTTTCTTTCTTTCTTTTCCTCCCTCCCTTTCATTATATGTTTCACAATGCCTCTATAATTATAAGCCTTAGCCTAATTAATTATATACACCTACTTTATAAAGTTTATTGACTCTGCCCTTCGTAGTGCCACCCCACCCCACACCACAATCGTATGTGTGTATATATATATATATATATATTTACATATTCACACACAAACGTATATATAATATATATACATATACATGTATATATATATATATATATATATGTATATATATATATATACACACACATATGCATGCATGTGTGTATTTATGTCTGTATAAATGTATATAGGCATGTATATTGGCAACAGATGCCCTCTTCTTAGTGAGACAACTACAAGAGAGGTTCTTAGAGAAGAATAAGCCACTATACTTAGCTTTTGCTGACCTAGAGAAAGCCTTTGATAGGGTACCCCGATCTGTCATCTGGTGGTCCCTAAGGAAACTAGGAGGAATGGCTTGTGAGGACAGTGCAAACTTTGTACAGAGGTACTCTCAGTAAAGTCAGGGTAGGAATGGAGTTTAGTGAGGAATTACAGATACAAGTAAGAGTACATCAGGGTTTGGTCCTCAGCCCGCTCTTGTTCATTATAGTTCTCCAAGCCATAACAGAGGAGTTTAAGACTGGCTGTCCATGGGAACTTCTCTATGCTGATGATCTGGTTCTTATAGCAGAATCAGTAGAGGAGCTAGAGAATACATTCTGGCTATGGAAACAGCAGTTGGAAGCAAGAGGACTGAGAGTGAACCTAGCTAAGACAAAAGTGTTGATGAGTAGAAAAGAGGACAAAACTCTGATTCCGTCAGGGAAATGGCCATGTTCAATATGCAGAAAAGGAACTGGCATATATTCTATAAAATGCACACAATGCAGATCCTGGGTACACAAGAGATGTAGTGGGTTAGCAGGCAAACTAACAGGTAGGGAAAAATACGTATGCAGTAGATGTACAGGGAAATTTGACAGTATAAGTCGCATTGATAGACATATTTTTCAAATGCAGGCGGGTGCTATAGAAGTGGTGGATAGCTTCCGATACCTAGGTGATCAGATTAGCATGGGAGGGGCTGTTCCGAGGCCATAGTATTTAGAATAAGGACAGGCTGGAGGAAGTTTAGGGAGCTGCTTCCTCTGCTGACGAAGAAGGGTTTCTCCCTGCGTACGAAAGGCCGGTTATATGATGCCTGTGTGAGGAGCGCAATGATACATGGTAGTGAGACATGGGCAGCAACTGCAGAGGATATGCGAATGCTGGAGAGAAATGAGGCAAGCGTGCTCCATTGGATGTGCAATGTCAATGTGCGTGAATGATCCAGCATGAATGTGTTGAGAGAGAAACTGTGTCTGAGAGGGATAGAATGTAGTGTGCAAGTGAGGAGACTGAGGTGGTATGGACATGTGATGCGCATGGAGGATGACCGATGAGTGAAGAAGTGCCAGGAAATGCCAGTTGAAGGAAGACGTGGTAGAGGTAGACCACAAAAAACATGGGCGGTGGTGGTGAGAGCAGACCTCAGATTGCTGAAGCTCACGGTGGAGATGACGAAGGACCGTGACGAGTGGAGAGATGCTGTGCTGAATAAGACCCGTCCCACCCTTGCAAGCAGGGAAAAGCGGATGTAAAATGATGAAAATGATGATGATAGATATATATATATAATTATATATAAACACACACACTCACACACACACACACACATATATATATATATATATATATATATATATATACACACATATCTATGTATATATCTTTTCCCCCTCCTCCTTTTCTCTGTCTATCTCTCCTGCTTCTTCACTCATTCTCTCTCTTTCTCCATCTCTCTCTCATCCTAATTTCCTTATTTTCCCAAACCCTAAACCCTAAACACTAAACCACCTAAACCCAAAACCCTAAACTCTAAACACTAAACCCCTCAAAACTCTAAACACTAAACCCCCTAAACACTTAACACTAAACACCCCTAAACACTAAACACTAAACCCAGTCCTTGTTTTAATCCCTATTCACTTTGATTCTTTGTCATTTCATATAATATATACATTTATATGTTTTTTGCCTCCAACTTCCCCCACCACCATCACTACCACCTCACCCCACTTTACCTCCCCTTAACACTCCACGACTCCTTCTACACCCCTTCATCCCATCACCACCTCACTCCACCCATCACCACCTCACTCCACCCATCACCACCCCACTTTACCTCCCTTCAACACTCCTCGACCCGTTCTACAACCCCCCCCCCCACCCCCCCACCATAACCCCCCCCCCCCGACCCCCACCGCCCCACTATCATCACCTCACCATCACCACCACCACCTCACCATCACCACCCTGCAGTCATCACCACTCACATCCAGCACATACCACCACCACCACCACCACCACCCACCCCGCTTTACCTCCCATAACCCCCTCCCCCACCCAACCCACACATCAGCCCCCACCCCACCACTACCACCACTACCACCACCCACCTTCCTACCAAAAATCCCAAGTTGTCTTTTATTTTTTTACATCTATTTTATTTTATATTTAAAAAAATTTTTTGCTTATCTTTTTTTTTTTTGTTTTTCATTTTTCATATATCTTTTATTTTATTTTTTTTGTATAATTTTTCTCCTGACATATTCTCTTGGAATTTATATTGGAAATATTTTGGCGAGGGGGGGGGGGGGGGAGTGGTTAAGGGTTTAAGGTTATTCCAGATGAAATTTTGGTTTTTTCCAAAAAAAATTCTTCCAGTCATTGTTATGGGATGGTTTTATTTTATTTATTTTGGGGGAGGGTTTTGTTTTGTTTTGTTTTGTTTTGTTTTGTTTTGTTTTTCCATTTCTGTACTGTTGAAGATCATCATCATCTGTGTCATCATCATCATCTTTGTCATCATCATCTCTATCATTGTCATCATCATCATCATCATCTGTGTCATCATCATCATCTTTGTCATCATCATCATCTTTGTCATCATCATCATCTTTGTCATCATCATCACCTTTGTCATCATCATCATCTTTGTCATCATCATCATCATCTTTGTCATCATCATCATCATCTTTGTCATCATCATCATCTTTGTCATCATCATCATCTTTGTCATCATCATCATCATCTTTGTCATCATCATCATCTTTGTCATCATCATCATCATCTTTGTCATCATCATCATCATCTTTGTCATCATCATCATCTTTGTCATCATCATCATCTTTGGCATTTTCATCATCATCAGCATCATCTCCGTCATCATCATCATCATCATCATCATCATCATTATCATCATCTCTATCATCGTCAACATCATCATCATTATTGTCACCACCACCACCACCACCACCATCATCATCACCATCATTATCATTATTCCCATCATCAACACCATCATCACCACTCTTATTATCTCCATCATCATCATCACCATCGCCATCATCATCATCATCATCACCCCACGACCACCACCACCACCACCACCACCACAATACTAAGCTTACCATCATCATCATCACCACCACCACCACCATCACCGTTTAATGTCTGTTTTTCCTACCAGCAAAGTCTGTGTGTCTGTGTGTGTGTCTGTGTGTATATGTGCGTGTGTGTGAGTGTGTGTGTGTGTCTCTATCTGAGTATGTGTGTGTGTCTGTATGTGGGTGTCTGTCTGTGTGCTGTGTGTATATTTGTATGTATGTCTGTGTGTGTGTGTGTATCTGTATATGTGTGTGTGTTCATGTGTGTGTCTGTGTGTCTGTATATATATGTGTGTGTATATATATATACGTCTGTGTCTGTGTGTCTGTATGCATGTGTGTCTGTGTGTATATATATGTCTGTGTACCTGTATGTATGTGTGTGTCTGTGTGTGTATATATATATATATATGTGTGTGTCTGTGTGTCTGTATATATGTGTGTGTCTGCGTGTCTGTATATATGTGTGTGTCTGTATATATGTGTGTGTCTGTGTGTGTATATATATATATATATGTGTGTGTGTGTCTGTGTACATGTACATATCAATATTATTTTAAAGTCCATTTTCCTTACTAACAAATGTGTGAATGTATGTTTATTTGTGTGTGTATGTGTAAGTTCATGTGTATGTTTATTGTGTGTGTATGTGTAAGTTCATGTGTATGTTTATTTGTGTGTGTATGTGTAAGTTCATGTGTATGTTTATTGTGTGTGTGTATGTGTAAGTTCATGTGTATGTTTATTGTGTGTGTATGTGTAAGTTCATGTGTATGTTTATTGTGTGTGTATGTGTAAGTTCATGTGTATGTTTATTGTGTGTGTATGTGTAAGTTCATGTGTATGTTTATTGTGTGTGTATGTGTAAGTTCATGTGTATGTTTATTGTGTGTGTATGTGTAAGTTCATGTGTATGTTTATTGTGTGTGTATGTGTAAGTTCATGTGTATGTTTATTGTGTGTGTGTATGTGTAAGTTCATGTGTATGTTTATTGTGTGTGTATGTGTAAGTTCATGTGTATGTTTATTGTGTGTGTATGTGTAAGTTCATGTGTATGTTTATTGTGTGTGTATGTGTAAGTTCATGTGTATGTTTATTGTGTGTGTATGTGTAAGTTCATGTGTATGTTTATTGTGTGTGTATGTGTAAGTTCATGTGTATGTTTATTGTGTGTGTATGTGTAAGTTCATGTGTATGTTTATTGTGTGTGTATGTGTAAGTTCATGTGTATGTTTATTGTGTGTGTATGTGTAAGTTCATGTGTATGTTTATTTGTGTGTGTATGTTTATTGTGTGTGTGTATGTGTAAGTTCATGTGTATGTTTATTGTGTGTGTATGTGTAAGTTCATGTGTATGTTTATTTGTGTGTGTATGTGTAAGTTCATGTGTATGTTTATTGTGTGTGTCTGTGTAAGTTCATGTGTATGTTTATTTGTGTGTGTATGTGTAAGTTCATGTGTATGTTTATTGTGTGTGTATGTGTAAGTTCATGTGTATGTTTATTGTGTGTGTATGTGTAAGTTCATGTGTATGTTTATTTGTGTGTGTATGTGTAAGTTCATGTGTATGTTTATTGTGTGTGTATGTGTAAGTTCATGTGTATGTTTATTTGTGTGTGTATGTGTAAGTTCATGTGTATGTTTATTGTGTGTGTATGTGTAAGTTCATGTGTATGTTTATTGTGTGTGTATGTGTAAGTTCATGTGTATGTTTATTTGTGTGTGTATGTGTAAGTTCATGTGTATGTTTATTGTGTGTGTATGTGTAAGTTCATGTGTATGTTTATTGTGTGTGTATGTGTAAGTTCATGTGTATGTTTATTGTGTGTGTATGTGTAAGTTCATGTGTATGTTTATTTGTGTGTGTATGTGTAAGTTCATGTGTATGTTTATTGTGTGTGTATGTGTAAGTTCATGTGTATGTTTATTGTGTGTGTATGTGTAAGTTCATGTGTATGTTTATTGTGTGTGTATGTGTAAGTTCATGTGTATGTTTATTGTGTGTGTATGTGTAAGTTCATGTGTATGTTTATTGTGTGTGTATGTGTAAGTTCATGTGTATGTTTATTGTGTGTGTATGTGTAAGTTCATGTGTATGTTTATTGTGTGTGTATGTGTAAGTTCATGTGTATGTTTATTGTGTGTGTATGTGTAAGTTCATGTGTATGTTTATTGTGTGTGTATGTGTAAGTTCATGTGTATGTTTATTTGTGTGTGTATGTGTAAGTTCATGTGTATGTTTATTTGTGTGTGTATGTGTAAGTTCATGTGTATGTTTATTTGTGTGTGTATGTGTAAGTTCATGTGTATGTTTATTGTGTGTGTATGTGTAAGTTCATGTGTATGTTTATTGTGTGTGTATGTGTAAGTTCATGTGTATGTTTATTTGTGTGTGTATGTGTAAGTTCATGTGTATGTTTATTGTGTGTGTCTGTGTAAGTTCATGTGTATGTTTATTTGTGTGTGTATGTGTAAGTTCATGTGTATGTTTATTGTGTGTGTATGTGTAAGTTCATGTGTATGTTTATTGTGTGTGTATGTGTAAGTTCATGTGTATGTTTATTTGTGTGTGTATGTGTAAGTTCATGTGTATGTTTATTGTGTGTGTATGTATAAGTTCATGTGTATGTTTATTGTGTGTGTATGTGTAAGTTCATGTGTATGTTTATTGTGTGTGTATGTGTAAGTTCATGTGTATGTTTATTGTGTGTGTATGTGTAAGTTCATGTGTATGTTTATTTGTGTGTGTATGTGTAAGTTCATGTGTATGTTTATTGTGTGTGTATGTATAAGTTCATGTGTATGTTTATTGTGTGTGTATGTGTAAGTTCATGTGTATGTTTATTGTGTGTGTATGTGTAAGTTCATGTGTATGTTTATTTGTGTGTGTATGTGTAAGTTCATGTGTATGTTTATTGTGTGTGTATGTGTAAGTTCATGTGTATGTTTATTGTGTGTGTATGTGTAAGTTCATGTGTCTCTGTATGGGTGTGGTACTGGTTAGAAATCTACAGTAAGAGACAACAAATAATAATAATTGTTTCTACTTTTGGCACAAGGCCAGCAATTACCCCAGTTTATTACTGGTTCCGTAAGGATGAAAGGCAAAGTTAACATATATATATATATATATACAGGCATACTCCTACACATACACACGCATGCGCACACACACATATACAGATACACACACACACACAGAGACATACATACAGCACACACACAGCACACACACAGACAGACACACACAAATAATAATGATGATAATAATTGTTTCTACGTTAGGCACAAGGCCAGCAATTACCCAGTGTATTACTGGTACTTTATTTTATCGACCCCGTAAGGATGAAAGGCAAAGTTAACCTCGGCGAGATTTGAACTCAGAATGGCAAGGGCCGTAACTCTATGCGTCAAAGCATGGTGTTCAACCCTCTACCAATTGATAATAATGATTTCATTTATTAGCCACAAGGGCCGACATGTAGGGGACAATACAAAGACAGGGACAGTGGGGGGTTTACAATAAGGTCGAGTAAAAGTGCACAATGGCACGACTAATTTAACAATGAAGATGTAAGAATATAAAATAAACTATGCATAAATATAACAAAATAAATAAATTCCCCTATCGACGGTGGACGACCCTGGGGTGACTCGGGTACCCCCACCAATCCTGAACCACCCTGCGCTTCTAGGGCACCCAGGGAGAGCAACCCCTCTCCTCAAGTTAGCTAGCCTATAGGCGCATGGTCAGAGTAGGCCCATTCACACGGGCCATTCTCGCCACATTCACCCACCTTTCAGCAAATGTACTGGGGGGGGGAGGGGGCAGCACTTCTCTCTCCACCCTCACCCTCCTTTCCAGGTGAAACTTGAAGAAGTTGATGAGGGATTGGCCGAAGAGAAAAGTGTCTGTCTTCACTCCTTAGCTATCACCACCACCACCACCACCACCACCACCGCCACCATCATCATCACTACCATCTCCACCACCACTGCCACCACCACCACTACCATCACCACCACCACCACCAACACCACCACTATCACCATCACCACCGCCATCACCATTACCACCACCACCACCACAACCACTACAACCACCACCACCACAACCACCATCACCACCGCCATCACCATTACCACCACCACAACCACCATCACCACCACCACAACCACCACCATCATCAACATCACCATAACCACCACCAATAACAACACCATCACCACCACTACCATCACCACCACCACCAACACCACCACTATCACCATCACCACTACCACCACCACCACCGACACCACCACAACCACCACAACCACCATCACCACCACCACCACAACCACCACCATCATCAACATCACCATAACCACCACCAATAACAACACCATCACCACCACTACCATCAACACCACCACCACCAACACCACCACTATCACCATCACCACCACAACCACAACCACCACCATCATCAACATCACCATAACCACCACCACCACCACCACCACCATCAACAACAACAGCAACAACAACAACAACAACAATTTAAATTAACTTCCTGCTATAATACCAGAACGAAGAACTGAGTATAAAACAATGGAATCATCAAATTATTGAATATGTTGATGATTAGTGATTGATTTCTGGTTTTCATCAATGATTTTATTTGATTCTTTTAATCATTGAACATCCGGTTGACTTAAGAAACATTGGACAAATTTCAAATTTGTAATGTAGTTGTCGCAACGTCAGTAACTATAATAGTTGTTTCAACTTTTGGCACAAGGCCAGCAAATATCCAGTGCATTACTGGTACTTTATTTTATTGCTCCGTAAGGATGAAAGGCAAAGTTAACCTTAGCGGGATTTGAACTCAGATCGTAAAGGGCCGTAACTCTATGCCACAAAGCTTATTACCCGAAGCTCTACCGATTCTGCCAATCCGCCATCCCTAATAATAAAAATTTCTACTTTTGGCACAAGGCCAGCAATTATTCCAGTGTAGTACTGGTACTTTATTTTATTGACCCTGTAAAGTAAAGTTAACCTCGGTGGGATTTGAACTCTGGCCATAAATAATTGTTTCTACTTTTGGCACAAGGCCAGCAATTACACAGTGTATTACTGGTACTTTATTTTATTGTCCCCCGTAAGGACGAAAGGCAAAGTTAACCTCGGCGGGATTTGAACTCAGAACGCAAAGGGCCGTAACTCTATGCCACAAAGCTTATTACCCGAAGCTCTACCGATCCTGCCAATCCACCACCTTAATAATAATAATAATAATAATAATAATAATGGTTTCTTATATAGGCACAAGGCCAGCAATTTTGGGGGAGGGGAAAGTCGATTAAATCGAACCCCAGTACGTTACTGGTGCTTTATTTTATCGACCCTGTAAGGATGAAAGGCAAAGTTAACCTTGGTGGGATTTGAACTCAGATCATAAAGGGCCCTAATTGTTTCTACTTTAGGCACAAGGCCAGCAATTTGAAGGGGAGGGGGACAACAGTTCAATAAGGTGGTATATCTTATTGAACTGTTGTCCTTCATATGCATGACATGACTGTACTAACACAATATAATTTTATTGTAAACATCCAGTTGACTTAAATTTGAAATTTAGCATCGCAATGTAAATAACTATAATAATAGTTGAGAAAATCAGATAAAGTACCTTTAAAAAAGTGGACAGAGATGCCTGTAAAGAAACAAACCCCATACCTCTCAGATGCTGGATGAGTGTGTTAACCATTACACCGAGGAGTCCCTGGTCACCAACTACTAGTCATTTCCCAAGATTTTAAGCCTGTAGCTAGAAGTGTAAACATCTGCTTGACATAAATTTGAAATTTAGCATCTCAACGTAAATAACTATAATAATAGTTGAGAAAATCAGGTAAAGTACCCCCTAACAAAGGGGGCAGAGATGCCTGCAAAAAAGCAAACCCCATACCTCTCAGATGTCGGCTGAGTGTGTTAATCATTGCACTAAACATTGGACAAATTGGAGATATGCGGTGATCTCAACGCAAATGACTATTATAATTGTTTCTACTTTGGGCACAAGGCCAGCAGTTACCCCAGTACATTACTGGTACTTTATTTTTTTCGACCCCATAAAGATGAAAGGCAAAGTTAACCTCAGCGGGATTTGAACTCAGACCGTAAAGGGCCATAACTCTATGCTACAAAGCATGGCGTCCAAACCTCTACCGATACTGCCAATCCACCCATAGTTATAATTTAATTTGTGAACATCAGGTTGATTTAAATGTAGTCATCTCAACACAAATAATTATAATAATAAATTGTCCTGTTGTGGGCAGTGTCCGGTCGGCTGACCTTGTCTTGCTTATACGGGAACTGATTCTGGCTTGATTTCTACAGCTGGATGCCCTTCCTAACACCAACCTCATTTACAGTGAGTGCTGGGTGCTTTTTTTCCGTGGTGCCTACACGTCCACTTTACAATGTGGGCTGGGTGCTTTTTTGCCATGGCACCTCCACGGCCACTTTGCAGTGGAATGATAGGGACCCCAGTCCTATTATCTCATTTCTACAGCTGAGTAAACTGGAGCAATGTGGAATAAAGTATCTTGCTCAAGGAAACAACACATCACCCGGTCTGAGAATCAAACTCAGAACCTCCCAATTGCAAGCCCAATGCTCTAACCACTAAACCATGTGTAGTTATTGACTATTGTTACAGGGTCAAATGATGAGTGGTTTAGTGGTTTAGGGGTACCAACGACAAATTATCTAGATTTTAACCCTTTAGTATTTACATTACTCTATATATACTATTGTATTTTCATGGTAAAGGCTTTATCTCACATAATATTGAAGCTATGAGATTTTGTTATTATTTATTTTGAGAACAATACCTTAATATCAGTATGAGCAGCCAGTTACAGTCAGTTTGAACAGAAAGAGGTGAGAGAATTCTGGTCAGATACGACCAGTTTAACCTTTTACCATTTACATTACTATTGTATTTTCTATTGTAAAGGCTTTATCTAACAGTTATCTCACATAATATCAAAACTATAAGATTTTGATATTATTTATTTTGAGAATAATACCTTAACATCAGTATGAGCAGCCTGTTATGGCTGGTTTGAACAGAAAGAGGTGAAAGAATTCTGGGTGAATATGGCCAGTTTAAATGCTTAAGGGTTAAGTTGATATTTGGAACATAACTTAACAAAAATTCTTACATAGAATTATAATTGTTTCTACTTTAGGCTCAAGCCAGCAATTACCCAGTGCATTACTGGTACTTTATTTTATCGACCCCGTAAGGATGAAAGGCAAAGTCAACCTCGGCGGGATTTGAACTCAGATCGTAAAGGGACGTAACTATGCTGGAAAGCATGGCGTCCGACCCTCTACCGATACTGGCAATCCACCGCTTACATAGAATTATAATGGAAGGCTTTTATATAAATATAAATACATTAACTCATTTTGTAAACATATTTCTAGTGGAAGACACTGCCTATGATTTTCAAGTTTTTAAAAATTATCAATAATTTTGAGGGATTTAGTAATACAAGAGGTGAGGGAATTTTGGCCATATATGCCGGTTTAAATGCTTAAGGGTTAATCATGTAACTAGAAGTGTAAACATCTAATTGACTTAAGAAGCAATGGGAACATGGAGAACTTGTAACGAAGTCGTCCAAACATAATTATTGTTTCTGATTTAGGCACAAGGCCAACAATTTGAAGAGATGTGGGGGAAAGTTGATTAAATCTACCCCAGTGTGTTACTGGTATCTTACTTAATTGTTCCCCCCCCCCCCCACAAGGATGAAAGGCTAAGCTAACCTCGGCAGGATTTAAACTCAGCATGTAAAGATGTTGGTGGTGGTGGTGGTTGGTGGTGGTGGTGGTAGTGGAGGTAGGTGGTGGTGGTGGTAGTGGTGATGATGGTTGTGGTGGTGGTGGTAGTATGGTCGTTATGGTAGCGGTGGTGGTGGTAGTATGGTTGTTATGGTAGCAGTGGTGGTGGTGGTCACTACCACCACTGGGGGTGGGGGTTATGGTCGTGATGATAGTGGTAGTGGTGGTGGTGGTGGTGATAGTGGTTGTGGTATTAGTGGTTGTGATGATGCTGGTGCTGGTGCTGGTGCTGGTGTTGGTGTTGGCGGTAGGTGGTGGTGGTAGTGGAGGTAGGTGGTGGTGGTGGTGGTTGGTGGTTAGTGGTAGTGGTGGTGGTGGTGGTGATAGTGGTTGTGGTATTAGTGGTTGTGATGATGCTGGTGCTGGTGTTGGTGTTCGGTAGGTGGTGGTGGTGGTGGTTGGTGGTTAGTGGTGGTGGTAGTGGTAGTGGTGGTGGTGGTTGGTGCTGATAGTGGTTGTGGTGTTAGTGGTTGTGGTAATGCTGGTGCTGGTGCTGGTGTTGGAGTTAGGTGGTGGTGGTGGTAGTGGAGGTAGGTGGTGGTGGTGGTAGTGGTGATGATGGTGGTGGTGGTGGTAGTGGTGGTTAGTGGTGGTGGTTAGTGGTGGTGGTGGTTGGAGGTTAGTGGTGGTGGTAGTGGTAGTGGTGGTAGTGGTGGTAGTGGTGATGATGGTGGTGGTGGTGGTAGTGGTGGTGGTGGTGGTTAGTGGTGGTTAGTGGTGGT
>OZ024744.1:91890326-91897826 GCA_964016885.1 Eledone cirrhosa
TACCTTTCATCCTTACAGGGTCGATAAAATAAAGTACCATTAATGTACTGGGTAATTGCTGGCCTTGTGCCAAAAGTAGAAACAATTATTATATTACACTCTGTCTAGCTCTACACCTCGATATAATCGTATACATATACGATTATTATGCCTCTTTAACGCTGCCATTTTTTAAATAGATAACAGTCTGAATATGAATGCTGATGTATTGTTATATCTCCAAGCATTCTTTTTAAAGAATAAATGTATCATGAATGTATAGCTGTACTTTGCTGTCATACGAATTGTACTTTCCCTCCAGCTACATCTTTAAGGACAATAATCTGTCTCTTATGAGCCTTATAAGTGCATCTCTACTGTATTGTAAAATGTACTTGAAGACGAAACACTGTCTAAGAATTAAATCTTGTTTTTAAATGTCTTGCTTTCTCCTCCATATATTTTTGCTTATATGTATATATATATATATATATATATATATATATACGATATTAATAAATGGAAACTATATTTATAAAACCATATTTATTTCATTATACATATTTCAGGGATACCAAATTAAATTATGGTATGCCTTCATCAGACAAACTACAATATATAACAGTTTTACAAATAAGCTTTGACGTACCCTATTAAAATGCAACCATTGTTTTTGGAAGTCATCCAGATAGTGATTTGTTTATATTAATTTAATAAGTCATAGTGTTAAGGACAATTAGAAAAAGACGGAGAGAAAGAAAATTATATTACTTGTCGAGTGCTTTATATCAGTTATAAAAATATTTACTTGTTGTATCCCAACAATTTTAAATAGAACTTTTGCATATATATATATATATATATATATATATATATATATATATATCATCATTATCATCATCACCGTTTTATGTCAATGTCTCCTCGCTAGCATGGGTTAGATAGGTTGTCATGTTGTGGGCAATACCAGGTCAGATGACCGTGTCTTGCTCATACGGGACTGATTTTGGCTCAGTTTCTACAGCTGGATGCCCTTCCTAATGCCAACTTCATTTACACTGAGTACTGAGTGCTTTTTTGCCGTGGCACCTCCATGCCCACTTTACGGCAGGAGAGGCGTGGGGGCATATTGTCTATATGCTTCACCCTGTACCCGTAGAAACTCATGTCTTCTGTATTACTGCGTAACGCCAGAGGTCACGGTCGTGTGTCATCGCCTTTGAGAGGTGCAATTGGGCAAGGTCCACTTTTATCACCTCGCTCCAGGTCTTCTTGGGTCTCCCCACTCCACGGTTTCCATTGACTTTTAGTGCTCTGCACCTTTTTATGCAGCTGTCATCCTTCATACGCATCACATGTCCATACCAAGATAATCTCCTCCCCTGCACTCAACATTTGATTCCTCTTATTCTTAGTCTCTCTCTCAGTTCGTTTATGCTTTGCCATTCACATATATTACTATTACACATCCATCAGAGCATGCAAGCTTCGTTTCTTTCTAATCTACGCAAGTCTTCTGCATACAACGCCCCCATTTCTCACTACCATGTAACATTGCTGCTCGTATGTACGCATCATACATAAACATATGTATATATATTTATGTTGAAATAGAAAGAGAAGGCTTTGCCATAACATTTATCTAAATAATATAGTTTCAATAATGAAGTGTGTAAACCCACTGAATGACAAAAGATGGTTATCAGCACAATGGAAGTCGAAACCACACCTCTCGTTTGCTGGACAAGTACGCTACCATTATACCAATGAACCCATGGAGTTTTTTCTGTAATTTTCAGGAGCTATAACTTAATATCAATATGTAAACAAAGGAAGTATTTATGTTTAGAAAGCAACAAGTGAAGTTTGAAATTGAAATAAATAATAGAGGCACATAGCTTAGTGGTTAGAGCATTGGCCTTGCAATCAAAAGGTTGTGAGTTCAATTCTCAGACCGGGTGATGTGTTGTTTCCTTGAGCAAGATACTTTATTTCACATTGTTCCAGTTTACTCAGCTGTAGAAATGAGATGATAGGGAGTGAGGTCCATATCATTCCACTGCAAAGTGGTCGTGAAGGTGCCACGGCAAAAAAGCACCCAGCACTCACTGTAAATGAGGTTGGTGTTAGGAAGGGTATCCAGCTGTAGAAATCAAGCCAGAAACAGTTCCCATCCCACCCTTGCAAGCAGGGAAAAAATGGACGTAAAATGAAATGATGATGATGAATGATGAATAGAAGGCTTTGCAATGAAGGTTCAGTACTTGACTGGCAAATGCGAAGTATGAGTTCATCTCTCATATCTGTTGATACCCAACCTTTTCCATTCAGTGGGTTACATACCCCATTATTAGACTATTTTCTGTCGTCAATGTAATTGGCAAAGCATTATATTTCAATTACAATTTCAAACTTCGCTTACCACTTTCTAAACATACTTCCATATATATATATATATAGATAGATAGATATATAGATAGATATATATATAGATAGATAGATAGATATAGATATCTAGGGCGGGTAAAATTCTCGAGATCCATGGACGAGTTCTCTCCAGCGGTCTCTGTCCCTCATTATCGCTGCCATGTCCTGCATCTCCAACAGACCAGTGTCTGTCCTTAGGGCATCAACATATGTTAACTTTGGTCTTCCTCTTCCAGTGTGTCCATGTAGGGGCTCCCACAAGAGCACTGAGTGCAATGTCAACTATAGATGTTGGTGAGCATGTCCAGCCAACCTCAGTCTCCTCTGTGTCACTTTTGAGCTGACTTTTGGGAGGCTCCCAAACAGCTCTGAGTTTTTCATCCTCAGTGTATACTGATTAATGTTCAGAGCCATCCTCAACATTCTCGTGTAGCACCCATCCACCATCTGAGTGAGTTTCTTGGTCAGTGTCCAAGTCCCAGACCCGTACAGCAGCACAGACTCTACTACAGCAATGAAGAGGCGGATTTTCAGGTCTTTACGAAGGTCCGACTTCCACACCGATCTCAAGCTGTGGCATGCCACCCAGGCTTTGCTCTTCCTCTCAACCACATCATCTTCTGTATTCCCAATCTTTGCTCCCAAATACAGGAAGCCCTCAACCAATTCTAGCAGCTTCCCGCCTACATTAGTGATCCCCTCTGGCTTCTCAACATTCTCTACCAGATATTTTGTTTTAGTCTCATTCATTCTCAGCCCCACACTCATCAACACAGTCTCAACCTCCCGCATCAAATCCTCTGCCTCCTTCACTGTAATTGTCACCAAAACTATGTCGTCGGCAAATTCAGCATCTGATACCTTTTTCGCCTTAGCTCTCCTGCTCTGAGCCGGTGCTACAGTAAAGCCAGAGTCCTGGTATTTCTCCAGTGCAAGGCGCATACAATAGTCCACTACGATGATAAAAAGGTAGGGAGCCAATGTATCTCCCTGGAGCACTCCAGCCAGTATCTCAAAGAACTCTGTCATCCCATCAGGTGTAATGACTTGGGTGTTGGTGTAGAGCAGTGATATCAGGTCCACTATCTTCTTGGGGATTCCATAAGCCTGTAAGATCTTCATCAGGCAGTGATGGTCCACAGAATCAAAGGCCTGCCTAAAGTCAATAAAAACCATGACCGCAGGAAGGCACTTTGCTCTAGCTCCCTCTAATATCCTCCTCAGCATCAGGATGTGACTGATGGTTGATCTTCCCTCTCTGAAGCCGTTCTGGTTGTCCCTGAGCTTCTTCTCCATCTCAGACTGGATCCTGTTAAGAATCATCCTGTTGAGGGTCATTGCCACAAGTGACGTCAGTGAGATCCCCCTGTAGTTGTTGGTGTTAGAGAGATCTTCCTTCTTTGGCACTGGGACGATGTTACTGATCCTCCACTGATTCGGGGCAACTCCTTTTCCCAGTGCCTGGTTACATAACCCCAGGATGATATCATCAAAATCACACCTCTTCATCACCTCTGATGCCACTCCATCTTCTCCATGAGCCTTGCCCTCCTTGATCCTCTTCTTGGCTCTCTGAAGCTCCTCTCTGGTGAAGGGCTCTGTCTCAATATCCAGTTCCTCAAACAGCCGCCTGATCTCCCCAGTGCTCTGGGCTGTGGAGGGTGTCTCTCCTAGTAGGGTCCTAAAATGGTCTAGCCATTTCCTCTTCCTATCCTCGGGCCCCGTTCCCTGGATCTGACACGAACACCTTCTCTTCCTCCCTGTGATCTCGTTGATGATCATCCAGCTCTCCTTACATCCAGATCTGTCAACCGCTCTCTCCACACTTCTGATCTTCTCTATCAGTGCCTCCTCTCTGGCCTCAGTGTAAGTGGTACAGAGTTCTTCCCTCATCACCTCCACAGTCTCCATCCTCTCCTCCGTAGGATCAGCATAGAATTGGTCCTTGGCAGCTTTCAGGTGTTCTCTGGCTGCACACACTTTTGGGTTTGCAGAGCTGACGTGCTTCCTTTTGTTCTTTTTCCTCGACACCAGGGTTTCACTTGCTTCCGCCACTGCATTGGTGAAGTGCCCGTACCTCCTTGTCACACTCTCCTCAGTCCATCCAATCTCTCTCTCCTCTGTCTCTCCACACAGAGCACTGAACCTGTTCCTCACTTCCACTGTGAACCTCTCCTGTAGCTTATCATCTTCCTTGAAAGCTCCCCAGTCATAGATTGCTCTCCGGGGCTGAGCCTTGCCCTTTCTTAAGCTCACCCGGACCTCACTCATAACAAGACGGTGGTCACTACCCAGTGTACTGAAATAGTTGTATGGTTCTGTGTTCAGAACACTATTCCGCCACTTATTCCTCACCAGAATGAAATCAATCTGGGACTTGGACAGGTGCATATCTGAGATGTAGGTCCACATCTTCCCCGGATTCTTCCTAAACCTTAGGCTGGTCGCTATCAAGTTCGCCTCCAGCAGGGTGTCTCTCAGTAGTCTTCCATTTCGGTTGGTGTTGTTATGGAAGTACCAGCAAGGATCTTCACTGCCCTCCTTACTCAGATGTGCATTGAAGTCCCCCAAAACAAGCAGGATGTTATGTGCTTGTGTGGTGTTGACAGCTCTACACACCTCCTCATGGAACTCTTCAGCACTCACATCACTGTCTCCCTCGGTTGGACTATAGGCTGAGATGACTGTCAGTCTTGGGTTTCCATTGAAGGTCACCCTCAACACTCGCGGGGAGAGAGGCATTATTTCCCTCACCAATAGACTGGTTTTTGTGCTGAAAACAAAACCCACTCCTCCCACTGCAGCATTGGTCATGTTCCTCACTGCCGATGTGGTGATGAGCTGGCTCATCTTCCCAATCATCACACTCCTCACGGGCTCATCGTGTAGGATCCTGTGTTCTTGGATCGCAAGTATCTGTATACTACTCTCCTCGAACAGATGACCCAACTCCTCTCTCTTCTCCAGCGTCCGAATAGTCCTCACATTCAAAGTACCCATTTTGATGGCTCTTCTGCAGGACAAAACTGTATTCTTTATATTTGTCTCAAAGACAGCTGATTCATCATCCACTGGCCCTCCCTGTGGCTCTAAGCCAGCAGAGTCATAACGACCAGACTGCACCTTGACAGTGTAATTAGGGGATCTAACCCTAGTGCTGTTAGATAGACTCTCCATATTTCTTTTCAATGGCTGACAATACCTTACCGGCGCCACTCGAATAAGATAGTTATTTAACTCATAAATGGGGCCCTAACAGGTACTACTACTCCGGGCCAGAGCAGACCTGGGAGTTATGACAACTAAGGGGTAACTCCACATTCCCCACAGCTCCTGAACTCCCGAACTGGAGTCTGGCCACTGGATGTAGTTTAATGTCATACTCAGGACAATATATATATATATATATATATATATATATATATATATATCTATCCAAGAAGTGTAACATGAAGTTACTGTAGGTTCACCCAGGTGAGCACTCGATGTTTAGGTTCACGTCAGTAGCGAGGTGTAGAGCTAGGCAGAGTGTAATATAATAATGTAATGAATAAATGTAATGAAGGAGTAACCATTTGTCCTTGGATTATTATATTACACAGGTCGGACGCCTTGCTTTGATGCATAGAGTTACGGCCCTTGACATTCTGAGTTCAAATCCTGCCAAGGTTAACTTTGCCTTTCATCCTTACGGGGGTCAATAAAATAAAGTACCAGTAATAAACTGGGGTCGATTTAATCGACTTTCCCCTCCCCCAAATTACTGGCCTTGTGCCTATATAAGAAACCATTATTATATAGGCACAAGGCCAGTAATTTGGGGGAGGGGAAAGTCGATTAAATCGACCCCAGTTTATTACTGGTACTTTATTTTATTGACCCCCGTAAGGATGAAAGGCAAAGTTAACCTTGGCAGGATTTGAACTCAGAATGTCAAGGGCCGTAACTCTATGCATCAAAGTATGGCGTCCGACCTGTGTAATATAATAATCCAAGGACAAATGGTTACTCCTTCATTACATTTATTGGTTGGTGACGTGCATTTCACTTTGACACATAGAGTTACGGCCCTTGCCATTCTGAGTTCAAATCCTACCGAGGTTAACTTTGCCTTTCAACCTCACGGGGTCGATAAAATAAAGTACCAGTAATTCACTGGGTAATTGCTGGCCTTGTGCCAAAAGTAGAAATAATTATAATATATATATATATATATATCATCACCATCACTGTTTAGTTTCCATTTTTCTACGCCTGCATGGGTCAGATGGGTCATCCATGTCGGAAGACAAGTCTGGGCAGAATTGACCATGTTGTACCTTGCTCAGATGAGACTGTTGTAAATTTGGCCATGGATTTTACAGCTGGATGCTCTTCTTAACACTAACCACATTTACAGTGTGGGACAGGCCAGTTGGCCGTGCTGAATCCATCTCAGAGCGGAACTACAGCCCGGGAACCTGGAACTGGGTGCTGCCACTAAATGAGGAGGGACAGGCCAGTTGGCTGCACCGAATATATATATATATATATATATATATATATATTTAGGTTTGTTGGTTCACCACTGGCTAGAACTGGTCATTCCGTATGGTCAACCTCGATGTAATATTAGGGAGAGCACTCAACGTAATGCAACTCATCCGTCTTCGTTTGTGTAGTTGGTGGTGCCAGTACAAAGTTAATTGTTATAAAATAACAGGAGGCCGGACTGGTGTAATTCCTTAAAGGTTTATTATACTATGAACATTTCAATGACTAGGTTCAGTATGAATCCGGTGACATCATCAGGTATTCGAAATTTAACAAAGGAATATAATAGACAAAATACATGGGGCTGAAAAGCAGAGACAGTAGGGTGGCCGAACATTTAGCAACTTCTAGCCCGGTCAGCCCCATGGATTTTGTCTATTATATTCCTTTGTTAAATTTCGAATACCTGATGATGTCACCGGATTCATACTGAACCCGGTCATTGAAATGTTCATAGTATAATAAACCTTTTAAGGAATTACACCAGTCCAGCCTCCTGTTATTATATATATATATAGTTATGTAATAAACAACATAAGGCAATTATTCCATTTACCAGTG
>OZ024744.1:91900326-91907826 GCA_964016885.1 Eledone cirrhosa
ACCATCACCAACACTACTGCTACCACCACCAACACCACCACCACCAACACCACCACCACCACCACCACCACACCACTACCAAGAACACCACCACTACTGCTACCACCACCATTACCGACAACAACAACAACAACAACAAGACTACTGCCACTATCACCCCTACCACCACCATAAACAATGACCCCCACAACCACCGTTACCAGCACTATTGTTACCACCGCCGCCAACAACAACAACCACAATAACACCACCACCACTACCAATAACACCAACACTACCACCACCACCACCACCAAGAACACTACCACTACCACCACCACTACCAATAACACCAACACTACCACCACCACCATCACCGCAATAACACCACCACCACCACCAAGAATACTACCACTACCACCACCACCACCACCAACAACAACAGCAATAACACCACCACCACCACCACCAAGAACACTACCACTACCACCACCATTACCAACACTACCACCACCACCACCACCACCAAGAACACTACCACCACCACCACCACTACCAACTATAACAACCCTACCACCACCACCAACAACAACAGCAATAACACCACCACCACCACCAATAACAATAACACCACCACCACCACCACCAAGAACACTACCACTACCGCCACCATTACCAATAACACCAACACTACCACCACCACCACCACCAACAGCAATAACACCACCACCACCACCACCAATAACACCACCACCAACAACAATAACACCACCACCACCACCACCAAGAACACTACCACTACCACCACCACTACCAACAATAACAACACTACCACCACCACCAACAATAACAACAATAACACCACCACCACCACCACCAAGAACACTACCACTACCACCACCACCACCAACAACAACACCAACACTACCACCACCACCACCAACAACAACAATAACACCACCACCACCACCACCAAGAACACTACCACTACCACCACCACCACCACCAACAACACCAACACTACCACCACCACCACCAACAACAACAATAACACCACCACCACCACCACCAAGAACACTACCACCAGCACCACCATTACCAACAATAACAACACTACCACCACCAACAACAACAATAACACCACCACCACCACCACCAAGAACACTACCACTACCACCACCACTACCAACAATAACAACACTACCACCACCACCAACAACAACAACAATAACACCACCACCACCACCACCACCAAGAACACTACCACTACCACCACCATTACCAATAACACCAACACTACCACCACCACCACCAACAGCAATAACACCACCACCACCACCAAGAACACTACCACTACCGCCACCAACAACAACAACAATAACACCACCACCACCAAGAACACTACCACTACCACCACCATTGCCAACAATAACAACACTACCACCACCACCACCACCACCATCACCACCAACAATAACAATAACAACCACAATAACCCCCCACAACCACTATCACCACCACTTTCACTACCAGCACCACCACCAACAATAACACCACCATCACCATCACTAACAACATCAATAAACCACCATCAGCACCATCACCAACAACAATAACACCACCACTACCAAGAACACAGACACTACTACCACCACCAACAACATCAATAACATCACCAACAACTACAACAATAATAATTATAACCCCACTGTCATCACCACCACCATGGTCATCACCATGACCACCACCACCAGCACTCTTAAAACAATAAATAAAGTGCCTTGCTCAAGGTCACAACACAATGTCTGAGTACAAGATAACATATTTAATTAGCTGTAGTACTAACAAAGTGGGTTTCATACCCGAGGTGTATATGGAAACAAATTAAAAACTATGTATAATTGTTTCTACTTTTTTTACACAAGGCCAGCAATTATTCCAGATCATTACTGGTACTTGATTTTTTTAAAACCCCTTAAGGAAGAAAGGCAAAGTTAACCTCGGCGGGATTTGAACTCAAACCATAAAGGGACATAACTCTATGCTGCAAAGTATGGCGTCCGACCTTCTACCGATACTGCTAATCAAGTACTTCAGTAATCAGAAGGGAGGTAGGTGTAAAAGCCAAACTCGCTGTCTTCAATTCAGTTTTTTGTGCCAACTTTTACATATTGTCATGATACTTGCGTAATGACAGAAAGAATACAAGCAGCTGAAATGGGATTTTCCAAAGGGTCTTTGGAGTAATGTTACTCAATAAAGTGCATAGCTCAGTAATCAGAAAAAGGGAGGTAAGGATAAAAGCTAAACTCTCTGCCTTCAATTCGGTTTTTGTCTAACTCTTACCTTTGGTCATGAATCTTGGGTAATGACCAAAAGAATACGATCATTAATACAAGTTGCTGAAATGGTATTCCTCTGAAGGGTCTTTGGGGTAACGTTACTCGATAGAGTGTGTGTCACAGAGATCAGAGAGTCACTCCAGATAGAGCTGCTACTTCTCCGAATTAAGAGATCACAGCTCCAACACTGTGGGTATGTGGTTAGAATGTCTTAGGAAAGAATCTCTGGACAGATTTCATGGGCAAAACCAACAGGTAGACCCCAAGCAAGATGGTTGGATAATATCCATGAACTTAGCTGGTCTCATTTGTGGATCCAGCCAGATCAGTTGGAGACGGTTGCTTCTGACAGGACCCACTGGAGGGAGTGTTTGAGGACCCTGCCCTCACAACCCTCTCAGGAATAAGTGGACAAAGAAGAAGAAAAAGTACTTCAATAGCCATGTAAGAATGCTAAATTCTAGTGTTTCAGGATGTTTATCCCCCTTCAGTAACATTTATTCACTTGGTACTGGAAGAAAATAAGCTATCAGTATATATATAGAAGGCAGTAAGCATCCAGCTCACACTGTAAAGTGGTTGTGATGGCAACACAACAAAAAGCACCAAAGCATCCATACCACAATGTAAAGTGGTTATGTAGGTGTCACACAAAAAATACCCAGTACACACTGTAAATGAGGTTGGTGCTAGTAAAGGCATCCAGCTGTAGAAACCAAGCCCAAATCAGTTCTGTATGAACAAGACATGGTCATTTCACCTAGCATTGCTCACAACATGATAACTCATCTAACCCATGGCAGTTTGAAAAAAATGGACGTTAAACGGTGATGATGATGATGATGATGATGATGATGATGATGATGATGATGATGAAGGCAGTGAATTGGAAGAGTTGTTAGAACATCAGATAGAATGCTTTCCAGTATTCATTTCAGTTCTCTGCTCTTTGAATTCAATTCCCACTGAGGTCAACTTTGCTTTTCATCCTTTTGAAGCCGATAAAAAAAACATGGGGGATTAGTACCAGGGTCAATTCTTCCTCTATATCTCTTTTTCACTTGCTTTCACTTACTTTCTGTGCTTCTCTGGAAAAAAAAAAAAAAATCTGCTGTATTCAGACCTGGAGAGGAGATGAGCTCAATCAGGTTTTTTAAATATCTAGAAACACTGTATTAACATTTGGTGCCTCTACAACTCCTTTGGGACTTACAAAACCATGAATGCATATATGTATGTTTGTAGGTATGTATATTTGTATGTATGTATGTATGTATGTATGTATGTATGTATGTATGTATGTACATATGTATATTATCTCTTTCTCTTAATTTCGAGTATATTTTTTTGACCGGCCACCTTCCTGGTGGCAAGGTTGTAAAAGAAAAGAAATTGTCATCCCTTGAATCGCAAGAATGTTTTGCAAATTTTGAAGGTATGTATGTACATATGTATGTATGTATGTATGTATCTATGTATGCATGTATATATATATATATATATATGTTTGTATGTACGTCTCTCTTTCTCTTAATTTCGAGTACATTTTTGACTGGTGGCAGGGTTGTAAAAGAAAAGAATGTTTTGCAAATTTTGAAGCTGCCAGCTATTGCAGCCATTTGTAGACTATGAATTAGGGAGCTGCGCTCTTTGTCCGCAAATCCAAGTTCAGTCATACTTTGGTCCAAGCGGGTTGGTATATAACCCGTAGCACCAATAATGATGGGTATGAAGCTAAAGGTGTATCTTGGATACTGGATCTGCAAACTCCTCATCAATGGCCCGTAGATGTCCTCCTTCTCTTGTATTTTTCTTACAATGTTTACATCAAGTGGGCAGCTGATCTCCACAACAGAACACGTTTTCAATGTGTGGTCCCAAACTACAATATCAGGCCGGTTGTGCTTATGTATGTATGTTTGTATGTATGCATGTTTGTATCTATGTATGTTTGTATGTATGTATGAGTGTAAGTATGTTTGTATGTTTGAATGTTTGAATGCATGCTTGTATGTATGAGTGTATGTATGTATGTATGTATGTATGTATGTATGTATGTATGTATGTATGTATGTATGTATGTATGTATGTATGAGTGTAAGAATGTATGTTTGTATGTATGTATGTATGTATGAGTGTAAGTATGTATATATGTTTGTATGTATGTGCTTGTGTATGTATGCATGTTTGTATGTGCTTGTGTATGAGTGTATGTTTGTATGTGCTAGTGTATGTATGTATGTTCTTCTGGTTTTATAATTTCACAAAGTTTTACCAATAGAGAGATAGTCGGTTTCTAACATAGACACAAGACTCTCTCATTGGAATTTACACAACATCAACTAGGTAGATATGTATGTATGTCTGCATGTGTAGATATGGATGTTATTGTATGTGTGGATGTGTATGTTTTGAGTTGTATGTGTACATGTGTATATGCTTTGTATCTGTACATGTGTATATGCAGTTATTAGATGCAAAATTTTTGGAATGTTTTACATATTTTTACTGTTCCATTAATGGATTGTACTTGTAATTTCCTAACTAGTTGTGTTCTTTCTGTTCCTGTGAAGCCTAGCTTCTCAAGATTTGTATTGAGGCAGTTACTAACATACCCCAGTGCCCCAATAATCACAGGCATAAATCTGAAGGTGTAATCAGGGTGGAGTATCTGCAGATTTCTCATCAGTTCTGCATAAATATTCTCCTTTTCACTAATCTTTGATATTATATTGGCATCTGCTGGGCAGCTAACTTCCACTACTGTGCATGTTTTCTTCTCCCTGTCCCATATCATAATATCTGGTCTGTTATGCCTGCATTCCATTGGGGTTTTTACTGGATCATCCCACTAGTACTCTTTCATACTATGTACATGGATGTCTTCCACATTGCTGTAGCTTTTAATGTGTTTATTATCGGGGCTATCTTTTTTACGAACTGCATTGTACAGTGTTTTGGCCACTACATCATGCCTCATAGGTAGATAGTACCGCGATGACATCTTTGGACAGCTGCTGATGACATGGGTGATATCCTCGATGTTAGTTCTGCAGAGTCTGCACTTGTTATCACATCTAGGTGTTTTGCCTGCATCCCTATCTCTTTTGTGAATCAGGTATTTTGTGTTAATCTCCTGTTCTTGGATTGCAAAAGCGTATCCTTCAAAGAGGGAGCCAATATAGCGGTTGTTGGTCCAAGATAGACTACTTTCCTTATCTATATTACTCTCACTCTGGAGCTTCCTGGCAACATATACATGCAAGATTATTTGCTGATAAGCATGCAGTTTTTCATCCATGGATTCACTGTGGTACTGCTGAGCAACTTCCCAAGGTGTGAGATTTTGATTATCATGCAGGGAATATCTTTCAAGGAGTTCCTTCCCAACTCTCATGATCTTATCTGTCTCAAGCAGATAGAAATGCTCGAGAGACGGGCTCCTACGTTTCAGAGAGATATGATGCGACCTTCAAATGTTATCTGGACTGATGTTAGGCCTCTGCCTCCCTGCTTATGTTTCAAGTAAAGGTGGTCTATGTCACTGTTGATGTGGAAGTTTCCGGTGTTGTTTAGTATTTTTCAAGTTCCAACATCAACTGCTTTTGTATGTATGTATGTTTGTATGTATGTATGTATGTATGTAAGTATGTATGCATGTTTGTATGTATGTATGCATGTTTGTATGTATGTATGTTTGTTTGTATGTATGCATGTTTGTATGCATGTTTGTATGTATGTATGTTTGTTTGTATGTATGCTTGTATGTATGAGTTAAGTATGTATGTATGTATGCATGTATGTATGTATGCATGCATGTATGTATATATGTATATTCTCTCTCTTAATTTCGAGTATATTTTTGACCAGCCACCTTCCTGGTGGCAAGGTTGTAAAAGAAAAGAAATTGTCATCCCTTCAATCGCAAGAATGTTTTGCAAATTTTGAAGGTGCCAGCTATCGCAGCCATTTGTAGACTATGAATTAGGGAGCTGCGCTCTTTGTCCGCAAATCCAAGTTCAGTTATACATTGGTCCAAGCGGGTTGGTATATAACCCGTAGCACCAATAATGATGGGTATGAAGCTAAAGGTGTATCTTGGATACTGGATCTGCAAACTCCTCATCAATGGCCCGTAGATGACCTCCTTCTCCTGTATTTTTCTGACAACGTTTTAATGTGTGGTCCCAAACAACAATATCAGGCCGGTTGTGCTTTAATTTGGTGGCAGTTTTTATTTTCAGGTTCCACCAGTATTCCTTAGTACCATCTGTCTCAATATATTCTTCCTCGTTTGTTTTTACTTTTGTTTTCCGAAGAGCGTTCCAGATGGTTCTAGCTATGTATGTATGCATGTTTGTATGTATGTATGTTTGTATGTTTGTATGTATGTATGTATGCATGTATGTATGTATGTTTGTATGTATGTATGTATGTATGTATATATGTATGTGATGTATATACACACATATACATACATATATATATATATATATACACACGCACACACATTCAGCACAGAGTAGAGAGTTTGACAACAGGTCGGTGACTTTAGTCTTGATAGGGTAATGACATGTAAATGTAAATGTGATGGTGGGGAGAGAGTGTAGATGTGACTGTGGTGGCGGGGGGTGGGGGTGCAGTGAGATGTATCTAGTTCATTTGTCGTTTTCTTCTCTTTGCAAAATTTGAATTTTAGCCATGTTATGTAAGTAAATGTGAAATGTAAAATATAAAGTAAGACCAGTGGTTGACTACCAGGCTGCTGTTGGAGATGCTACTCATCATGCTTGCCAAGCATGTGGTAGAGAATGTAAATCAGCAGAAGGGCTCAAATGACATGCAAAAGTACATGAACTCCAACCACAGCCGACTATTCCCACTGAATGTTTTGGTTGCCGCCGACTCTGTGCAAGACATTTTAGATCATTGGCTGGGCTAAAAAGCCACATTCGATCGCAGCACTGTTAGTTGCTATCGTGTGTGTGTGTGTATAGATATGTTTATGTGTGTGCGTGTGTGTGTGTATATATATATGTATATGTATATTATTATTGTTGTTGTTGTCGTTATTATTGTTGCTATTATTATTATTATTATTATTATTATTATTGTTATTAATATATATGTATATATATATATTTTTTTTTTTTCTCGTGCAATGGCCATACTCGATAAC
>OZ024744.1:91912826-91915326 GCA_964016885.1 Eledone cirrhosa
TGTTTTTTATCTCGGGTACCCATGAACATCATCCTCTGTAAATTGATCCATTTTTTATTTTGTTTGACCATTGAATAGGATCTTCCACTTTCCCTGGGCCTTATTCCATATCTCTCCTCCAGATCAGTGTCTATCCTAAAAAGAAGTTGATAGCTTATACATATATATATGTATATATATATATATATATATATATGTATAAGCTATCAACTTCTATGTATATATAATGAATGGTTTTGTTTCATAGAATGTATATATATATATATATATATATATACATTCTATGAAACAAAACCATTCATTTTAAAGAGTTCCAATTAAAATTTATATTTCCCAACATAATTTTATATAAGAGCCACATGTTAAGTTACTATCTTAGTAATGAATAATTATTTATTTTAGTAAATCCCTCAAAATTCTTCATTAACTCTTTTGATACCAACCTAACCAAAACCAGTTCTGGTTCTATAAACAAAACCACTCGTTTTAAAGGGTTCCTATTAAAACTAAAATCTTCATACATAATTTTGTATAACAACCATACATTAATCCTTTAGTATTTAAACCGGCCATATCCGGCCAGAATTCTCTCACCTCTTTCTGTTCAAACCGGTTGTAACTCGTCACTCATACTTATGTTAAGGTATTGTTCTGAAAATAAATATCAAAATCTCATAGATTTCATATTATGTAAGATAAAACCTTTACCGTGAAAATACAATAGTATATATATAGAGTAATGTAAATGTTAGGGGGATTAAGTTGCTATCTTAGTAATTAAATAATTAATAATTTTAGTAAAATCCCCAAAATTCTTCATTAATTAGTTGAACTATAATGTATTTCATTTCATTAGAATTATAGTCATGAAAGGTTATATTAACATTTTCTGGCAGTATCGGTAGAGGGTCGGACGCCATGCTTTCTAGCATAGTTATGTCCCTTTACGGTTTAATTTCAAATCCCGTCAAGGTTAACTTTGCCTTTCATCCTTACAGGGGTCAATAAAATAAAGTACCAGTAATTTACTGTGTAATTGCTGGCCTTGTGCCAAAAAGTAGAAACAATTATGTCTCTCTCCCTCTCTCTCTCTCTCTCTCTCTCTCTCTCTCTCTCTCTTTTATATAAGACTTACGTAGATTAGAAAGAAACGAATCCTGCATGCTCCGGAGGATGTGTAACAGTAATATACGCAAACGACAAAGCATAAACGAATTGAGAGAGAGACTGAGCATAAGAGGAATCAAATGCTGCGTGCAGGAGAGGAGGTTGTGTTGGTATGGACATGTGATGCGTATGAAGGATGACAGCTGCATAAAAAGGTGCAGAGCACTAGAAGTCATTGGAAACCGCGGAGTGGGGAGACTCAAGAAGACCTGGGATGAGGTGATAAAAGCCGACCTTACCCAATTACACCTCTCAAAGGCGATGACACACGACCGTAACCTCTGGCGTCACGCAGTAATACAGAAGACCTGACACCCCACGGGTACAAGCAGAAGCTGAAACATATAGACAATATTCCCCCACCCCCTCCCACTGTAAAGTGGACGTGTAGGTACCACGGAAAAAAGGCACCCAGCACTCACTGTAAATGAGGTTGGTGTTAGGAAGGGCATCCAGCTGTAGAAATAAAGCCAGAATCAGTTCCCGTATGAACAAGACAAGGTCAGCAGACCAGACACTGCCCACAACAGGACAACCTGTCTAACCCATGCTAGCGTGGAAGAATGGACGTAAAACTGTGATGATGATGATGATGAAGAACCTTATTTTAAATTGCTATTTTAGTAATGAAATATTAAATAATTTTAGTAAATCCCTCAAAATTCTTCATTAACCCTTTAGCATTTACATTACTCTATATTATTTACTATTGTATTTTCATGGTAAACACTTTATCTCACATAATATTTCAGATATTATCGAATCTATGAGATTTTGATATTATTTATTTTGAAAACAATACCTTAACCCTTTAGCATTTAAACTGGCCATATTCGGCCAGAATTTCCCCATCTCTTTCTGTTCAAACTGGCTGTAACTTGCCGTTCATACTAACATTAAGGTATTGTTTTCAAAATAAATAATATTAAAATCTCATAGATTCGATATTATGTGAGATAAATCCTGTACTGTGAAAAAATATAATAGTAAATATTGAGTAATGTAAAGGCTAAAAGGTTAACATAAGTATGAACAGCCAGTTACGGTTGGTCTGAATAGAAAGATGTGAGAGAATTCTGGCCAGGTATGGCCAGTTTTAAATGCTAAACGGTTAATCCATTGAAATAGAGTGTATTTCATTAAAAATTCAGTCACAAGAGGGTTAACTAATTGAAAAAGGGTTAACTAATTGAAAAAGGGTTAACTAATTTCATTAGAAATACTGTCACAAAAGGTTTAATTAATTGAAAAGGGTTAACTAATTTCATTAGAAATACAATCACAAAAGGGGTAACTAATTGAAAAGTGTTAACTAATTTCATTAGAAATACTG
>OZ024744.1:91925326-91932826 GCA_964016885.1 Eledone cirrhosa
AACCTACATAGGTGAGAGCTATAACACACATTGGTAGAGCGTCGGACATTATGCTTTACTGGGTCAATAAAATAAAGTACCAGTAACATACAGGGGTCGATTTAATTGAATTTCCCCTCCCCCAAAATTATTGGCCTTATGCCTAAATCAGAAACCATTATTTATTCAATAATTGGGTGGTGGATTGGCAGTATCGGTAGAGGGTCGGATGCCATGCTTTGACGCATAGAGTTATGGACCTTGCCATTCTGAGTTCAAATCCCGCTGAGGTTAACTTTGCCTTTCATCCTTACAGGGTCGATAAAATAAAGTACCACTACTGGGTATTTGCTGGTCTTGTGCCAAAAGTAGAAACAATTATTTTATTCAAATTCATTTTTTTTTTTTTTGTATGTTTCAGGAAACTGCCATCAGCCCAGTAAAAAGGAGAGAAAACCTACAGAGACTAGGAGACATTCTTCTGGTCAGACATCTCTTGACATAGATCCAGCTTTTATCAGCAGAATTAAACTGAAGAATCTCATGGAAAATATGAAAAAGGTTACTACATAGAACTACTTTAATTCTTTTTTTGTCTTCAATTCGGTTTGTATGCCAACCCTTATCTATGGTCATGAATCTTGGGTAATGACCAAAAGAATATGATTGCGAATACAAGCAGCCAAAATGGTATTCCTCTGAAGGGGCTTTAGCGTTATGTAAGCTTTGCAGCATAGAGTTATGTCCCATAAAGGGACATAACTCTATGCTGCAAAGCATGGTGTCCGACCTTCTACCAATACTGCTAATCAAGTACTTCAGTAATCAGAAGGGAGGTAGGTGTAAAAGCCAAACTCGCTGTCTTCAATTCAGTTTTTTGTGCCAACTTTTACATATTGTCATGATACTTGGGTAATGACAGAAAGAATACAAGCAGCTGAAATGGGATTTTCCAAAGGGTCTTTGGAGTAATGTTACTCAATAAAGTGTATAGCTCAGCAATCAGAAAAAAGAAGGTAAGCGTAAAAGCTAAACTCTCTGCCTTCAATTCGGTTTTTGTCTAACTCTTACCTTTGGTCATGAATCTTGGGTAATGACCGAAAGAATACGATCATAAATACAAGTTGCTGAAATGGTATTCCTCTGAAGGGTCTTTGGGGTAACGTTACTCGATAGAGTGTGTGTCACAGAGATCAGAGAGTCACTCCAGATAGAGCTGCTACTTCTCCGAATTAAGAGATCGCAGCTCCAATACTGTGGGTATGTGGTTAGAATGTCTCAGGAAAGAATCTCTGGACAGATTTTACGGGCAAAACGAACCAGTAGGAGACCCGGGGTTACACTCCAAGCAAGATGGTTGGATAACATCTATGAGATTGGCTGATCACACCTAAGGATCCAGCCGGATCAGTTGGAGATGGTTGCTTCTGACAGGACCCGTTGGAAGGAGTGTCTGAGGACTCTGCCCCCACAGCCTTCTCAGGAATTAGTGAACAAAGAAGAAGAAGAAGAATTGGCTGAATCGTTAGAGTCTCAGATAAAATGCTTTGTAACGTTTTTACTCTTTACATTCTGGGTTCAAATCCTGTTGAAGTCAACTTTGCATTTTATTATTCCAAGGTCGGTGAAATAAAGTACCACTTAAGTACTGGGGTTGGGTTGATTGACTGTATCGATATGGTATTAAATAGCATGCTTTTGGGGTATATAGTTACGCCCCTTTACATTCTGAGTTCAAATCCTGCTGAAGTCAACTTTGCCATTCATCATTCTGGGGTCAATAAAATAGAGTACCAGTTATGTACTGGAGTCGACATAATCGACTTTGCCCTCCCTCCCAAATTCTGGCCTTGTACTTACATTAGAAATCATTATTATTATCATTATTATTATCATTATTATATAGGGCGGTGGATTGGCAGTATCGGTAGAGGGTCGGACGCCATGCTTTGACGCATAGAGTTACGGCCCTTGCCATTCTGAGTTCAAATTCCGCCTAGGTTAACTTTGCCTTTCTTCCTTATGGGGTCGATAAAATAAAGTACCAGTAATACACTGGGTAATTGCTGGCCTTGTGCCTAAAGTAGAAACAATTATTATATAGGGTGGCGGATTGGCAGTATCAGTAGAGGGTCGGACACCATGCTTTGCAGCATAGAGTTACGACTCTTTACAATCTGAGTTCAATTCCCACCAAGGTTAGCTTTGCCTTTCATCCTTACGGGGTCGATAAAATAAAGTACCAGTAATACACCGGGTCGATTTAATCAACTTTCCCCTCCCCTTCAAATTGCTGTCCTTGTACCAAATGTAGAAACCATTACTATTATTATTATAGGGTGGGGGTGTATTGGCAGTATCGGTAAAGCACCAGACAACATTCTTTGCAGTATATAATTCCATCCTTTTATGTTCTGAGTTCAAATTCTACCATGGTTAGTTTTGCCGTTCATCCTTATGAGGTTAATAAAATAATGTACCAGTAATGTACCGGGCTCGATTTAATTGACTTACCCCTGTTGGTCTTGTGCTTAAATCAGAAACCATTTTAATTGTTTTTTTTGTTTTTTTTCACAGGCTGCTAATGAAGAAATACATTTACCAAATGTTTGTGAAAAGTGCCGGTAAAAACTTTAATTTTATTTGGTTTAACCCTTTAGCGTTTACATTACTCTATATTTACTATTGTATTTTTGTGATAAAGGCTTTACCTCACATAATATCTCACCTAATATCTCACATAACATTTACATTATTCCATATTTACTATTGTATTTTCATGGTAAAGGCTTTACCTCACATAATATCTCACATAACATTTACATTACTCCATATTTACTATTGTATTTTCATGGTAAAGGCTTTACCTCGCATAATTACCTCACATAATATCTCACATAACGTTTACATTATTTTATATAAACAGTGCATCTTCGCTTATCCGGACGGTCAAAACCAAACAGTTAGAAAAAGATCCGGTTAAGTGAAATATCCAGACTAGTGAATTCTAAAATCCCATTGTTACATAATGCTCGTGGTTTCTAATGTTTTGGCTTATTTTAGTCAGAATAAAAGAAAAATGCTAAGTAAAAATAGTTTATTAGAATAACAAAAGAACAGCTAGAATTTATAAGAAAATTAATTAAACAAACATAAGAATAACTAAAAACTTAGTAAAACTGAATTGAGTCAAACCATAAAAAGTTAGTACTTTTTTAAAAAATGAATAAATAGAAGAATGTTTTCGCGCCGAAGCTCGTCGTTCCGCTACCATTTCCCGCCAACGTAAACATGTCACAGTGCTAACCAGATCCACCATTCCCTTATACCTCAAATATGTTAAAAATTGGTCTATATGATGATATGCTTCCGCATGCGTCACGGGGCATTTCTCAACAACTTTTTCGACTAAAACTTTCTCTTCTTCTTCGTCATCCCCCTTTTGACTTACGTGTTCAACAATTCCGACGTCATCGAAATGTTCATACCCTAACCCGTCATTCTCAAACCATTCGATTAAATCTTCCGCCGAACTCTCACCAGCAATTTCTGTCAAACCCGTTAAAAGCGCTTCGTCCGTAATTGGAATTTCGTAATTGTCCTCGTTTCCTTCCGCATTGTCCTTGTTCTCATCCGACATCAATTTTTTCCACGATTGACGCAAAGTTTCCTCAGTTATCAAGTCCCACGCAACAGCTGAACGGTCAACCACCTCCCTCATGTTAATCGCATGTAAAAATGGAATCATTCCCGTGTCCCCTTTTCCGATCAAATCCCGCAGCAATTGTTTTCTGTAAATCCGCTTTAGTGTCTCCAAAACTCCCTGGCCCATTGGCTAAATAAGTGACGTATCGTTCGCTGGAAGAAATGCTGCCCGAATCTGTCCGTCTGCCGAAATCAAGTCTTCCTCATCCGGAAGCGCTGCACAATTGACCAAAACAAGAATCGCTTTTGTCTTCACCCCCATCTTAGCCAAAGCAGAACGGATAAACGGAACGAAAACTTTGTGAAACCACTCGCCGAAAATTTCTAGAGTTACCCAAGCATTCTTCGAGTTCCGATAGGTGACCGGCAGGTTCTCCATAAACCCTCAGATAAACATAAACCTTCATAAACAACCTTCAAATACACATTGTTTGTAGTATAGAAATAGCCGTCCGGTAAATCGAATTTCGGAAAAGCGATATCCGGATAAGCGAAGATGCACTGTACTATTGTATTTTTGTGGTAAAGGCTTTACCTCACATAATATCTCACATAACATTTACATTATTTTATATATACTATTGTATTTTTGTGGTAAAGGCTCTATCTCACATAATTATCTCACCTAATATTGAGTCTATGAGATTTTTATGTTATTTATTTTGAGAACAATATCTTAACATCAGTATGAGTGGCCAGTTACAGCTGGTTTGAACAGAAAGAAGTGAGAAAATTCTGGCCGGATTCAGTTGGTTTAAATGCTAAAGTGTTTGCTTGAACTTAAGAACTACAATGAGTATGTGTCATGGGTAGTTTTTATCATTTTGGTACCAAACCACCTGAAACTGGCCCTGGTTCTGGGATACAGTGCCTTTTATCATGTCATCAACATGACCACTTTACAGTGTAGACTGGGTGCTTTTTATTGCGACACCTACACGACCACTTTACAGTGTAGACTGGGTGCTTTTTATTGCGACACCTACACGACCACTTTACAGTGTAGACTGGGTGCTTTTTATTACAACACCTACACGACCAGTTTACAGTGTGGACTGGGTGCTTTTTATCATGGCACTAAAGCAACTACTTTACCGTGTGGACTGGGGGCTTTTTGTCACGACACCTACACGACCAATTTACTATGGGACTCGGCAGGTTTTGTCGTGTAACCAACATGACCCCTCTACTGTGTGGATTGGGTGCTTTTTATTGTAGAGCCAATTTAAAGTGTGGATTGAGTGTTTTTTGTCATAGCACCAACATAACTACTTTACAGTGTAGACTGGGCGCTTTTTGTCATGTCACCAAAGCATCTACTTTACAGTGTGGACTGGGTGCTTTTTATCGAGTCACCAGCACAAACAATTTACAGTGTGGACTGGGCACTTTTTGTCGTGACACCAACTTGAACACTTTACAGTGTGGACTGGGTGTGTTTTATCATGTCACCAAGATGACCATTTGACCATGTGGACTAGGTGCTCTTTGTGATGACACCAAAATGGCCACTTTACAGTGTGGACTGGGCGGCCTTTTATCATGGCAACAAAATGACCACTCTACATTGTGGACTAGGCACTTTTTGTGATGACACCAAAACGACCACTTTACAGTGTTGACTAGGTGCTTCATGTCATGGCACCAAGACAACCATTTTACAGAATGGACTGGGTGTTTTTTGTCATTTTTATTAAATAATTTTGCAGTTTTTATTAAATAATTTCAGCAAAGAAATGTTGAAAATGGAGGCAGTCTTAGCACGAAAGCAGTTCCTTCGGTGGAGAGTCACCGAACTGGAAAGGAAGAATCTGGATATAGACATAGAAAACCATCTGATCAATGTGGTAAATATACATTTGTTATACACCTTGTTATTGTTGTTGCTGTTGTTGTAAGTAGTAGTGGTGGTGGTGGTGGTGCTGCTGCTGGTGGTGGTGGTAGTGGTGATGGTTGTGGTGGTGGTGGTGGTGGTGGTGGTGGTGGTGTTCATGGTTGTTACAGTGGTTGTGGGAGTGGTAGTGGTTGTTGTTATGGTGGTGTGGTGGTGTTGGTGGTGATGGTGGTGGTGGTGGTTGATGTGATTGTGGCTGTTGTTGTTGTAGTGGTGGTGGTGGTGGTGGTGGTGGTACTGTATAATCTGACACAGCCCTTCAGTTCTGTGTCCTTCAGTTCTGTCAAAAACATAACAACCTTACAAATTTTGCTAACACAAATAAAATGCACCCAGTACACTCTGTAAAGTGGTTGGTGATGGGAATAGCATCCAGCCATAGAAAACAGTGCAAACAAAGAATTGGCAGGACTCTTCAGTTGTGTCTAAGATATGACAACTTCTCAACAGTTAGTGATCTACACCAGTGCTACTCAAAGTGGTGGTCCGTGGACCGGTGCCGGTATGTGAGCCATCAGCTACCGGTACGCGGCCAGTGTCCAGGCCATGCTAAGGAATCATTTCAGGAATTTTTTTTATTACTTTTTTATACGTTTTGATATTGTATTATTTGTTTAGAAAATAAATAGAAGATAAAAAAATGGTCAACTATTATTATATTCATTATATATATCGTTTCCGGTATAAATTAATATTACTACAAAATATTAGCGGTACGTGGCACATTGAACAAAAAAAATACCGGTCCGCCACATCAGATAGTTTGTGAAGCATTGATCTACATGATAAACACACTCAGTAGATGTTGTAGTGTGGTTGGTGGTAGGAAGGGCATCCAACTGTAGACAACTTGCCAAACAAAGGGTAAAGATTACTTTTTAGCTCTGTCAAATACATGATAATCTCCCTAGTGTTGGTGCCGAAATAAAATACACCCAGTACACTCTGTAAAGTGGTTGGTTATAGGGCCTCAAACAAAGGGTAAAGATTACTTTTTAGCTCTGTCAAATACATGATAATCTCCCTAGTGTTGGTGCCGAAATAAAATACACCCAGTACACTCTGTAAAGTGGTTGGTTATAGGGCCTCAAACAAAGGGGAAAGATTACTTTTTAGCTGTGTCAAATACATGATAATCTCCCTAGTGTTGGTGCCGAAATAAAATACACCCAGTACACTCTGTAAAGTGGTTGGTTATAGGGCCTCAAACAAAGGGGAAAGATTACTTTTTAGCTGTGTCAAAGACATGATAATCTCACTAATGTTGGTGCCAAAATAAAATACACCCAGTACACTCTGTAAAGTGGTTGGTTATAGGGCCTCAAACAAAGGGGAATGATTACTTTTTAGCTGTGTCAAAGACATGATAATCTCCCTAGTGTTGCTGCCAAAATAAAATACATTTTGTACATCCTGTAAAGTGGTTGGTTATAGGGCCTCAAACAAAGGGGAATGATTACTTTTTAGCTGTGTCAAAGACATGATAATCTCCTTAGTGTTGCTGCCAAAATAAAATACACCCAGTACACTCTGTAAAGTGGTTGGTTATAAGGCCTCAAACAAAGGGGAAAGATTACTTTTGAGCTGTGTCAAAGACAAGATAATCTCCCTAGTGTTGCTGCCAAAATAAAATACACCCAGTACACTCTGTAAAGTGGTTGGTTATAAGGCCTCAAACAAAGGGGAAACATTACTTTTGAGCTGTGTCAAAGACAAGATAATCTCCCTAGTGTTGGTGCCAAAATAAAATACACCCAGTACACCCTGTAAAGTGGTTGGTTATAGGAAGGGCATCCAACTTTAGAAAGATTGCCAAACAATGGGTGGAGAGGATACTTCAATTGTGTCAAAAATATGACAGTACTGGTACCTCTATAAAATGCACCCAGTATACTCTGTAGAGTGTTGGGGAATTTAGTTCT
>OZ024744.1:91945326-91947826 GCA_964016885.1 Eledone cirrhosa
CCATTTCTAATACTATCTGTTGACCACAACTCCTGGCAGATGAAAGGAGCTGATCATCAGATCAGACCTCAAAATGAATGGTTCCATTGGTTTTTCCATTGCTAATACTATCTGTTGGTCACAATTCCTGGCAGAAGAAAGGAGCTGATCATAAAATCAGACTTCAAAAGCATTCCATTGGTCTTTCCATTTCTAATACTATCTGTTGGCCACAACTCCTGGCTGAAGAAAGGAGCTGATCATCAGATCAGACCTAAGAAACAATGTTTCCATTGGTCTTTCTTTTGTTGGTGACAACTCTTGGCAGAAGGATAAATGTGAAATAAAGTATTTTGTTCAAGGACACAATGTGTCACCCAGTCCAAGAATTGAACCCACGACCTTAAAAGCATAAGACTTACACACTAAACACAAGGCCACATGTCTGGGAAAGAAGTTACTCTGAATAACAACTGATCTACACTTTATGGAGCCATCGAACACATGTCAGAAAGGAAAGCAAATGTTGAATGAGGATGATAACATACACATACACACAGGGCCCGATTTAGACCTTGGGGGACCCGGGACACTACAGGTGGGGGTGGGGGTGGGATGGGTTGGGGCTCATACACCAAAAATTAGAATACACAGCAAACCCCACAATTTTACATATGGAAGTCAGCTTGGTGCAAGTAATGTGCTTATATTTATCTGAGACCCTTCATTAAGTTTATTTTTAAAATAAAATTTAGTAAGAAAAGATTTTAAAAAAGGGGGAAACAAAAGGAAAGAAAGAATAGGGAAATATAGAAAACAAAAGAGAGAAAGAAAGAAGAAAAAGAATGGGAAGGGGAGGTGATGGCAAGAACTCTGGTGTCGCAGAAGAATAGGGAGGGGTGAAGGGGGAGGGTGATTGGGCTAGAGGGCAGAAGTGCTGCACCCTGCAGACAAGATAGCAAAAGCAGTCCCGCAACAGCCACGCAACCTCGAAGGGCTCCCCCCTCAGACGGGCCGCCGATGCTCCGATCTTGCAGAGGAGCATCGGCAGTATGGAGTCCAAGTACGCCTGAGGTCTCGACGGCGACCGGTGCGAAGAGGAAGTGGCCGGACAATTCCCGGTATTTGTTTATTTTACGTTCTTCTGCGAGGTGAGCTGCGATGCCGGGGTTTGTGGGTAAAGCGATTAAGTTGGAGGCGGAGAATGTGTCGCAGCCGGTGGCGTCCCAGATGAGGGATCTACCTCCTTCGAATGGGAAGAGGGTAACTCCGTTGGGGTGCTTGCCATCTCCGCGATCAAGGTCTGCTGGCTCCAGTTGAGATGGAAATTGAAAGTTATACATACAGGTATTAGATTTTAAAAATCCTAGCCATACTAAAACTAAGGGCACAAATAAATTGCTATGCCCGCTGCTGTGGGGCTCCGCATACACATGTCCAGCCCTGCATACACACTTAGTCATAAGCGTGGGTGTCTAGCTTGTGATCTTAAGGTCAGGAGTTTAACTCTTGGCAACATATTGTATCCTTGAGCAAGATTCTTTATTTCATGTTGCAGCGGTCCACTCTGCTGGTGAAAAATGAGTTGTACCTGTAATTCAAACAACTAGTCATGTTGAATTTTTGTGAGAATTACATTCCGGGTATATACACATATCTGTGGAATACTCAGCCACTTGTACATTAATTTCATGAGCAGGCTGTTCTGTTGTTTGAACAACAGGAACACTCATCAAACAACAACAATAAGAACAAGAACAACAACACACAACACATCCATTTTTACACACATTCACCTTCTTATACCTACACAGAAAAAGAATGATACACAACTATACATACACACGTCCACCTTTTTAAACGCACACACACACACACAGACATGCACATACATACATACATGCACATACACACACTCGTACATACATACACATACACACACACACACAGACACACACATATATATATATATATATATATATATATATATATATATATATATATATATATATATATATATACACACGCACACATTTACATAGCTTCTGACTTTTAAACACATTCACACACATGCACATACATACATACATGCACATACACACACTCGTACATACATGCACATACACACACACCCACACATATATACATATATACACACGCAAACATTTACATAGCTTCTGACTTTAAAACATATTCACACACTCTCAAATAAACACATATATACACACATACATACACCATACACACATATACAAACGCTCACACACACATATATATATATATATATGTATATATATATACATGCACATTTACATAGGTTCCCACTTTTTAAACACAAACACACAGATAATGATGATTATGGTAATGGTGGTGATGATGATGATGATAGTGAGGCAGATGCGGATGATGGTGATGATGATGATGGTGATGATGATGAAGATGATTTTAATGATGATGATGTAAACAAACATAAACACATACAGAAGCACAATCACACACTCTCAAACACACACACAAACGC
>OZ024744.1:91952826-91967826 GCA_964016885.1 Eledone cirrhosa
ACTAAGGAGGTGTATAACATTTAGAACCATATTACAAATATAGTCCAAAGCAAAAAACCTAGAGCTAAACAAAGGTGGTTATATAGAGCGGGAATTATATATAATACTATATAACATAATATAATATACTTGTAACAATATTAAAAATTACAATAAAAATTTAAAAGGTACAATATATATATGTATATATGTACGCACACATACGCACATATACACATACATCAATACACATATCCATCTTTAACAGCACAAATTAAACCTTATTAAGAGTTTAAATATAAATAAGCATGATAGGAATAAAAATAATAATAATAATAATAATACGTATACCCAATATACATGAGGTAATAATATGATATTATTATAAGTAGCACATATAATATATAATAAACTATACAATTATATACCATATAATATAACATAATAATAGATAATCTCCGGTTAATTTACACAAACAATATAGATGTCACAATAATACTATAATAATAATATAATAACATATATAATATATAATATATAATGGCATGCAAGTTAACAAATCAATTCATATAGAGTTACAGAGTAGGTGAGGAAAAAAGAATAGACACTGGATATATATATATATATATATATATATATATATATATATCCAGGGAGTGTAACATGAAGTTACTGTAGGTTCACCCGGGTGAGCACTCGATGTTTAGGTTCACGTCAATGGCGGGGTGTAGAACTAGACAGAGTGTAATACAAGGATGATTTGTTAAGCCTTCATTACAACAGCAGAGATCCGACGAGCTTTTGATTCCAGAGTCGGGCCAGATCGATACAGATCAAACCTTGAGCTGATCAATAGCGAAACGCGCGTCACTAATCAATAAACATAATGAAGGCTTAACTAATGGTCCTTGTATTATTATCATCATCATCATCATCATCATCATCGTCATTTAACGTCTATCTTCCATGCTAGCATGAGTTAGATGGGAATTGTCCCATTTGTGGTAAGATTGGTCGGGTGATCGTGTCTCGCTCGAATAGGACTATCTGGCAGGTTTTCTACGGCTGGATGCACTTCCTAACACCAACCACATTTACAGTGTGGACGGGGAGTTTTTTTACCGTGTTACTACACAGCCACATTACAGCATGGACTGTGTTTTATATATATAAGAATATCGCTTTTTAATATAAAAACTGGACAGAGGTAGGTGGAGAAGTTAAAATAGTTCATATATATGGATAGGTAGATAGATAGAAGCCTGACTGTGACACTGAGTTTTGACTTGTGTATTCAGCAAGACTCATATATAGATGTATTTAATTTAAATAGGAAACCTTTCAAATGAGTGACTTTATTTCATAGAAAACAGCCAATTTTGACCAGTTTGGTAACTAAAGGGTTAACTTCCTTACATAGAGCCCACTTTAGAGTGTTTGACCCTGTCAAAGACTTTCATGTGGACAAATCCTAAATAAGAGGGCTCATCCCAAGCTGGATATATCTGTAGTTGTCTCACTAGGAAGGGCATGCATCCAAACTGCATCTTATCTCATCTCTGCCAGTTGCAGACTGCACATTAACATGTGATATCTCTCTCCACAAAGTTCGATCACCAACAGCAGAGTTAAAAAAACAATGATCAAGTCCAGTCCATAAGTTGACATTATCAAGTCACCGTTTTGGCTGCCGGCCTCTGCTTCTCTTACCAGCCAACTTCCCTGCCAGGCATAACCTACTCACACCACGAGTTGATCTTTTTATATGACCGTATAGTTTGAGTACTCTTGTCCTGACAATTGATGTAATTGGTAATGTTGAGCAGCTCACTGATACAGATACGGTTGCTGAGCCGCTTGCCAGTCATAAGTCTCATGCTGTGGTTCTGGAAATAGAGAGCATTTGAAGTTATCTTGTCGTCCAATTAACACAGTCAAGACCATATAACAAAACTGGTAGGATGTAAGTATTAAAGATCTTAGCCTTAAAATGATAGGAAACTCATATCATCTACTTGAATTCTATTTGTGATTTGTTTTGCAATAACTCTTTCTGTAACTTTCAAAGCCTGGTCTAACAGTTTAATGCCTCTGTAGTTGCTTTACTCTAATGCAGTGGTACCTAAAGTGGGTTCCACTGATCCCAAGGGTTCCACAAAGGAGTGTCTGGGATTCCATGAAAAAAAGGTAGAGGAGTATATTTATATTACGACTATATAACAGTATTAGACTTTGGGGTTCCACTAAAAGTTTCTGAACCAAAAAGGATCCGCGTTTGAAAAAGTTTGGGAAACCTTACTCCAATGCATCACCTTTGCCCTTTTAACTGTTGACTGTTAGAATACTGCTACACCAGTCACTGGGTATAGTGGTTCCCTCGTGTATTATTTGGTTGACAATACATGTAACTAGTGGCATAACTAGGGAAAATAGCACCTATGACAAGTTGTGTACCCCTGCCCAAATATCTGACATCCATCTTTCAGATAACCATAAAATCACCCCCAAAATACCAATCGTGTTCTACTGGTATCCTTTGCAGCTAAGTATACGTGCAGTATTTGCAAAAGTGTTAGTGTATTTAAAGGGAGTGATCTGTGTAATACTGATCTTTGACAAATATTAAAGGGAGTGATCTGTGTAATACTGATCTTTGACAAATATTAAAGGGAGTGATCTGTGTAATACTGATCTTTGACAAAATATTAGGCCATATTAAAATATTTGACAAGTGACCTTACTAAAATATTTGACAATATTTGACACCTATGAGGTGTGACTATGTGATCATGCAGTTCCTAGCACTGTATTTTTCGTTTTTAGCTATGGAGGCTTGATAATTTATATAAATGGTTTAATGATCCAACCACCATAATGCTTTTCACCTATGGTAATCAAAGACATTAGACATCTGAAGAAGTTTCTTTTTTCACTCTCCAACAATAGCTTATCTCACTTTAGTACAAAGTGCTCCTAGTCCAAATGACACCCCCCCCCCTTTTGATCCTCTCCTCTCTCTGAGAAACTATAGTTTCTTATGTGAAACACCTCACACTCGTGATCCTCCTATTGCTGATAAACAATACTTTGCTATGTGAAACACCTCACACTTTTGATTTTCCACTCTTTAGTAAACTACTTTATGTGAAACACTTCATACTTTTGATGTTCCTATCGCCGATAAACTACTTTGCTATGTGAAACTCCTCACATTTTTTTATCCTCTCTCTGATAAACTATACTTTGCTATGTGAAACACCTCAAACTTTTGATTCTCCTCTCACTAATAAACTACTTTGCTATGTGAAACACTACACACTTTTGATGCTCTCTCTCTCTGATAAACTATACTTTGCTATGTGAAACACCGCACACATTTGATCTTCCTATCGCTGATAAACTACTTTGCTATGTGAAGCGTCACACTTTTGAACCTCCTCTCTTTGATAAACTACTTTGCTATGTGAAACACCTCACATCTTTTATCTTGAAGTTGCAGCAGATCCTTGACCTTCTTTCTGAATCTCCTCATGCTAAGTACACATTACATTGTCTAGCCTACCTTCTAACTACTCTTGTGTCTCAAATAATCATCCCCTCCCCCTATTTATTAATTTTTCAGATTTTTCCACACACACACACATCTCCACCCCCACCACTTATTAAATTTTGCTATTCTATCTCCAGCAATTTTTTTCTTTATACATTAAAAAACATTACACATGGCTAAAAAAAGTACATTACTTGAAATCCCGTAGATTATAAAAGAAAAAGAATTGGTTGGGGATCTCAATATGTAAAACTAAACAACTAATTAACGGAGACAACGTAAAAACATTACGGATTTTTCAAACCCCTGCTTATCCCCCCCCCCCCCCCCCCATCTCTATTATTTGGGACCTGAGAGTACTTGGTATAGCTCTCTGATGTCTCTGACTGTCCAATCGTCTTTTCATGCCTGTCTCTTAGCTTATATTGCTCAGTTCACAGCATTGATCCATCACTGAGTCACCTCTCTGTCATGCCTGGACCTTGTCTGCTGGAACTTATCTGCTGGACTTTGTCTGAAACTCAGGTCAGGTTTTGTAGTGGCTGGTATATTGTCATGTAAAGTGGTTGGGGTTAAGAAGGTCATCCAGCCAGAGAGAGCCTACCAAACAAAGTATTGAGCGGACCCCTTAGTTGTGTCAAGGACATGACTGTCTCTTTAATGTTAGCGATATACACAATAACAACAACCAGTACATGCTGTAAATTGGTTGGTGTTAGGAAGGGTGTCCAACCATAGAAAGCTTGCCAAACAAGAGGTTAGGAGGACCCTTCAGTTTGTGTTAAAAGACATGATAACTTCTCCTCTGCACTTGATATGACCATACATAAATGTGATACAGATCCCTTTGCCTGTCTCGGAAGCCTTTGCTAACAGGGAAAGTAGATATTAAATTATGATGATGATAATGTAGGCTTAAGATGTTATAAATATATAAGAGAAAAGAAAGGTGATAGCTAAAAGGACTCAACATAATACTGCAACATAATTTATAAACACCTAGTGCTGGTGATCTACACAATAACAGCACCCAGTACACACTGTAAAGTGGTTGGTGTTAGGAAGGGTAGCCAGCTGTAGAAAGTTTGCCAAATAAGGGGTTGGGAGGTCCCTTTATTTGTGTCAAGGACATGACAGCACCCCCTAGTGCTGGTGATCTATACAATAAAAGTACCCAGTATAAAGTGGTTGGTGTTAGGAAGGGTATCCAGCCATAGAAAGCTTTCCAAACAAAGGGTTGGGAGGGGCTGGGCCCGTTAGTTGTGTCAAGAACATGACAACCTCTCTAGTGTTGGTATTTACACAATAAAAGTACCCTGTGCATACTATAAAGTGGTTGGTGTTAGGAAGGGTATCCAGCCAACCTCTCTAGTGTTGGTATTTACACAATAAAAGCACCTAGTATATACTATAAAGTGGTTGGTGTTAAGAAGATGAAGCCAGCGATCTTCAGTCAAGAACTATCAGTAGTATGTGTCTTATGTAGGAGAACTGCTGTGACCTTATATGTCCGTAGAAGCTGTTTAGTTATGTCCACCTTCACTTTGCTGAAGCCTTCAACATTCAGTTGCAGTAGAGTAATGTCATTCAGTAAGACATTGTGTGATGCCTGCCCTGATGAGAGTATGTATTCCGGGTGGGTATCAGGCTGCAGTCATCAAGGATGCATTACAAAACATGTACAGTCATCAAGGATGCATTACAAAACATGTACAGTCATCAAAACATGTACAGTCATCAAGGATGCATTACAAAACATGTACAGTCATCAAAACATGTACAGTCATCAAGGATGCATTACAAAACATGTACGAAATGTATGAGGATTGGCTGGAAAATTCATTGGCTGACCAAGATACTCTCATGGAATGACCAAATGAGGTTTATTTTTCAACATAGTCCCTGGATAGAAACAATGCAGTTATTAACCCTTTAGCATTTAAACTAGCCGTATCTGACCAGAATTCTCTCACCTCTTTCTGTTCAAGCCAGCCGTAACTGGTCACTCATACTTATGTTAAGGAATTGTTATCAAAATAAATAATATCAAAATCTCATAGATTCAATAATATGTGAGGTAATTATAGGAGATAAAGCCTTTACTGTGAAAATACAATAGTAAATATAGAGTAATGTGAATGCTAAAGGGTTAATAAGAAAAGTTGAAATTAATGCATACAAGATTTTACAGCTCTAGCATCACTCCTTCACAGTCAGTCTATGAACATTTTAGCCAACCCTCGTAGTTGAGTAACTTGATCAATATGCATTATATATGTATAGATTTAAACTTGAACAAGACAAGGTCACCCGACCTAATATTGCCCACAACAGGACAACCTGTCTAACCCATGCTAGCGTGGAAGAATGGATGTAAAACGGGGATGATGATGATGATGATGATGATGATGATAGTATATATTTATATATATACAGTGTAACCCCCGGCATTCGCGATCCCAGTTATTTGCGGAATTCTACTGAGAATGTCACTGGACCGAGACCTTTGGCGGTACTCAGTAATAGAGAAGACCCGCCTTACCTAAATACAAAGTAAAACCTACTACAGTCAGTAGGCATCTCTAACAAAATACACCACCGTCCCACCACCCCCACCCCATCCACACCGCCCCTTTCAATGTAAAGTTATGTTGGGGCCACAACATCCAGGCCGAAACAAATGAGGTCGTGTAGGTGTCATGACAAAAAAAAACACACAGTCCACGCTGTAATGTGGCCGTGTAGGCAACACGGTAAAAACCTCCCAGCCCCACACTGTAAATGTGGTTGGTGTTAGGAAGGGCATCCAGCTGTAGAAAACCTGCCAGACAGTCCACGCTGTAATGTGGCCGTGTAGGCAACACGGTAAAAACCTCCCAGTCCCACACTGTAAATGTGGTTGGTGTTAGGAAGGGCATCCAACTGTAGAAAACCCGCCAGACAGTCCTATGCGAGCAAGACAACCACTCTTGCCTCAAGTGGGAAAAATCCCGTCCAAACCCATTCAAGCGTGGAATATGGACGTTAAACGATGATGATGATGATGATGAACCTAATAATTGTTCATGGAAACCACCGCATATTCGCGGAATTGTAAATATCTTCCATGATTTTTTATGGCTTGTTTCGTGGCAATATATATTTTCATGCTTTTTAACGCTAAATTATTATGAACAATATACCATATTTGCCAGCCTATATTTTACGTTGTTTTGATGTTTAGATGCATTTTTATGGACCATGTCCAATATTCACGGTTTTTCACTCTTCGTGGTTGTTCCAGGAACGTAATCCCCGCAAATACTGGGGGACAATTATATATATGTATATATACACATATACGAGGGTTGGCTGAAAAGTTCATAGGCTAACCAAGATACTGTCATGGAATGACCAAATGAGGTTTATTTTTCAACATAGTCCCGGGAAAGAAACAATGTACAGTTATTAATAAGAAAAGTTGAAATTAATGCATTACATTACATGCAAGATTTCACAGCTCTAGCATCACCTTTTGATAGGCTGACCAAGATACTCTCATGGAATGACCAAATGAGGTTTATTTTTCAACATAGTCCCTGGAAAGAAACAATGTACAGTTATTAATAAGAAAAGTTGAAATTAATGCATTACATGCAAGATTTCACAGCTCTAGCATCACCTTTTGATAGGCTGACCAAGATACTCTCATGGAATGACTAAATGAGGTTTGTTTTCCAACATAGTCTCTGGAAAGAAACAATGTAGTTATTAATAAGAATAATTGAAATTAATGCATGTGAGATTTCACAGCTCTAGCATAACTCTTTCACAGGCTGACCAAGATACTCTCATGGAATGACCAAATGAGGTTTATTTTTCAACATAGTCTCTGGAAAGAAACAATGTACAGTTATTAATAAGAAAAGTTGAAATTAATGCATTACATGCAAGATTTCACAGCTCTAGCATCACCTTTTGATAGGCTGACCAAGATACTCTCATGGAATGACCAAATGAGGTTTGTTTTTCAACATAGTCTCTGGAAAGAAACAATGTAGTTATTAATAAGAATAATTGAAATTAATGCATGTGAGATTTCACAGCTCTAGCATAACTCTTTCACAGGCTGACCAAGATACTCTCATGGAATGACCAAATGAGGTTTATTTTTCAACATAGTCCCTGGAAAGAAACAATGTACAGTTATTAATAAGAAAAGTTGAAATTAATGCATTACATTAGATGCAAGATTTCACAGCTCTAGCATCACCTTTTGATAGGCTGACCAAGATACTCTCATGGAATGACCAAATGAGGTTTATTTTTCAACATAGTCTCTGGAAAGAAACAATGTACAGTTATTAATAAGAAAAGTTGAAATTAATGCATTACATGCAAGATTTCACAGCTCTAGCATCACCTTTTGATAGGCTGACCAAGATACTCTCATGGAATGACCAAATGAGGTTTGTTTTTCAACATAGTCTCTGGAAAGAAACAATGTAGTTATTAATAAGAATAATTGAAATTAATGCATGTGAGATTTCACAGCTCTAGCATAACTCTTTCACAGGCTGACCAAGATACTCTCATGGAATGACCAAATGAGGTTTATTTTTCAACATAGTCCCTGGAAAGAAACAATGTACAGTTATTAATAAGAAAAGTTGAAATTAATGCATTACATTACATGCAAGATTTCACAGCTCTAGCATCACCTTTTGATAGGCTGACCAAGATACTCTCATGGAATGACCAAATGAGGTTTGTTTTTCAACATAGTCTCTGGAAAGAAACAATGTAGTTATTAATAAGAATAATTGAAATTAATGCATGTGAGATTTCACAGCTCTAGCATAACTCTTTCACAGGCTGACCAAGATACTCTCATGGAATGACCAAATGAGGTTTATTTTTCAACATAGTCTCTGGAAAGAAACAATGTACTGTTATTAATAAGAAAAGTTGAAATTAATCCATTACATGCAAGATTTCACAGCTCTAGCATCACCTTTTGATAGGCTGACCAAGATACTCTCATGGAATGACCAAATGAGGTTTGTTTTTCAACATAGTCTCTGGAAAGAAACAATGTAGTTATTAATAAGAATAATTGAAATTAATGCATGTGAGATTTCACAGCTCTAGCATAACTCTTTCACAGGCTGACCAAGATACTCTCATGGAATGACCAAATGAGGTTTATTTTTCAACATAGTCCCTGGAAAGAAACAATGTACAGTTATTAATAAGAATTGAAATTAATGCATTACATGCAAGATTTCACAGCTTTAACATCACTCCTTCATAATCAGTCTATGAACTTTTCAACCGAGACCCCCTTCTACTGCTGATTTGTTGCTGTTGTATCAGGTTGTTGTTCACCTGATCAGTGATCAGTTTCCAGGGTTCACCATCAGGTGGAGCTGAAGGTCAACAAACTTGGAGGGGCGGGAGTTATGTGAAGGGGGTGTATGCCTGTATGTAGAATGTGTGACTACTTCCTTGTACATGTGAACATGTCAGTGAGAATATTATTTGATTGAGTTCACCTTTGACCTCTAAAAGGTCAAAGGTGAACATTGATGAGGTGTTTCTGGTACCTCTATGATAACCTTGAAAATATATATTGTGAGATAATACAGGTATGTTAAACAGGGTGTTGTTTCTATATTTATATTATATATATATATAATGTTATATATATATATATAATATAAGATCAAAAGATGGTTAAAGGAGTTCCATGTATTTTATTATGCGCATTTCAAAAACAAACATCATCATGCAATAATATTTGTGTTTTCATCAGATAAAACAGGAGAACATGATATGAAGGCTAAAAAACACTTGTGGATAGTGCAGTTTTAAATCAACATCAATCTCCAGTCCTACAAACTGTAGAGTGCTTCTTATCCGATATCTGCATTGCTTTATTGTACTACAATAAAACTCACCTCCTACATTATATATATATATATATATATATGTATATATATATATATATGTGTATATACACACACACACACACACACACGTATATATTTCAATGTGTGTATATATATATATTTCAAACAACACCAATTGTTTTACTATAAATACCCTGGTTTCTTGTTTTGTTTATTATTATTATTATTATATATTTTAGAAGGGTAGTCACTTGAAGTGGGGACAAGTTGGGTAGATTGGGTAGATTGGGTAGATATACAGTAGAATATATAGAGGGAGAGATATATAGATAGTTATATAATATATATATATATATATAGAGAGAGAGAGAGTTATATATAGAGAGATAGAGGGAAAGGGGAGAGGAGGGGGTGTGAGAAGGTGATGTATGTGTGAATGAAAGAGAGGAGGGTGTTAGACAGAGAGATAGAGGTGGATGGAGAGAGAGAGAAATAAAGAAAAGTAATAAGGTATTTATACATATATATGATATATATATATATACGTCTGTACACATATATGTATGTATGTATACATACTTATATTTAAGTATCAGCCGTACTAAGAGTGAGAAATGAAATTTCATTTTTTCCATTTATATACACATATATATATATATATATATATCATCATCATCATCATCATCATCAACGTTTAACGTCCGTGTTCCACGCTTGCATGGGTTTGGACGGGGGTATTTCCCACTTGAGGCAAGAGTGATTGTCTTGCTCGCATAGGACTGTCTGGCGGGTTTTCTACGGCTGGATGCCCTTCCTAACACCAACCACATTTACAGTCTGGGGCTGGGAGGTTTTTACCGTGTTGCCTACACGGCCACATTACAGCGCGGACTGTGTGTTTTTTTGTCGTGACACCTACACGATCTCATTTGTTTCGGCCTGGATGTTGTGGCACCAACATAACTTTACATTGAAGGGGGGGGGGTGTATTTTGTTAGAGATGCCTACTGACTGTAGTAGGTTTTACTTTGTATTTAGGTAAGGCGGGTCTTCTCTATTACTGAGTACCGCCAAAGGTCTCGGTCCAGTGACATTGTCTTGGAGAGGTGTAAGTGTGTGAGGTCGGAATTTATCAAGTCGTCCCAGGTTTTTCTGGGTCTGCCTACTCCGTGGCTACCGTCTATCTTTATTGTCCTGCATTTTGTTATACAGCTATCGTCTTTCATGCGCATCACGTGACCATACCAACGTAGCCTTCTCTCGAGTAAACAACATCTGATCTCTCTTATTTCTAATTTTTTTTTTATTTTTTTTTTTTATACATACATATATAGTAATAATTGTTTCTACTTTTGGCACAAGGCCAGCAATTGCCCAGTGTATTACTGGTACTTTATTTTATCGACCCCGTAAGGATGAAAGGCAAAGTTAACCTCAGAATGACAAGGGCCGTAACTCTATGCGCCAAAGCATGGCGGCCGACTGCCAATTCACCGGCCTTATATATATATAGTAATAATAATAAATGTGAAGACTAAAAATCTAAAGAGGGCTCAATAAGGATAAATATATATCAAATATATAAGAACCGTAGAGCAAATATTTATGTGTGTGTGAAGGCATGTGGCTGAGTGGTTAGGGAATGATTTCACTATCGTGAGGTTGTGAGTTCAATTCTCAGACCGGGTGATGCGTTATGTCCTTGAGCAAGACACTTTATTTCATGTGGCTCCTTCTACCTAGAGTTGCGACCGTTAGATAGTATTAGTAATTGGAAAGACCAATGGACACATTGTTTCCGATTTGACGAGAGTCGATCAGCTGTCGATATATGGGGAAAGAAAAGGTAAAGAGAGACAGACAGCAGACATAATGAGAGAGAGAGAGGGTAAGAGAGAGAGAGAGAGAGAGGGGGGTAGAGAGAGAGAGAGACAAACAGCAGACATAATGAGAGAGACAGAAAGAGAGAGAGAGAGAGAGAGACAGACTGCAGACATAATGAGAGAGACAGGGAGGGAGAGAGAGAGACAGAAAGAGAAAGAGAGAGAGAGATAGACAGACAGCAGACATAATGAGAGAGAGATAGACAGACAGCAGACATAATGAGAGAGAGACAGGGAGAGAGAGAGAGTGAGAGAGAATAGTTTTTAATTAAAATTATTTATTTAAATATTTTATATTATTCGTTTAAAATTTACTCAAATCTTTATTTCTTAATTATTTTCTGTAATTATTTTATTTTGTAATTAAGTCGTCAAAGTGACTTTTGGGTTGTTGTTGTTGTTGTTTCTTAGTTGTTGTTGTTGTTGTTGTTATTGGCAGTGGTGGTTGTTGTTGTTGCTGTTGTTGTTGTTTCTTAGTTGTTGTTGTTGTTTCTTAGCTGTTGCTGTTGTTGTTGTTGTTGTTGTTATAGTTATTGTTGTTGTTGTTTTGTAGTTGTTATTGTTATAGTTGTTGGCAGTGGTGGTTGTTGTTATTGCTGTAGTAGTTGTTGTAGTTGTTGTAGTTGTTGTTGTAGTTGTAGTAGTTGTTGTTGTTGTAGTTGTAGTAGTTGTTGTTGTTGTTGTTGTCTGTTGTTGATGGTGGTTGTTATAGTTGGCAGTGGTGGCGGTGGCTGTTGTCGTTGGCAGTGGTGGTGGTTCTTGTTACTGTTGTTGTTGTTGTTGTTGTTGTTGTTGTATTAATCTACAAGTCAACCTTGAAACAACTAAACCCCAGAATAAAAGGGACACTCCAACCATGACTGTCTATCCTATCTTTTTAATAGGGGTGGTTATCTAATGTGTCCTTTCTAAATTTAAGACAGTATCGAGGGGTGTGCTATGAGGGGTTTATCTGCTGTTTCTAGCAGGATCAGTGACCACGTGGAGGATATTATTGTTTATGTTAGAGACACTGGTACAAGAGGTCTGTAGTTACTTTCTTTGTTTATCTGTGTGTGTTTGTGTGTGTGCGTTTGTGTGTGTGTTTGAGAGTGTGTGATTGTGCTTCTGTGTGTGTTTGTGTGTGTGTTTATGTTTGTTTACATCATCATCATTAAAATCATCATCATCATCATCACCACCATCATCATCACCATCATCCGCATCTGCCTCACCATCATCATCATCATCACCACCATTACCATAATCATCATCACCACCATCATCATCATCACCACCACCATCATCATCACCATCATCCTCATCTGCCTCACCATCATCATCATCATCACAACCATTACCATAATCATCATTATCACCACCACCATCATTATCACCACCACCATCATCATCAACACCATCATCATCACCACCATTACCATAATCATCATCATCTTCACCATCACCAACACCATCACCACCACCATCATAATCATCATCATCATCACCACCACGACCATCATTATCATTACCATCATCATCATCAACCTCACTACCCCCACCATCATCAACTTCATCACTACCACCACGACCGTCATCATCATTATCATCACCACCACCATCATCTTCATTTAATGACTGTTCTCCCTGCTAACAAGCAATTGGACTGTGTTACAGTGTGGACTGGGTGCTTTTTGTTGTGACACCTACATGACCACTTTACAGTGTGGACTGGGTGCTTTTTGTTGTGACACCTACATGACCACTTTACAGTGTGGACTGGGTGCTTTTTGTCGTGACACCTACATGACCACTTTACAGTGTGGACTGGGTGCTTTTTGTTGTGACACCTACATGACCACTTTACAGTGTGGACTGGGTGCTTTTTGTCGTGACACCTACATGACCACTTTACAGTGTGTACTGGGTGCTTTTTGTCGTGACACCTACATGACCACTTTACAGTGTGTACTGGGTGCTATTTGTCGTGACACCTACATCACCACTTTACAGTGTGGACTGGGTGCTCTTTGTCGTGACACCTACATGACCACTTTACAGTGTGTACTGGGTGCTATTTGTCGTGACACCTACATGACCACTTTACAGTGTGTACTGGGTACTTTTTGTTGTGACACCTCCACAACCACTTTATAGTGTGGACTGGGTGCTTTTTGTCATGACACCTACATGACCACTTTACAGTGTGGACTGGGTGCTTTTTGTCGTGACACCTACATGACCACTTTACAGTGTGTACTGGGTACTTTTTGTTGTGACACCTCCACAACCACTTTATAGTGTGGACTGGGTGCTTTTTGTCATGACACCTACATGACCACTTTACAGTGTGGACTGGGTGCTTTTTGTCATGACACCTACATGACCACTTTACAGTGTGGACTGTGTGCTTTTTGTCGTGACACCTACATGACCACTTTACAGTGTGTACTGGGTACTTTTTGTTGTGACACCTCCATGACCACTTTACAGTGTGGACTGGGTGCTTTTTGTCGTGACACCTACATGACCACTTTACAGTGTGGACTGTGTGCTTTTTGTCGTGACACCTACATGACCACTTTACAGTGTGTACTGGGTACTTTTTGTTGTGACACCTCCACAACCACTTTATAGTGTGGACTGGGTGCTTTTTGTCATGACACCTACATGACCACTTTACAGTGTGGACTGGGTGCTTTTTGTCGTGACACCTACATGACCACTTTGCAGTGTGTACTGGGTACTTTTTGTTGTGACACCTCCACAACCACTTTATAGTGTGGACTGGGTGCTTTTTGTCATGACACCTACATGACCACTTTACAGTGTGGACTGGGTGCTTTTTGTCGTGACACCTACATGACCACTTTACAGTGTGGACTGTGTGCTTTTTGTCGTGACACCTACATGACCACTTTACAGTGTGTACTGGGTACTTTTTGTTGTGACACCTCCACAACCACTTTATAGTGTGGACTGGGTGCTTTTTGTCATGACACCTACATGACCACTTTACAGTGTGGACTGGGTGCTTTTTGTCGTGACACCTACATGACCACTTTACAGTGTGTAACGGGTACTTTTTGTTGTGACACCTCCACAACCACTTTATAGTGTGGACTGGGTGCTTTTTGTCATGACACCTACATGACCACTTTACAGTGTGGACTGGGTGCTTTTTGTCGTGACACCTACATGACCACTTTGCAGTGTGTACTGGGTACTTTTTGTTGTGACACCTACACAACCACTTTATAGTGTGGACTGGGTGCTTTTTGTCATGACACCTACATGACCACTTTACAGTGTGGACTGGGTGCTTTTTGTCGTGACACCTACATGACCACTTTACAGTGTGTACTGGGTACTTTTTGTTGTGACACCTACACAACCACTTTACAGTGTGGACTGTGCTTTTTGTTGTGACACCTACATGACCCCTTTACAGTGTGGACTGGGTGCTCTTTGTCGTGACACCTCCATGACCACTTTACAGTGTGGACTGGGTGCTTTTTGTTGTGACACCTACATGACCACTTTACAGTGTGGACTGGGTGCTTTTTGTCGTGACACCTACATGACCACTTTACAGTGTGTACTGGGTGCTATTTGTCGTGACACCTACATGACCACTTTACAGTGTGTACTGGGTGCTATTTGTCGTGACACCTCCACAACCACTTTACAGTGTGTACTGGGTACTTTTTGTTGTGAC
>OZ024744.1:91972826-91984027 GCA_964016885.1 Eledone cirrhosa
GACAGCTGGAACTTGGTGAAAGTCCAAGGTGGAATCAACAATCCGGGTCAAATCTATGATCCATGATCCGTGATCTGTGATCTGTGATCCACGATCTGTGATCTGTGATCTGTGATCCACGATCTGTGATCTGTGATCTGTGATCCACGATCGGTGGCAGTATTCCAGTTGTATTGGTTCTGGACTTGGTACAACTAGGTTGAAATATAAACCACCTTTTTGTTAGAGCAGCGGCTGCTGCTGCTGCTGTTGTTGTTGTTGTTGTTGTTGTTGTTGTTGTTGTTGTTGTTGTTGTTGTTGTTGTTGTTGTTGTTGTTGTTGTTGTGGTGTTCTTGTTGTTGGTGTTGTTCTTGTTGGTGTTGGTGGTGGTGTTATGGTGGTGGTGGTGGTGTTGGTGTTGTTGTTGTTGTTGTGGTGGTGTTCTTGTTGTTGGTGTTGTTCTTGTTGGTGTTGTTGGTGGTGTTGTTGTTGTTGGTGTTGTTGGTGGTGTTGTTGTTGTGGTGGTGGTGTTGTTGGTGGTGGTGTTGTTGTTGGTGTTGTTATTGGTGTTGTTGTTGGTGTTGTTCTGGTGGTGGTGGTGTTGTTGTTTTTGTGTTCTTGTTGGTGTTGGTGGTGGTGTTATGGTGGTGGTGGTGGTGGTGGTGGTGGTGGTATGGTGTTGTTGTTGTTGGTGTTATGGTGGTGGTGGTGGTGTTGGTGTTGTTGTTGTTGTGGTGGTGGTGGTGGTGTTGTTGTTGTTGTGGTGGTGGTGTTGGTGTTGTTGTTGTGGTGGTGGTGGTGGTGGTGGTGGTGGTGTTGTTGTGTTCTTGTTGTTGGTGTTGTTCTTGTTGGTGTTGGTGGTGGTGTTGTTGTTGTTGCTGTTGTTGTTGGTGGTAGTGGTGGTTGTGGTGGTGGTGATTGATGGTGGTGGTGGTGTTGATGTAATAATAGATAATGTTGTTGTTGTTGTTATTTGTAGTGGTGGTGGTGGTGGTTGTGGTGGTGGTGCTGATGTAATAATAGATAATGTTGTTGTTATTGTTATTTGTAGTGGTGGTGGTGGTGGTGGTGGTGGTGGTGTTGATTTAATAATAGATAATGTTGTTGTTGTTGTTGTTATTTTTTAGTGGTGGTGGTGGTGGTGTTGATGTAATAATAGATAATGTTGTTGTTGTTGTTGTTATTTGTAGTGGTGGTGGTGGTGGTGGTGGTGGTGTTGATTTAATAATAGATAATGTTGTTGTTGTTGTTGTTATTTGTAGTGGTGGTGGTGGTGGTGTTGATGTAATAATAGATAATGCTGTTGTTGTTGTTGTTATTTGTAGTGGTGGTGGTGGTGGTGGTGGTGGTGGTGGTGGTGGTGGTGGTGGTGTTGATTTAATAATAGATAATGCTGTTGTTGTTGTTGTTGTTGTTGTTGTTGTTGTTGTTGTTGTTTAGCCCCAGGTTGAGGACCATGGTCAGGATGTGCACAATATATATCTATTGATTTTGGAAATTATGAAGAATTTGAAGGGGATTCACTAAAATAATTGTAGTCTTTCATTATGCCAGTGTCTGGAGGGATCCTTACTTAACAAAATGTTCATCATCATCATCATCATCAACAACAGTAGCAGCAGCAGAAGTAGCAGTAGCAGCATCACCACCACTACAATCCTCATCATCATCACCATCATCACCACCACCACCACCACCACTACCACTACCATCCTCATCATCGCCATCATTTTCATTATCATCATCATCATCATCATCATCATCACCAACACCACCACCACCACTCTCCTCATCCTCATCATCATTATTACCACCACCACCACCACCACCACCATCATCATCAACACCACCACCACCACCACCACTATCGTCATCAAGACCACCACCACCACCACCATCATCACCACCACCACCATCATCATCACCACCACCACCACCATCACCACCATCAACACCACCACCACCATCATCATTATTACCACGACCACCACCATAATCATCAACACCACCACCACCACCACCACTATCATCATCAACACCACCACCACCACCATCATCGCCACCACCACCATCACCACCACCACCACCATCATCACCACCACCACCATCACCACCACCACCACCATCATCACCACCATAATCATCAACACCACCACCACCACCACCACTATCATCATCAACACCACCACCACCACCATCACCACCACCACCACCATCATCACCACCACCACCATCACCACCACCACCACCATCATCACCACCATCATCATCACCTCCAAATCATTGCAGGATGTTAAGAGATAATACTACAAATTTTCACAACAATATGTCCCCCAGTAAAGATACTATAAACATTTGAATTAACAAACCTGTTTTTAGATATTTTCAGCTAAATGATTACAAGATATAATTATGTATACGTACATACATATATGTACACAGACGTACAGTAGTATGTATATATATATATACATACATGCACACATATATATATATGTACGTATGGATTCACCAAACATTTATTATAATGCTCGGTTTGTTTGTAAACAAACATCCCGAATTAAGCCGTAGTGTCTAGCAACCATCGTTGCTCGTTTGTTCAACACTGACAAAGGAACGCTGTACTAGTTTCAAGCTTATTAGCTATCATCAGCAACGTATACCTTCCTGCCAGATGGTTGAACGTCTGAAAGTATATACTTTCCTTATGCATATTAATGGCTGAACAGCCTAATTTGCATATCGAGTGAGTTAATCGGAAGTGTTAAAATGAGAAGTCTTTGTATCATTGAACCAATGCTGGTTCCAAGCCAGTTAATGTCACAAAGACTAAAGAAGAATCTAATATCACCATTTTTGTATTATACATGAAGCAGTAATTTCTGTGTGTGGGGGGAGCAACTCAGACTCCTCTTGGGTTTTATTTTTATTTTTATTTTTTTTTTTTTGCTTTTTGTTTTTTTTAATCTACCACTACAATTTTAATTCTTCCATTGTTTATATACATTTATATTTATTAATAGCTAACTTTGTCATTTGCAATGCGAACACATGTATATTTGTATCAGTGTTTATCCTTATCATATATTCATTTGTATTTATTAATATATATATATATTTTTTTTTTGCAGGCATGCATTCATCTGTAGAATAGAAGAATGGTAAAATAGAAGCCAAGAAGCACTACTGATGATTTTTTGAGGAGCTGGCAGATGTAGGAGGATTAAAACATGAAATGGTGTTTAGAGAAAATAATTATTACAGAAAATGGTGGGGAAAATTCAGAAAGAAATTGTGAGATAATGACAGAAATTTGAGACAATGAACATCATAGAAGCCATGTATAAAATGTTGCTGATTAACGCTTTAGCTTTTACATTACTCTCATCATCATCATCATCACCGTTTTTTAACATGGAAGAATACTCTATATATACTATTGAATTTTCGCAGTAAAGGCTTTATCTCACATAATATTTCATATAATATCGAATCTATGAGATTTTGATATTATTTATTTTGAGAACAATACCTTAACATCAGTATGAGTGGTTAGTTACAGCCAGTTTGAACAGAAAGAGGTGAGAGTATTCTGGCCGGATGCAGCCGGTTTAAATGATAAATGGTTAAGGTCGGTCTCTTAGACATTTCTACCTATCGGAAGTGTGGACAAACGATATGCCTTGGTCGGTGGACCCCAACATCATTAGAAAAACTCATCAAAACAAAACAGGGAACCAAAGTGGAAGTAATGTTCATCAGTGCAGCCTATGTAGAAAGGAATGTAAATCCTTGGCAGGGATAAAGAGTCATGTTGAGATGTAGCCATTATGTATATATGTATGTATGTATGTATGTATGTGTGTGTGTGTATGTATGTATGTGTGTGTGTGTATGTATGTATGTATGTATGTATGTATGTTTGTGTGTATGTATGTATGTATGTATGCATGCATGTATGTAAGTTTGTATGTGTGTATGTATGTGTGTATGCGTGTATGTATGTATGATGTATATATGTAAGTTTGTATATATGTATGTATGTATGAATATCACCGGGAGAGATGACCCCTTAGCCTTTGTCAAGGCAGAATTCTAGGAGAAGGAAAACTCTGATATAACACCTGCAACCCTGATGGTATCCAATGATGTTGACTTGTTATTCTTTTTGGTAAATATCATCTTGGTTAAGAGAGTGGGACTGGCTTTGTGCAGTGCCTTTGCTCACTATAAAAGCTTCACGGCACAGGCATTACTTTATATCTGGAGATCTCTCTGCACTTGTCGTCACATGGTACCATGGGACCAGCATTATGTGTCAATAATTGTCACAAGTGCAGTGTTTGTACCAGAGTTTTCAAGTCGCTGGCTGGACTAAAAAGTCACACTTGTTTAGCGCAACGGTAAGGGTTCTCCTACATGGATATGAAGTAGTGGCCGTACTCGAAAACGAGTTGGCAGCCACCATGTATGAATATATATATGTATGTATGTGTGTATTTATGCAGGTATGTATGTGTGTATGTATATATATATATGTATGTATATTTGTAAGTGTGTATGTATGTATATATGTGTGTGTATATATGTGTGTATATATGTGTGTATGTATGTATGTATGTATTATGTATGTATGTATGTATGCATGTATGTATGTATGCATGTATGTATATATGTATGTTCTTCTGGTTTTATAATTTTATGAATTTTTACCTATAGAAAAAGTCAGTTTCTAACATAGTTACAAGACTCTCTCATTGGAATTTACACAACTATGTATGTATGTATGTATGTTTGTATGTATAAATGTATAAATGCATGTATGTACATGTATGTATGTAGGTATGTATGTGTGTATGTATATGTATGTATGTTTGTATGTTCTTCTGGTTTTATAATTTCACAAATTTTTACCAATAGAGAGAGAGTCGGTTTCTAACATAGACACAAGACTCTCTCATTGGAATTTACACAACATCAACTAGGTAGATATGTATGCATGTGTGTGCAGGTATGGATGTTACTGTATGTGTGGATCTGTATGTTTTGAGTTGTATGTGTGCATGTGCATTTGTTTTGCATTTGTACATGTGTATATGCAGTTATTAGATGCAGAAATTTTGGAATGTTTTACATATTTTTACTGTTCTTTTAATGGATGTACTTGTAATTTCCTAACTAGTTGTGTTCTTTCTGTTCCTGTGAAGCCCAGCTTCTCAAGATTTGTATTGAGGCAGTTACTAACATATTCCAGTGCCCCAATAATCACAGGCATAAATCTGAAGGTGGAGTATCTGCAGATTTCTCATCTGTTCTGCAAAAATATTCTCATCATCATCATCATCATCATCTTTTAACGTCCATTTTCCAGGCTTGCATGGGTTTAGACGGGAATTTTCCCACTTGAGGCAAGATTGGTTGACTTGATCATATAGGACTGTCTGGCGGGTTTTCTACGGCTGGATGCCCTTCCAACCACATTTACAGTGTGGACTGGGAGGTTTTTACCGTGTTACCTACACGGCCACATTACAGCGTGGACTGTGTGTTTTTTTGTCGTGACACCTACACGACCTCATTTGTTTCGGGCTGGATGTTGTGGTACCAACATGACTTTACATTGAAAGGGGTGGTATGGATGGGGTGGGGGTAGTGGGACGGGGGTGTATTTTTGTTAGAGGTGCCTACTGACTGTAGGTTTCACTTTGTACTTAGGTAAGGCGGGTCTTCTCTATTACTGTGTAGCGCCAATGATCTCGGTCCAGTGACATTGTCTTGGAGAGGTGTAAGTGTGTGAGGTCGGAATTTATCAAGTCCTCCCAGGTTTTTCTGGGTCTGCCTACTCTGTGGCTACCGTCTATTTTTATTGCCCTGCACTTTTTTATACAGCTGTCGTCTTTCATGCGCATCATGTGACCGTACCAACGTAGTCTTCTCTCGAGTAAACAACATCTGATCCCTCTTATTCCTAATTTCTCTCTTAGTTCATTTATGCTTTGCCGTTCATGTATATTACTATTACACATCCAGCGGAACATGCACGCTTCGTTCCTCTCCAGTCTGCGTATATCCTCTGCACACAATGTCCAAGTCTCACTGCCATGTAACATTGCTGTTCATATGCAGGCATCATACAGCCTGCCTTTCATTTTTAGAGACTTTAGCGGACAATAGTGATATAAGCTCTCTGAAATTTTTCCATACCGTTCTGATTCTAGCTACTGTACTTTCAGAGCACCCTCCACCACTGCTGATTTTGTCACCCAGGTAACGGAAGGTGTCCACTATTTCTATAGAACCATCTGTGCAATGGAATGAGCTAGTATTCTGTGGGCATTGCTGCTACTTATTGCACCTGAGCACCGGCCACATATAAAATCTATATTCTTAGTTAGCTTACCTGTGATCCCACTACATCTTTTATGCACCCATACTTTGCATTTGGGACATAAAATGGAGTTTCTGCCTACTGAGCATGGCCATTTCGCAGATGGGACCAGTGCCCTATTTTCCTTCCTACAAACTAGAACTTTAGTCTTAGACAGGTTAATTTTAAGGCCTTTTGATTCTAGGCCGTGCTTCCATGTTTGGAATTTCTTCTCTAGTTCAGACATTGATTCAGCTATGAGCGTTAGATCATCTGCGTATAGGAGTTCCCATGGGCAGCCGGTCTTGAACTTCTCTGTTATAGCCTGAAGGGCAATAATAAATAGTAGGGGGCTAAGAACGGAGCCCTGATGAACACCAACTTTTACGCTAAACTCTTCACTATATTCGTTGTTAATTCTAACCTTGCTGACTGTTTCTTTATACATGGCTTGTACAGCTCTCACAAGCCATTCATATACACCTAGTTTTCTAAGAGCCAACCAGATAATGGAACGGGGGACTCTGTCGAAGGCTTTCTCCAAGTCGACAAAAGCTAAGTATAGGGGTTTACTTTTAGCTAGGTACTTCTCCTGTAGTTGTCGCACAATGAAAAGAGCGTCTGTGGTACTTTTACCTGACACAAACGCGAACTGCATTTAATCTAGATAAATTCTCTCTCTGATTAGTTGCGCTATTACTTTTTCTGTGACCTTCATGACCTGGTCGATTAATTTAATGCCTCTATAGTTACCCCTATCTAGGGCATCTCCTTTACCCTTGTAGCAGTTAATGATGATGCTGCTATGCCAGTCCTTCGGAACGACCCCATTCTGTATGACTTGGTTTACTATCCGGGTGACCATAGTGTGTCCTACCGTTCCAGATGCTTTCAGCATTTCAGCAACTATTTCTGAAGGCCTTGAAGTAAGGCAATCAAATATCTTTGATTGCCTTACTTATTATACTACCTTCAACTTGCACTGCTGGACCCTCTATTGGATTGATGTGGAGGAGACTGTCTTTCTCCCATTTATTCTCCTCATTTAGTAGCCTTTTGTAATGACACTTCCAAGCTACCTTCTTATCAGCGTCAGTGATGGCAAGTACACCATCAACATTAAGGACACACTTCTCCCCGACAATATCACGGTTTTCCTTGACACATTGCCTAGCAATCCTGAACACCTCACGTTATTGGTCCTCGCATTGTAGAACATGCTTGAACTTTCTTTCCTCTGCTTCCCTTCTTGCGAAGTACACTTGTCTCCTAGCCACTTGATAGTCTTCTCTACTTCCCCCCTCCCGCCATACTTTCCAAGCCTGCTTTTTGGCCTTAATTGACTCTTCCACCTTACTGTTCCACCACCACGTTACTCTCCTCCTGCCCATAGGCCTGCTCCAGCCACAGACTTCATCTGCCACCTTCAGCAGGTTAGCTTTCAGGAATTCCCACTGTTCCTCTATAGTGTACAACTCTAATTGCTCTTCCTTACTGTCAAAAGCATCAAGTAATATGCTTTTAAATTTATTACTGGCTGTGGGGTCCTTTAGCTTCCATATTTTTCTCCTGAGGATAGTCCTCCTCTGTTGTCGAGTACGTCTTGTCCTGACTATGAAGTCACTGACTATGAGTCTATGTTGGGAGGTGCATTCTTCATGGGGGAGAGATTTAGTGTTTACAACAGACTCTCTATCACGTCTTCTGGTAAGGATATAATCTATCTGACTGGCGTGTTCCCCTGATCTATAGGTGATCAAGTGATTGTCTCGTTTTTTGAAGTTAGTGTTACAGATAGTTAGGTTATTTGCGTCACAGAAATCCAGGATTCTGAAGCCTTCCTCATTTCTAGTACCAAACCCATAGCCTCCATGGATTCCGTCATAGCCGTCACAATGTTGTCCAGCGTGACCATTTAGGTCGCCAGCAATAATTATGTAGTCACTGTTGGTTATTTGGGCGGTAGTGAGCATCAATGTCTCATAGAATCTGTCTTTTATAGCGCCAGGCAGTCCGGATTGGGGTGCGTACGCAGATATTACTGTCACAGTAGTTCTATTTAGGACAAGTTTTATCTTAATTATTCTGTCGTTCACTCTATTTACGTCTATTATCTTATCTACCCATTTTTCTGCTAACATGATTCCTACCCCACCCAGCCCATTGTCATTTCCCACCCAGAAAAGCTTATAGCATCGTTTATTACCCACAATGAATCTAGCAGACCCACCCCTCCACCTGGTCTCTTGGATACAGCAAACATCAACCTCCTTACATTCAAGCATTTCTACAACCTCGTTAGAGCGACCTTTTAAGGTGCCTACATTCATGGTACCAACTCTGAAGTTTTGGATTGCGTTTGGTGGGTGGGAACGGTGGGGCGCTGGGAGGGGTGAGGGGGATGGGGTTGTGGTTATGTTGGCTATCCGTGGCCGAAACAAAGAGGAGGAGTCCTTGCCTTTTTGTCCAGCAGCATTGGGTGAATTTGTCTTTATCTTTGGCATTGTCACTGAGTGTCCATATTTTTCAGACTTTCCAGAATTCCTTAGTCCATCCATCATATCGAAAGGCAACCAGGAGAAGTGATAGCATAGGCCAGTGACTTATGATTGGTCCAGATAATAATGGGGGCGGGTGGGAGGGGTATGGGGTAGTTAGCGAGAAGGTTAAATCATCGAATTTTGGGCATAATTGGACAAGCATATACAGTAATAAGCGAATAATGGGATTTTAAAATACAAGAAGGGCGAGCAAGTCTGACCATTACTCCTTTTCGCTAATCTTTGATATTATTTAGAACAACCAGACAGAATTATAGAATAGCATTGAGAAAGAGCAAAGATTTGGATTCTGGGTGATGATGTGGCTATATGAATGAATGGACATGGAAGATGGAGAGACAAGACAAAAATGGCATTTTCCATTACATTTCACAGGAGAGCGAGCAAGTCTGACCATTAATAAGAGTTGACAAAATCTGAGATTCGTACCTCGTAACAGGTTTATTTTATATTTGGTGAGAGAAGGGAGTGAATGAATGAGAGAGGGAACCAGCAGGCACGTATACAATATGAGGGGGGGGGGGGGGGGGGGGGGGGGTTAGGAAAAGAAAAGGAGGCCATTTTATAAATCCTAGAATTTTCGGCCAAAGTTAAACACACAAGATTGTTATTTTAGAAAAACAAACGAGCAAAGATTTGGATTCTGGGCGATGATGTGGCTATATGAATGAATGGACATGGAAGATGGAGAGACAAGAAAAAAATGGCATTTTACATTACATTTCACAGGAGAGCGAGCAAGTCTGACCATTACTCCTTTTCGCTAATCTTTGATACTATATTGGCATCTGCTGGGCAGCTAACTTCCACTACTGTGCATGGCTTCTTTTCCCTGTCCCATAATATCTGGTCTGTTATGCCTGCATTTTATTGGGGTTTTTACTGGAACATTCCACCAGTACTCTTTTATATTATGTATATGTATGTCTTCCACATTGCTGTAGCTTTTAATGTGTTTATTATCAGGGCTATCTTTTCTATGGATCGCATTGTACAGTGTTTTGACCACTACATCATGCCTCATAGGTAGATAGTACCACGATGACATCTTTGGACAGCTGCTTATGACATGGGTGACATCTTTGATGTTAATTCTGCAGAGTCTGCACTAGTCACATCTAGGTGTTTTGCCTGCATCCCTATCTCTTTTGTGAATCAGGTATTTTGTATTGATGTATATATGTATGTATGTATGTATGTATGTATGTATGTATGTATGTATGTATGTATGTATGTATGTATGTATGTATGTATGTAAGCATGCAAGCATACATGCTTGCATGCATGTATGTACTGTCTGTCAGGAGTTCTGACCAGTAGATAGTATCAGCAATAGAAAGAAAAATGGAAACATCAGTTCCTTGGTCCAATCTGACAATAAGTTTCTTTCCTTTGGAGATTAAGAAGGCTCTGGATTACAAACCTAACAAAGCTAAACCAAAATATCAACAAAGAATGAAGACAGATAAAAATCCAGAACCACACTATAAATACTTGATTGCTCCAGCATGGTTGTGACTTGATGACTAAAAATCAACTGAAGAGCTCAGCCACAATCTATTTCAAAATATCACAAAAAATATACAATAGATAATTGTTTTAGAAATGTAAAGTTCATTAAATCACCTCCAGTGCATTACTGGTACTTTATCCCCCCCCCCCCCCAGTAAAGATGAAAGGAAAAGCTAACCTCAGTGGGATTTGAACTCAGAACGTAAAGGACTATGATTCTATGCGGCAAAGCATGGTGTCTGACGCTCTACCGATACTGTCAATCCACCAGCCTTTATAATAAATATATAGATAAATAAATTTTATCTTTCATAATCTGAAGTGTGTGTTGTTTAGAAATGTTATTCTTAAACCCATTTATGGTCAAATCCAGCTGAGGGTCTATGAAATAAAGTCCAATTTATATTTAAATATTTCAACATAATTTTATATAAGAACCCTACATTATGTTGGTATCTTAATAATGTAATATATATTATAGTATAATGTAATATTATTTAATTAATTGTTTCTACTTTAGGCACAAGGCCAGCAATTACCCAGTGCATTACTGGTACTTTATTTTATCGACCCCGTAAGGATGAAAGGCAAAGTCAACCTCGGCGGGATTTGAACTCAGACCGTAAAGGGACGTAACTATGCTGGAAAGCATGGCGTCCGACCCTCCACCGATACTGCCAATCCACCGCCCTTTATTATTTAATTAATGGCGGTCGATTGGCCATGCTTTGACGCATAGAGTTACGGCCCTTGCTATTCTGAGTTCAAATCACATCGAGGTT
>OZ024744.1:91984227-91991727 GCA_964016885.1 Eledone cirrhosa
GTCCCAGGTTCAACCCCCCCCTGTATCTCTAACAATCATTAGTCCCAGGTTCAACCCCCCCCCTGTATCTCTCACAATCATTAGCTCCCAGATTCAACCCCCCCCCTGTATCTCTCACAATCATTAGCTCCCAGGTTCAACCCCCCCCTGTATCTCTCACAATCATTAGGTCCCAGGTTCACCCCCCCCCCTGTATCTCTCACAATCATTAGCTCCCAGATTCAACCCCCCCCTGTATCTCTCACAATCATTAGCTCCCAGGTTCAACCCCCCCTGTATCTCTCACAAACATTAGCTCCCAGGTTCAACCCCCCCCTGTATCTCTCACAATCATTAGGTCCCAGGTTCACCCCCCCCTGTATCTCTCACAATCATTAGCTCCCAGATTCAACCCCCCCTTATCTCTCACAATCATTAGCTCCCAGATTCAACCCCCCCTTATCTCTCACAATCATTAGCTCCCAGGTTCAACCCCCCTGTATCTCTCACAACCCCCCTCCTGTATCTCTCACAATCATTAGGTCCCAAGTTCAATCTCCCCCTGTATCTCTTACAAGCCCCCCTCCTGTATCTCTCACAATCATTAGGTCCCAGGTTCAACCCCCCCCTCCTGTATCTCTCACAATCATTAGGTCCCAGGTTCAACCCCCGCCCCTCCTGTATCTCTCACAATCATTAGGTCACAGGTTCAACCCCCCCTTATCTCTCACAATCATTAGGTCCCAGGTTCAATGCCCCCTGTGTGGTATCTTGAGCAAGTATTTTTTAGTATTGCATCAACCTATGTCATGTGAGTGAAATTGGGTAGACAGAAACTGTTTAGAAGCCTATCAGATGGACTGAACCTGTAATTCAAAGAACCAACCTTGTCACAGACTGTGTCATACTGAATCTCCCTAAGAGATAGGTTAAGTATCTGTGGAATACTCAGCCACTTACACTGTAATACAACATAGACTGTACCTGTAATTCAACAGGACTAACCTTGTTACACACTGTGTCATACTGAATCTCCCCGAGAATTACGTTAATGGTACACATGTCTGTGGAATACTCAACCACTTATAATACAATTGTTTCTACTTTTGGCACAAGGCCAGCAATTACCCCAGTGCATTACTAGTACTTTATTTTATCAACCCCGTAAGGATGAAAGATAAAGTTAACCTTGGCAGGATTTGAACTCAGAACGTAAAGGGACGTAACTCTGCTGCAAAGTATGGCGTCCAACCCTTTACCGATATTGCCAACAATATAGACTGTATCTGTAATTCATTGAGCTAGACTTGTTACACACAGTGTCATGCTGAATCTCCCTGATAATTACATTAAGTGTCCGTGGAATACTCAACCACTTACACTATAATACAACATAAACTGTATCTTTAATTCAACAGGGGTAACCTTGTCACACAGTGTTATGCTGAATCTCCCTGAGAATTACATGACAGATACACGTGTCTGTAGACTATGGAATACGTACTAACTACTTACACGTTGATTTCATATGAAGACTGTTCTGTTGATCGAACAACTGGACCGCTCCTCGTCTCAACCGACGGAGATCCATGACATACCTTGCAGTATTTCGTTATGAACGTATTTCTATATTCTGACTCACAAATTCTTTGTGATGCTCCTCGTTCCAATTGTCAAGGTTTGTCAAGGTTTGTCAAGGTTTGTCAAGGTTTGTCAAGGTTTGCTTCCTTCCGAACTCTCTTCGGGGTCTCGGGATACGTAATCATTGTGCGTCCATCCCACGCATCCCTGGATATGTGTGACGTGGTGGTAGTAGTAAAAGTAGTAGTAGTCGTAGTAGTAGTATTAGTGGTAGTAGTAGTAGTAGTAGTAGTAGTAGTAGTGGTGGTGGTAGTAGTAGTATTGGTGGTGGTGATGGTAGTAATAGTAGTGTTGGTTGTGGTGGTGGTGGTAGTAGTAGTAGTAGTAGTGGTAGTGGTGGTGGTGGTAGTAGTAGTAGTAGTAGTAGTAGTAGTAGTAGTAGTAGTGGTGGTAGTAGTAGTATTGGTGGTGGTGGTGGTAGTAGTAGTATTGGTGGTGGTGGTGGTAGTAGTAGTATTGGTGGTGGTGGTGGTGGTGGTGGTGATGGTAGTAGTAGTAGTGTTGGTTGTGGTGGTGGTAGTAGTAGTACCATACCATGCTTTGCAGCATAGAGTTATGCCCCTTTACGTTCTGAGTTCAAATCCAGCCGACATTAACTTTGCCTTTCATCCTTACGGGGTCGATAAAATAAAGTACCAGTAATGTACTGGGATCTATTTAATCGATTTTCCCCTCCTCCACCCACCCCAAAATTACTGGCCTTGTGCTTAAATCAGAAACCATTATAACTATTATTAGTGGGTTGACAGTATCGGTAGAGCATCGGACAACATGCTTTGTGGCATATAATTATGGTCCTATATGTTCTGAGTTCAAATCGCGCCAAGGTTAGGTTTGTCTTTCATCATTAAGGTGTTGATAAAGTAACTGCAACGTACTGGAATGAATGCCTGGGAGGAAGGTTGGCTGGTAAGAGAAGCAGAGGCCGGCAGTCAACTTATGGACTGGACTTGATCTTTGCTCTTTAAACTCTGCTGTTGGTGATCGAGAGGTGTTATATATTCCTGGAAGGAGGGTTGGCTGGTAAGAGAAGCAGAGGCCGGCAGTCAACTTATGGACTGGACTTGATCTTTGCTCTTTAAACTCTGCTGTTGGTGATCGAAAGGTATTATATATTCCTGGAAGGACGGTTGGCTTGTAAGAGAAGCAGAGACCGGCAGTCAACTTATGGACTGGACTTGATCTTTGCTCTTTAAACTCTGCTGTTGGTGATCGAAAGGTATTATATATTCCTGGAAGGAAGGTTGGCTGGTAAGAGAAGCAGAGGCCGGCAGTCAACTTATGAACTGGACTTGATCATTGCTCTTTAAACTCTGCTGTTGGTGATCGAAAGGTATTATATATTCCTGGAAGGACGGTTGGCTTGTAAGAGAAGCAGAGACCGGCAGTCAACTTATGGACTGGACTTGATCTTTGCTCTTTAAACTCTGCTGTTGGTGATCGAAAGGTATTATATATTCCTGGAAGGAAGGTTGGCTGGTAAGAGAAGCAGAGGCCGGCAGTCAAAACGATGGCCTGATAATGTCAACTTATGGACTGGACTTGATCTTAGCTCTTTAAACTCTGCTGTTGGTGATCGAAAGGTATTATATATTCCTGGAAGGAAGGTTGGCTGGTAAGAGAAGCAGAGGCCGGCAGTCAAAACGATGGCATGATAATGTCAACTTATGGACTGGACTTGATCTTTGCTCTTTAAACTCTGCTGTTGGTGATCGAAAGGTATTATATATTCCTGGAAGGAAGGTTGGCTGGTAAGAGAAGCAGAGGCCGGCAGTCAAAACGATGGCATGATAATGTCAACTTATGGACTGGACTTGATCTTTGCTCTTTAAACTCTGCTGTTGGTGATCGAAAGGTATTATATATTCCTGGAAGGAAGGTTGGCTGGTAAGAGAAGCAGAGGCCGGCAGTCAAAACGATGGCATGATAATGTCAACTTATGGACTGGACTTGATCTTTGCTCTTTAAATGTTGCTGTTGGTGATCGAAAGGTGTTATATATTCCTGGAAGGAAGGTTGGCTGGTAAGAGAAGCAGAGGCCGGCAGTCAACTTATGGACTAGACTTGATCTTTGCTCTTTAAACTCTGCTGTTGGTGATGGAAAGGTGTTATATATTCCTGGAAGGAAGGTTGGCTGGTAAAAGAAGCAGAGGCCGGCAGTCAACTTATAGACTGGACTTGATCTTTGCTCTCTAAACTCTGCTGTTGGTGATCGAAAGGTATTATATATTCCTGGAAGGAAGGTTGGCTGGTAAAAGAAGCAGAGGCCGGCAGTCAACTTATAGACTGGACTTGATCTTTGCTCTTTAAACTCTGCTGTTGGTGATGGAAAGGTGTTATATATTCCTGGAAGGAAGGTTGGCTGGTAGGAGAAGCAGAGGCCGGCAGTCAAAGCGATGGCCTGATAATGTCAACTTATGGACTAGACTTGATCATTGCTCTTTAAACTCTGCTGTTGGTGATGGAAAGGTGTTATATATTCCTGGAAGGAAGGTTGGCTGGTAAGAGAAGCAGAGGCCGGCAGTCAAAGCGATGGCCTGATAATGTCAACTTATGGACTAGACTTGATCATTGCTCTTTAAACTCTGCTGTTGGTGATCGAAAGGTGTTATATATTCCTGGAAGGAAGCTTGGCTGGTAAGAGAAGCAGAGGCCGGCAGTCAAAACGATGGCATGATAATGTCAACTTATAGACTGGATTTGATCTTTGCTCTTTAAACTCTGCTGTTGGTGATCGAAAGGTATTATATATTGCTGGAAGGAAGGTTGGCTGGTAAGAGAAGCAGAGGCCGGCAGTCAACTTATGGACTGGACTTGATCTTTGCTCTTTAAACTCTGCTGTTGGTGATCGAAAGGTATTATATATTCCTGGAAGGAAGGTTGGCTGGTAAGAGAAGCAGAGGCCGGCAGTCAAAACGATGGCATGATAATGTCAACTTATGGACTGGACTTGATCTTTGCTCTTTGAACTCTGCTGTTGGTGATCGAAAGGTGTTATATATTCCTGGAAGGACGGTTGGCTCGTAAGAGAAGCAGAGGCCGGCAGTCAAAATGATGGCATGATAATGTCAACTTATGGACTGGACTTGATCTTTGCTCTTTAGAACTCTGCTGCTGGTGATCGAACTTTGTGGAGAGAGATATCACATGTTGATGTGCAGTCTACAACTGGCGGAGTTTAGCGTCACAAGAAGAAGACTGGGTCGATTTCATCCATTTTCCTCTTCATAGTGAATATGTGCCTAAATCAGAAGCCATTATTGTGAACCTTCTGTCATAATTTCATTCACATATATAGAAAGTCTAAAATGTTTAAAGTCGGACTCGAGCCCGGTGATTATCCAGGTTTCCATGGTGTTAAGTAATTGAGAGTACAAAACACTCGCTGGACGCCAGTCGATCGCAGGGTTAGACACCCACCCTCGCTAGGGGGTTGTCATTTTCAGGTGAGAATACTGTAGCAGAGTGAAATGAAGTGTTTTACTCAACATACAACAACCACCCGAACCCACGTCATTATGATTGTAAGGCCAATACCTTTACCTCCACTGGGTATACTGGAGCAACATGAAATGAAGTGTTTTGCTCAAGAACACAACACACAACCCTAACCAGGAATCAAACCCACAACATTATGATCATAAGTCCAACACCCTTACCACTAGGCCACACACCTCCACTGACTATACTGGAGCAATGTGAAATGAAGTGTTTTGTTTAAGAATACAACACAACACACAACCCAACCCAGGAATCGAACCCACGACATTAAGATTGTAAGTCCAAAACACTTACCACTAGACCACACACCTCCACATAGATAGGCTCGTCAGTAATTTGGATAGTACTTTATTTCATGGAGGCCGTAAATAGATATCGCAAAGCGACCAAACCACCGCTTCCACCCGATAGAAATAGGGTACTCTCGGGTTCAAAATAATAGGGGGCGAGGAATGAGCGGTGGTGGGTGGAAAATCGGTAATTTTTCTAGGTTGTCTCCGTTGATTATATTAAAAAACCAGAATTAGTCGTTTAGTTTACATATTGAGACCCCCAATCCATCCTATATATTTTATAATGTATGGGATTTCTAGTAATGTACTTTTTTTTGTTTTTGTTTTTGTCATGTATAATGTTTTTTAATGTCTAAAGAAAATTAATTGTCGCAGGAATGCTACTACTTAAAATAAAATTTTCCGGAGACAGATTAATAAAATTTAATAAGCGGGGGTGACTTGGGGGTTGAAATAAGAGTGCAGGGTTGGTTGGAAAAATATCTGAAAAATTAATAAGCAGGTTGAGGGGCGGCGATTATTCGGGACCCGAGAATAAATTTATAGAAAAGCACCCGCTGAGGTTCGCTAAGGTAAACAAAAAAAACTTAGGGGTAAAAGACAAAATTTCTTAGCGAACATCAGCAGGTGACTTAATTTAAATGGCTGAGAAGCGCTTATCTTTAACTCTGTGGATCTTTCTCCCTCTCCGTTTCCTTTTGTAGAAAATTGAGTCGTTGGTAGGTGAGTCGGATGTCGGATCAGTTGAAAATAAACGGGAAGAAAAAAAATAACTGTTGCTACTTTAGGCACAAAGCCTGCAATTACCCAGTGTATTACTGGTACTTTATTTTATCGACCCCGTAAGGATGAAAGGCAAAGTTACCTTCGGCGGGATTGGAACTCATAACGTAGATAATAATAATTGTTTCTACTTTAGGCACAAGGCCAGCAAATACCCCAGTGTATCACTGGTACTTTATTTTATTAACTCCGTAAGGATGAAAAGCAAAGTTAACTTCGACGGGATTTGAACACAGAACGTAAAGGGCCATAACTCTATGCTGCAAAGCATGGTGTCTGACGCTCTACCGATTCTGCCAATCGACCGCCCATGGGGAAGAAAAGAAAAACAAAAATTGCCACCGAAGAAAACTCCGAAACTGGGAAAATCCGAGTGTCTCCTATATCGCCAGTCCCCCACAGCACACCTTCCGTTGTCGTGGCTAGGTAGGTAGGTAGGTAGGGGGTGGTGGTGGGTGGTGGTGGTGGTGGTGGTGGTGAGTCAATTGAAAACACGATAAAAAAATAAATAAAAAAATAGAGAGATAAATAAAAAAAATACCTTAGCCAACACCCAGAGGGTATTTTTTTGTGTAAGTTTACCAGAAATAGCATCTCAATTTCCCTCAAACCACAGCATTAAATAAAGAGAGAGAGAGAGAGAGAGAGAGAGAGAGAGAGAGAGGGATGTGGGGGGGGGGGGAGAAAGAAAGACAGAGAAAGAAAGTAAGTAAGAAAGAAAGAAAAAAAGAAAGAGTCAGAGAAAGAGAGAAAGAAAGTAAGAACGAAAGAAAGAAAGAAAGAAAGAAAGAAAGAAAGAAAGAAAGAAAGAAAGAAAGAAAGAAAAAAGAAAGACAGAGAGGAAGAAAGAAAGAAGGAGAGAGAGAGAGAGAGAAAGAAAGTAAGAAAGAGAGAAAGTGAGGGAAAAGAAAGAAAGAGACTGAACGAGAGAAAGAAAGAAAGAAAGAACGAACGAAAGAAAAAAGAAAGAAGGAGAGGAAGAAAGAAAGAAAGATAGAAAAGGAAGAAAAAAGACAGAGAAAGAAAGAAAAGAAAAAAGAAAGACAGAGAGAATGAAAAAAAGAAAGAAAGAAAGAAGAAAAGAGAGAAAGTAGACATGGGATAATGCAGTCGTAGACCTTTTACTGTCTGGAAATATGAGGGGGAAATGTCAAGGGTGGAACGCCATTGATCGTAGGTCTACGTAATTAGGACAGCAGGACCTACAGCCAAACTGCTGCTGCTGCTACTACTACTACTACTACTACTGCTACTACTACTACTACTACTACTGCTGCTGCTGCTGCTGCTACTACTACTACTA
>OZ024744.1:91996727-92004227 GCA_964016885.1 Eledone cirrhosa
TGTTTTTAAATAAACATACAGTATATTATCAAATATACTATATATACTATACATACATTTATACATACATTCATACATCGCTATTTCAGAGCACTGATACTCTTTTCTAAGTTTTGCTGGACCGGCAACTGCTCTGCTTAATCAGCTCTTAAACATCACTGGAATTCTATAAGAATCCAGCTTCGATAAGTCTGGGCAGAAGCGGAGGGATACGCAATCTTGATAACCGTTAACAAACGAGAAACAGCTGTCGGTTGTTTCCCTTTATTTTTACCGAGACAAAGTAAGTGACATAGTCACTACTTTAAAGTTTATAGCGAATGGTCTTCAAAATATTTATAAATAAACATACAGTATATTATCAAATATACTATACATACATTCATATATATATATATATATATATATATATATATATATATATATATATATATATATATATATATATATATATATATATATTTAACGAAGGGTGATTTTAGTAAGAAGTAGTTATTGTTAAATGGATTAACACGGTTATTAGATGAAATAACAAGAATGGCCGATTTACTTTATATATAAAAATATTTACTTCACTTGAGTTAAAAAGAAGAATAAACATATTACCACGAGTTGCGAAGGTTGACAATGTTATTTTTGTTGTTGGTTCATGAGGCTGTTGTAGTTTGAGACCATAGTGTGTGTGTGTGTGTGTGTGAGAGAGAGAGAGAGAGAGAGAGGGAGAGAGAGAGAGAGAGGGAGAGAGAGAGAGAGGGAGGGAGAGAGAGAGAGAGAGTAATGGTCTATAATTGACTGTAGACCATTGTAGCCTGTAGATAGCGGTGAATCTTTCACATAGCTTGTAATAGCGTACTGATCTGATCGCTCTGTATGTCTGTAGACCTCTGAGGCCTGAAGGTAGCAGTGAATCTTTCACATAGCTGGTCTGTATCGTGGTGCTCCTCCGATCTCTCTGTCTTTCCGTAGACCTCTGGGGTCTGAAGGTAGCAGTGAATCTTTCACATAGCTGGTCTGTATCGTGGTGCTCCTCCGATCTCTCTGTCTTTCTGTAGACCTCTGGGGCCTGAAGGTAGCGGTGAATCTTTCACATAGCTGGTCTGTATCGTGGTGCTCCGATCTCTCTGTCTATAAAGTGGGAAAATATAGGCTTTATATACTTGTCGCTCTCTGTCTCCCACCTTGAGGGGATAGCCTACGCATGAACCTGTTCACACCAAAAGGATGGTGACCTAGAGTTTGACCTTTAGGTGTCACCCAAAGTTCAAGGCGTGGACAGATTTCGCTACACACACACACACACACACACACACACACACACACACACACACACACACACACACACACACACACACACACACACACACACACACACACACACACACACACACACACACACACACACACACACACACACACACATATATATATATATATATATACACAGTTAAAGGACTAACATTTATTACATAAAATAACTGGCACGTGTTTCGCCAATGAACAGGTGAGCAATATCTAGAATCGCTAATCCAATGGGATCTATCAGAAAACTCGATTTCCAATATCTTTGCGTTAGCCTGAAGAGGCTGATTTATCACGGTGATAATGCAAAAATATTGGAAATCGAGTTTTCCAATAGATCCCATCGGATTAGCGATTCAAGATATTGTTCACCTGTTCATTGGCGAAACACGTGTCAGTTATGTAATAAATGTTAGTCCTTTAACTGTGAAATTGATGTATTCATGTGATTTATTATATTATATATAAACACTCCTGGAATTACCTTCATTGTACCGACTGTTGATCACCACGGAACCATTAGAATAAACGATTCACTTGTTGAGTCAAAAACCACTGTATCTTGACACAGTCTTCGATTTCCCCTAACGAAATCCGATCACTATTATATTTTCTCTCTATCTCTCTCCCTATATATATATATATATATGTGTGTGTGTGTGTGTGTGTGTGTGTGTGTGTGTGTGTGTGTGTGTGTGTGTGTGTGTGTGTGTGTGTGTGTGTGTGTGTGTGTGTGTGTGTGTGTGTGTGTGTGTGTGTGCGTGCGTGTACATGTGTGTATATTTAAATATATATACACACACACATACTTACATACATATATACATCCATACATGCATACATACATGCATGCATGCACACACACACACACACACACATATATATATATATATATATATATACACAACTTACGAATGCATTTCTTGTAGCTTGTCTGCAGTAAATAACGCCCATACGTATATATATATATATATATATATATATATATATATATATATATATATATATATATATATATATACTTATGGGCGTTATTTACTGCAGACAAGCTACAAGAAATGCATTCGTAGTTGTGTACCTACAAGTTCTATGTTTCATACACAATGTGTTATTTACTAAACAAACCAGAACAGAAAGAAATATATTTCTGTCCAACCTGTCTTGAATAGATTCAAATATAGGGAGGAGATTTGTGTGTTACATGTATATGTATGTACTTAAAGTCAGTGTTAAGTTTATGTCTGGAAGTATTCCATCATCATCATCGTCATCTCTTGATTTGGGAGACATTCAAGTTCAACATAGTCCCTCAGCAAGGCATAGCTCAAAATAATCTCTTTGCAAGACCTGGTTCAACATAATATCTTAACGAGACCTGGCTCAAAATAATCCCTTAGCAAGGCATAGCTCAAAATAATCTCTTTGCAAGACCTGGTTCAACATAATCTCTTAGTGTGACCTGGCTCAAAATAATATCTTAGTGAGACAGAGCTCAACATAAACTCTTAACGAGACATAGCTCAAAATAATCTCTTAGCAAAACCATGTTCAACATAATCATTTAGTGAGACAAAGCTCAACATAATCTCTTAACAAGACATAGCTCAAAATAATCTTTTAGCAAGACCTGGTTCAACATAATCCTTTAGTGAGACAGAGCTCATCATAATCTCTTAGCGAGACGAGGTTCAACATAATCTTTTAGCGCGAATTTGCATGTAGTGTGTATAACAAATTTAATTAAAAGAAACCAAATTTATTAGATCAAAAGTAGACAAAAATGTACATCGTCCAATTGTAATGATAACAATACAAGCATACACACAAACACACAAACACACATACACACAGATACCTCTTAGTGAGACCTGGTTCAATGTACACATAGACATATAAAACATGCACCCAAACATATAGAGTACACAAACACACACACACACACACATATATATATATATATATATATATATATATATATATATATATATATATATATAATAAAATATATATATATATATATATAATAAAATATATACATATATATATATATATATATATATATATATATATATATATATATGTATATATTTTATTATATATATATATATATATATATATATATATATTTTATTATATATATATATATATAGTATATATATATATATATATAATAAAATATATATATATATATATATATATATATATATATATAATAAAATATATACATATATATATATATATATATATATATATATATATATATATATATATATATATATATATATATATATATAATAAAATATATATATATATACAAACCTAAACGAATTTATTTAGAAAGTACACCATAAAATTACAGCATCGAAAAGTTATACACACACACACATAGATATCACACAACACACACCCATTCATACAAGTCAGAATACACACATACAAACACATACACACGCACACAACACACACATATATATATACACACACTCAGACTACGTAAGCACATATGCCACACAACACACACACACACACACACACACACACACACATATATATATATATATATTCACACACACATTGAGACTACGTAAACACATATGCCACACAACACACACATACATATCACACAACGTACACACACACATACATACCACACTACGTACACACACACACATACATACCACACTACGTACACACATACATACCACACAACACACACACACATACATACCACACTACGTACACAGACACACATACATACCACACAACGTACACACACACATACATACCACACAACACACACACACATACATACCACACTACGTACACACACACACATACATACCACACTACGTACACACATACATACCACACAACACACACACACATACATACCACACTACGTACACACATACATACCACACAACACACACACACATACATACCACACAACGTACACACTCACATACATACCACACAACACACACATACATACCACACAACGTACACACACACATACCACACTACGTACACACATACATACCATACAACACACACACACATACATACCACACAACGTACACACACACATACATACCACACAACACACGCATACATACCACACTACGCACACATATACATACCACACAACGTACACACACACATACATACCACACAACGTACACACTCACATACATACCACACAACACACACACACATACATACCACACAACACACACATACATACCACACTACGTACACACATACATACCACACAACACACACACACATACATACCACACAACGTACACACTCACATACATACCACACAACGTACACACACACATACATACCACACTACGTACACACATACATACCATACAACACACACACACATACATACCACACAACGTACACACTCACATACATACCACACACACACACATACATACCACACAACGTACACACTCACATACATACCACACAACGTACACACACACACATACATACTACACAACGTACACACACACACACCCATACCACACAACGTACACACACACATACATACCACACAACACACACATACATACCACACTACGTACACACATACATACCACACAACACACACACACATACATACATACCACACAACGTACACACTCACATACATACCACACAACGTACACACACATACTTACCACACAACGTACACACACACACATACATACCACACAACGTACACACACACATACATACCACACAACGTACACACATACATACCACACAACACACACACACATACATACCACACTACGTACACACACACATACATACCACACTACGTACACACACACATACATACCACACAACGTACACACACATACATAACACACTACGTACACACATACATACCACACAACACACACACACATACATACCACACAACGTACACACTCACATACATACCACACAACACACACACACATACATACCACACAACGTACACACTCACATACATACCACACAACACACACACACATATATACAAAAATAAAACAACAACAAAACTAACCAAATTTATTAGAAAATAAAAAGAAAATTACATCGTCGAACAGTTACGATTATTATTTAAAGTAATTATTTAAAGTTAACTTTGCCTTTCATCCTTACGGGGTCGATAAAATAAAGTACCAGTAATGTACTGGGTAATTTTCTGGCCTTGTGCCAATAGTAGAAACAATTATTTAAAGTTACACACATAAATACGCACACACACATATATACACATATATACACATATACATTCATTCATACATACACACACACATATATACACATATACACACATATACATTCATTCATACATACACACACACATACATACATACATACATACATACATATATATATATATATATATATATATATATATATATATATATATATATATAATAAGGAAAAGCGAAGTAGTTTCAGATGTTCAAGTCCTTTAATAATAATGCTGTGATATATATTTCAATGACGACACTGGCCACACTGTTCTGTGTGCGAGTGTCGTGTCATCATCAGACAGCTTGTTACATAATAAGGTTATGTTTATGTCTGATGATGACACGACACTCGCACACAGAACAGTGTGGCCAGTGTCGTCATTGAAATATATATCACAGCATTATTATTAAAGGTCTTGAACATCTGAAACTACTTCGCTTTTCCTTATTCGATATTTACTCCGTCACTCCTATGTGGAAAAAGTACGTTGAGTGCTTGAATTGAATTGCACCAATATTTACCCTAATATATATATATATATATATATATATATATATATATAGTTAAGTGTGAAAGCAGCGATTCATTGCTTAAACTTTAATCTGTTATTTTAATAAATAAATAAATATATATATATATATTTATTAAAATAACAGATTAAAGTTTAAGCAAAGAATCGCTGCTTTCACCCTTAACGGGATTTTCTGATATATATTTATCCGTATCGAGCTCTCTTTGGATTTTAGTCTTCAAATTTATTATTATTACTATATATATATATATAAGTAGAAGGGATATTTAATTTGTTGGAAGTCCGACAAATATAAATGTTTATAACTGATTTAGAGCACTCAACAGTTTACTGGAGTAAATATACAATGATATTCAATAAACGGAAACTATATTTATAAAACCATATTTATTTTATTATATATATTTCAAGGGTACCAAAAATGTTGGTACGCTTTCATCAGATAAAATACAAAGTTTGTTTTATAAATAGAGACATACCCATGAAAATCATACCTTATCGGTTGGATATTCTCTGGATAGTGGAAATATATATAGGACGCTGCCCCCTTAGAGGATACTGCTTGACTGATAGGGTTATATATAGATGCACTATTACTAGCCACAATAGCGTTAAACATTATATAGGGGCCACCTCCGGCCCGTTCAAAATTAGGTTTCGAACACATCTCCACTCTTTCACAAATAGAAAACTAAGGCACTCCACTTCGCTCACGGACTACATCACATCACTAAAGGACTTAAACATCAGCTTCTCCACGCACTGGGAGATTGTCGGCAGGGCTGCACCGTACAACTTCAAGAGGAAATGCGATATTTGCTTCATGGAGCTCTACCACATCATAACTGCACCCCACGATCTCATCAACAGCAGAGCTGAAACAGCGATAAGTTGTACACATCGCTTAAAAATATCCTTCTTCAGATGGGTTAAGGATGAAGAGTGAAATAGTACACTGGATCTCCCTGCAACAAGTCTTAACACCCCGGCGGGCAGGCACTGCAAAATAACACCCAGGAGACAATCCTTGCATACCAGACCCAGCCTCAGACAAACGGATGCGGCAATAAAAAAAAGTTTGTCCGGGAAAGACTGCCCTAACACCGGCCAGAGTTACCTCCCGTGACCTGCTGCAAAATCAAAACAAGATATTTTTGCGAGCAATGAACCTTGATGTGGATTTAACCCCCAAAACTCTTTCCGAGCAATATAAGGAACACTTGTGATTATTTATGCCCTTGAGAAGCCCAACTGGGCGAAACGTACGTAGGTGATATTTTAAATAAACATGTTTTAACGGTCTATTCTCCGATTTTTTTACTTTCCCATATACACATATACATTCATTCATACACACACACATATATATATATACACACATATACATATATACATCCATA
>OZ024744.1:92009227-92084227 GCA_964016885.1 Eledone cirrhosa
CTCACCCCAGACACCCCACCCCACCAGACACTCCTCCCCACCAAACACCTCCTCCCCCACCCCGCCAGAAACCACCACCCTACCAAACAACTCCTCCAACACCCCCATGGAAATCGTGCGACCTGGTCTCCCGGAAGCGAAAAGGTGAGTGAATTCTATTCCTTTTCTTTTCCAACTCTTCCTCACCGACATGGCGAATATAAGAGTCGGATCTGTAAATGTGCGCGGCCTGGGGATGCCCTGGAAACAGGGCAAACTCTTAAACGACCTCAGGTCGCACTGTATGGATGTGGTAGTCGTTTGCGAGTCCAGGATCCACAACGAGCGGCAGCTGGCCCTCATCTTCGACGACTTTGAGATCTACGCATCTCTCTGTCAGCCGGGAGGTGGGGGCGGGGTTGCCGTTTTGCTGCGGAAACACCTGGACCTCGAAACACAGACGGCTTATCTGGACCCAGAGGGTCAACTGGTGGTCCTAGACGTCAGCAGTGGTGAAGGTGCAGCCTTCAGACTGGTGGCCGTGTATGCCCCAACCGGGACTTGCGGCCAGACTTCTTCAAACGTCTAGAGACTTTTCTGGGAACGTGCCGTTCCTTGCATTTAGTGGGGGACTGGAATGGCATCCTAGACGTACGATGGGATTATGTGGGAGCATGTCCCGATAGAGGGGGGTGTAACAGCCTCAAACAGTTAATCGGCAGATTCCAACAGGCCGATAGATACCGACTAGATTTCCCGACTGCGCCATTGTGGACGTGGACGAACCTTAGCGGGACATCTAGATCGTAATTAAAGATAGGGATAGGGACATGTTAAGCTGTCCACGCATGTTCATGGTTGCCTATTCGGATCACAAGCTAGTGACCTGCATAATAAACCTTGATAGAACCTATAGGCAGGGACCCGACTACTGGAAGCTGAACTTGTCGTTACCGACACGCAAAGCCTACAGTAAACGGATTAGCACTTTAGTTAAGAAACAGTTGACAGGGGCCATCGTCAACAACAGGTGGTGGTGCTCTCTCAAGAGAGCAATTAGATTAGAGTCGATAGCCTTTAGTAAAGAACTAGCGATAGAAAGAAATAAAACGGAAAAAAAGCTAGTAGATAAAGTAGAAGAGGCAATTAGAAGTGGCAGCGTAGCTAGCGTGATAGCGATGAGAACGGCCTTGGACCAGTTCTTCGACGCGAAACACGAAGGTTGCGTTGTCAGGAGCCAAACACGTGCTCTGGGGAACGAGGGAGCCAAAGCTGTTGGCTGGGCCCGAGTGACGGAGGCGAAAAGTGGCAACAAGTCCTAGATTCGGTCTTTCAAAGACCAAGACCGACGTGTGCTACTTGAACCGAAGCAGCGACACTTTGCACAGCTGTTCGGGCAGGGCGGGCGCGCCGGGAGAGGCTATGGATTTCGGTCCATACCTCGACGGCCTGTCGCGATTCTCGGACAGGGAGGCAAAGTTCTGCGAAAGGCGAACCGCAAATCGCAAGGTCTCGACGGTCTACCCTACGAATTTTACGTAGCAATGCCGGACCTGTTCTCCGGCCTCCTCGAAGCGGTCTACTGCAACTGGCAGCAGAACGGGAGAATTCACAATTCTGTGACCAAGGACGTAGTCACGCTGATCAGGAAGGACGAGAACAAGGGGGACGACATTAATAACTTTAGGCCCATAACTCTGCTAAACACAGAGTTACAGATTTTGGCCAAGGTGTTAGCAACAAGGCTGGCGCTTGTCGTCGAAAACCTGGTGGGAGAAACGCAGACGGGGGCAATCCCGACCAGGTCCATACACTACAACCTCCACCTCAGGCGATACATCGTAGAGAGGGTAGGGTGTGAACCCGGCTTCGGTGGGGCTCTGATCAATTTGGATCAGTCTAAGGCGTTCGATAGGGTCGACCATTGATACATGGATGCGGCGGAAGGCTTCGGACCCGTTTTCAGAGGCTGGATTGCTGCCATGCACAGCAGCATCTGCTCAAGGGTCAAGGTGAATGGCTACCTCTCGGAGCCGTTCCAAATCACGCGATCTCTTCTCCCTTCTGTACGTGCTGACTCTCGAGCCACTACTGCGGAAGTTGGAGCTGCTGTAGGACATCCCATTGGAACCGGGACTGCGAAAAACAGCGTCAGCCTACGCCGACGACGTTACAGTAATGGTGTCGAGCACCTCGCAAATCGGGGAGGTCGGCAACTGAAGGAATACGAAAGGTTCACAGGAGCGAAGCTGAACCGGGACAAGTCCGTCGGTTTGCAACTCGGAACGTGGAGAAGCAAACCGATGCCTTCCGACGGCGTCGTCGGACGCTGGACGGAAGGACCGATGAAGTTGCTCGGGTTCTGGTTCGGCCCGGACCTCCAGGTGGAGAAAAACTGGAACGAGGTGACGGCCAAGGTGTTTGCACTCGCCCACAAGTGGACCGAGTGCAAACTATCCTTGAAAGGTCGAGCGGAGGTGGCGAACACTTTCATAGCGTCCGTCATCTACTACCGCTTGACCGTCGTGCCTTGTCCACGTAAAACGCTCACCAAAATGGAGCGCGCGTTCTTCTAATTCCTTTGGAAGAAGCGGGCTCCTTTGGTGAGAAGGTCTATCTGCTGTCAACACCCTTCCAACGGAGGGCTGGGGATGCCGTGGCTGACGATGCTCAAACACGCGCTCAGGCTGCGGCACCTCCACGTATTCCTCACCAGACAACCGGTGTGGGCCCCGTTCGTGAGGCGAGCCTTCCCACGACTCGTCTCGCTGACGGCGCTGCAGTCCTGGGTCAAGTAAAGACCGTAGAAAATGGGCGACTGGCACATCGAATGTGCTCAGGTGCTCACAGTCCTCTGGTAGGCGGACCCAGCAATCAGTGGAGACTCCACCTCGTCATTCTATAAAGGGTTGGTGCGCAGCAAGTGCGACGACACTCTCGGGGAAACTCTAGGCGTAGAGGAAGACGAACTGGCCAGTCTGTTCGGTAGGACCTTCCGCCCGGGACAGATGGACAACTTCCAAAGTCCCTAGCCTGGAAGTGCTACCGAGGAGCTCTACCCGTTCGAGACAAGCTCTACAGACACGGATGCCCGGGCAGGTATCCCTCGAAAAAGATCTGTCCGAGATGCGTGCGAGACGAGGAAACCGTCGCGCACGCATTCGTACACTGCCCGGACGTTACCGACCTGTGGAGCTATGCAGAACGGCTACTGTCGCGGGTGGGACAAATCCAGTTGACCACCGAGTCCATTATTACGATCAAACCACCACCTTCCTTCAAAAACGAAGGAGAGGCGGTTTTCCCCTGTGTAATGGCTATGGTAAAAGAGGTTATATGGTGGACGAGGCTGAAAGGGCTGAGGTTAGACGCCTTTCTCTCCGACGAACAACTGGTTCGCTTCTTCAAATACCACTTCAGAAGAAGAATCAGAGCCCAGCAAATTTTCCGAAAGGTGGATGAATGTGGCAAGAATAGCCCGAGTGGTTGGGCCTTCTCTCTATATAAACCTGTAGGTTGAGGAAAAATAGGAAGAGAGGAAAGGAACGCTCACTCTTCGTGCACCTGGAGATGAGGGTTGTACATTTTTTCGGGGTGTGTACAACCCATGTGTAACGCCTCCCCTCTATTTGGGATTTCGATTGTTAAATTTAATATTATTGTTATTAATTCTTTTTCTTTATATGCATGTATGTAAACTCTCCACTATATGTATGTATTTGCATTTGTCCCCATCTTTTTGCGCCCTTGTCGCGAATAAAGAAATTTATCTATCTATCTATCTATCTATCTATCTATCTATCTATCTATCTATCTATCTATCTATCTATCTATCTATCTATCTATCTTGGTAGCTGGACGCACACAATTTTGCTGGTAAGTTTCTGTCAATTTATTTACAAAAGACAGAAATTCTTGTTTAAAAAAACCCATTGTTTTGTAGATTAACTCCCAGGCTGAATTGTCAGCTGGGTGGCAATCTCATTTTTCACCCCCACAGGGGCGAAAATTTAATTTGAAATTAATTTGAAAACTGTTAAAATTTTTTAATATTTTGCCATCAGCTATGGCAAGCGTACAAAGAACGCGAGCGAACGTTGAAGAAGGAAAAAGAAAAGAAGAAATAGACTTTAACGTTGCTAAGAACTTTGCCTGTATCGATGTGGTTAACAACAAAGTTTTGTGTAACGAAAGTGAAGTAGACAACACAAACAAAATTGAATCGCACAGTAAACTACACAGTATACAACACACACTAAAATCAACAGAAAAAACAATTGACACAACTACAAACGGAAAACTCGACAACCACAACAACAACAACAACAACACCAAAAAAATAACTTTTACAAAAACAGTCACAAATAATAATAATGTTACCCCTAACTCCGCATGTATTGGCGTCACCATGGAAACCAATATGGACAACAAAAGTAAAGACAAAATCGAACCACACATGGTACAACAGACAGAAAAAAACAACAGAAAATAAAACCGAAAAACCGACAATCACAACAACAACACCAAAAAAAACCTTTTGCGCAAACAGTCATCAAGACACAAGAGTTCAAGGATCTCGATATCTCCAATGCGAAACAGATGCTCTCTGAAGCAAAGGAGTTTATCACTTTCGGTGAAAACAGTGGATTTCAGATAAACTCACCCCCAGAAATTCGTCTGGAAACATTCCGAAGGACAATTACCGCCAGAACTGTTTCAAATGAAACAAAACGATCAGCATTCCTCAGTCAAGGGGAAATTGAGGCAATCTTGAAAGAGATATTGCCAGACATTGACTTTATGCAGAGGGCCAAACAGTACGGGAGTATTTCAGTACTCCTCAAAAGCGAGGCCCTTGCACAAAGATACTCAGTGACACCAATACTGTAAAAAAAAATACATCTTTTTCCCTACATACCTAGGAAAAAGGACACAAAAAATTAGAGTTTCAAATATACCACCAAATATTAATATTTGGTGGATATTGGCAGGATTTTTAGAGGAGAGAAAAGACATTATTTTCTCCATCAAAAAGTCAACCTGGTTTGGTACAAATTTGTAGATTATGGTGCAAATGAGCCCGGAAAGAATCTCCAAAATACCAGAAAAAGTGCTGCTGCCCTTTACAAACACGCTCAACCAAAACAATACAAAAGAAAACACTGTTACCAACACCAACACCAAAAAAAAAAAGACACCACCACAACAACAACTCACGCAACAAGCAAACACACCAAAACAAACAGCGACTCAACCAACAACATCTGAAAAAACACAGACAACACCCCTGAAGAACACAGCCCCACCCCATCCCACTCCATCAAACCCTACTACAAACAAACACCGAAACACCACCACCACACAACATACCCCTACCCCACACTCCTGACGATGATTATTTATCGACAGATGAGGCTGCTTCTCCTTCTTTAAGTGAAGAAGGAGAGCCTCGGAAATCTAAAAAACAAAAAAGGAGACACCACAAAACCCCCAAAACTCCAATCACCAACACACAACCACAGACACAAACAACAACACAAACAACACCACGGTCAAACATCCCCCTACCAACAAAACCAACACCAACAACACCCCAAACACAAGAACCCACCATAAAAAACTCCCGGACGAACAACAAAGAAAACAACACAACAAAAACACAAACAACAATACGCATACATCAACACAAACAACAAGAATTTGATGGAGGTCATCTCCCAAAACCCCAAGGTGGAGACGGATGGCAAAACATTCGTCAAAGCAGAATCGTCTCCACACCTTAAACTTATAAGGGTTTCTATGGAGATCTATAGTGTCCTGAAAAATAAATGTTCGTAGGACGTAGGGAACCCCTGCCAGAAACCCATCAACCGTGTCCTGCTAAAATGTTTCCCCACCCCACCCAGCGCCCAAATGGAGATTGAACAACCCGATCTCCAGGAAACGAAAAGGTAAGTGCACCTTTTCGTCCTTTTTCTCCAAATCTTCTTCACCAACATGGCTAGTTTACGAGTTGGAAGCGTGAATGTGCGTGGCCTAGGGATGCCCTGGAAACAGGGCCAACTTTTAAACGACCTTAGGTGATACGGTATGGATATGATAACCATCACCGAGTCCAGGATCCACAACAGGCAGCAACTAACCCCCATCTTCGACGACTTTGAGATCTACGCATCTCTCTGTCAGCCAGGAGGTGAAGGGGAAGTGGCTGTTATGTTTCGGAAGAACCTGGACGTCGAAGTACAGCAAGTACACTTGGACCCGGAGGGTAGACTGGTAGTCCTAGACGTGAACAGTATTGGATGTGGAACCTTCAGACTGGTGGCCGTTTATGCCCCGACCGGGCAATCGCAATCACGGCCAGATTTCTTTAAGCGTCTAGAGTCTTTCATGGGAACGTCTCGCTCCTTACTTTTAGTGGGGGACTGGAATGGCATCCTAGATGCACGATGGGACTATGTGGGAGCATGTCCCAGTAGAGCGGGGTGCAACAGCCTCAAAACTTTAATCGGCCAATTCCAACTGGCTGATAGTTATCGACTGAATTTCTCGACTGCACCACAGTGGACGTGGGAAAACCGCAGCGCGACATCTAGATCGTATTTAGATAGGTTCTTCATTAGAGAAAGGGACAAGGAGATGTTAAGCTGTCCACGAATGCACATGGTTGCCTATTCAGATCACAAATTAGTAATTTGCATAGTCAACCGTGATAGAACACATAGACAGGGACCCGGATACTGGAAGATGAACGTGTCGTTGCCGGCACGTAAAGCTTACAGTGAACGGATAAGTAGACTAGTCAAGCAACAGTTAACGGGAGCCACGATTCGGTCTTTGAAAGACCAAAACGGACGCGTGATACTTGACCCCAAACAAATGTGTGCGGCCTTTCAGCAGCACTTTGTGCGACTGTTTGAGCAGAACGACGGTGAGCCGAACGGGGCAATGGACTTTAGTTCATAACTCGAAGGCCTGCCGCGTCTCTCGAACATGGACGCCGAGTTCTGCGAAAGACCGATCATGGACATTGAGATACGGGACGCTCTGGGCCGCTGCGAGAAACGCAAGTCACCCGATCTAGATGGTCTACCCTATGAGTTTTACTTATTCTCTGGCGTCCTCGAAGCCGTCTACTGCAATTGGCAACAGAACGGGAGGATTCCCAGTTCTGCAGGCAAGGGCGTAGTAACGCTGATCAGGAAAGACGAGAACAAGGGGGGCGAAATTAACAACTTCAGGCCCATAACTCTGCTCAACACAGAGTTAAAGATTTTGGCCAAGGTGCTAGCGACGAGGTTGGCGCTTGTCGTCGAGAACCTGGTAGGGAAAGCGCAAACGTGTGCAATCCTGACCAGGTCCATACACGACAACCTCCACCTCATGCGATACATCATAGAGAGGGTGGGTAGTAAACCCGGCTTCGGTGAGGCTCTGATCAATTTGGATTAGTCTAAGGCATTCGATAGGGTCGACCATCGTCGATACTTGGAAGCGGTTCTCAAGGCGGCCGGTTTCTGTCCCGTTTTCAGAGTCTGGATCGAGGCGATGCACACCAGCATCTGCTCGAGGGTCAAGGTGAACGGCTACCTATCGGAGCCGTTCACAATCACGCGTTCCATTTGACAGGGGTGCCCTCTCCATTCTGTATTTATTGACTCTAGAGCCACTACTGCGGAAATTGGAGCTGTTGCAGGGCATCCCTCTAGAACCTGGACTGCGTAAAGCGGCGTCGGCTTATGCCGACGACGTGACGGTAATGGTGTCGAGCACCTTGGAAATCGGGGTGATCGGCAACTTACTGAAAGAATACGAAACGCTGACGAGAGAAAAGCTAAACCCGGACAAGTCTGTCGGTTTGCAACTCGGTACGTGGAGAGGCAAACCGATGACGTCCGACAGCGTCGTTGGACGTAGTATCCGTCATCTACTACCGCTTGACTGTCGTGCCTTGTCCCCGCGAACACCTCGCCAGATGGAACGCATGCTCTTCCAGTTTATGTAGAAGAAGCAGTCTCCGCTGGTGAGGAGATCCGTCTTCTCAGCACCCTTCTACCTTGGGAATGCCTTGGCTTATGATGAGTAAAACATGCGCTGAGGCTGCGGCATCTCTATATATTCCTCACCGACCCCCAACCGGTGAGGGCACCGTTTGTGAGACAGGCTTTCCCGCAGCTCGTCTCGCCGAAAACGATGGGCGCCTGGCACGTTGAATGCACTCAGGCGCTCACAGTCCTCTGGCAAGCGAACACAGCAATCAGTGGAGACTCCACTTCGACACTCTATAGAGGGATTGTACGTTACAAGGGCGACGATGTGCTCGGAGATACTCTGGGCGTCGAAGACGATGAGCTCACCAGTCTGTTTGGTAGGACTTTCCGCCCGGGCCCTATGGACAACTTCCAGAGGTCCCTGGCCTGGTAGTGCTACCGAGGAGCTCTACCAGTTCGTGACAAGATCTACAAGCACGGACGATGTACAGGCAGGGATCCTTCCAAGAGGACGTGTCCAAGATGCACGCAGGACATTGAAACCGTCCTGCACGCAATTGTATACTAACCGAACTGTGGAACTATGCAGAACAACTGCTGTCACGTATGGGACAAATCCAGTTGACTGCCGAGTCCATAGTAACGATCAAACCGCTAGCCTCTTTCAAAAACGAAAGAGAGGCGGTTTTCGTCTGTACAGTGGCTATGGTGAAAGAAGTTATATGGTGGACGAGATTAAGAGGACTGAGGACAGATGCCTTTCTCTCCGGACAACAATTGATTCCCTTCTTTAAGTATCACTTTAGAAGGAGAATCAGAGTGGAGAGAGAGGCACTGCACTCCAGTAAATTTACTGAAAGGTGGGTGAATGTGGCAAAAATGGCCGAGTGATTGGGCCTTCTCTGTATATAAGCCTGTAGGTTAAAGAAGAGAGCAAAAGGAAGAAAGTTGAGGGTTGTTCTATCGACGGGGTATTAACAACCAATTTGTGGCGCTATTGGGGATTTCGATTGTTGTAATTCTTTGTTTTATATTTTTTACACGACTGTATGTAAAATCCTCGGCATGTCTTTGTATTGTCCCCTTTTCTTGTGCGCCCTAAAGAAATCTATCTATCTATCCAGCTCTTCGTTTTTTTTAACTATCATATAATAGACATTACACCGCCTGGCCACTTTCCCTCTATTCGCCCTTATTTTTTCTACACTTCAGTGTCATTTGTCTGCACGTTGGACTACAGTCCTTATTCTCTTCTGTTTTACTATTTTTCTCCTTTTTATATTTCCTCCCTTTGGCTAAGACCTTGTGCACTCTATATTTATGTAATTTACCTAAAAGCATAACTTGTCTCTGTCTGTTTTGTCGTCTCCCAATGTACATAGAAATGAATGGTACGACCTTAATTCGCCGAAACCGTAGTGATTTTCAGAGGTTGACTGAAGAGATGGGACTGTCCGTCTTTCCGATGTTTTTTCCCATTGTCTTTGTCCTGGGGTCTCGGAATATGCAACCTTTGTGCGTCCATCCCACGCCTCCCAGGACAAATTGCAGGCCCACTGCCAGTTTTTGCAGAATGAAATGGAGACTGCAATATATTTTTCGAACAGGCCCCTCTACCCAAGGCTTGGATGCATCCCTTATTAACCCGCGCGAAGGACGGTGCGGTATGGTGATATTGTTCCAGCGCATTACTGGTGTCTCTTTTGTTGACTCCGTGGGGATGAAAGGCAATGCTGACCTTGGCGGGATTTGAGCTCGGAGAGTGGAGGGCCATAGCTCTATGCTGTAAAGCAATTATAATAATACTGAACGGTAACACGAACGGCTTCAACTATACGAACTCTTTTGAAAGTCAACAGTTGACATAATCTTGTAATCTTGTATCAGTAATGACGGTATTATATATATACCTAGGAATAGAAGCTATCCAATTCTGGCTGGATAATTACCACAATGAACTCCCACAACGCATCAAAAAAGAATTCGTGAGAGAGGGACTCAAATTTATCTTGGAGAACAATTACTTCGTTTTCAATAACAAACCCTTCAGGCAGAAATCTGGGACCGCTATGGGAACGAAAACAGCCCCCACTTATGCCAACCTAGTCATGGGATACCTGGAAATCACCCTCTACACTAAAGTCCTAAACAAATTTGGAAACATTCTCCACTTACACATAGAAAGGAACTGGAAGCGATATCTAGATGACTGCTTCATCCTTTGGCACGAAAACATCGAGAAACTTAAAGAATTTCACACCCTTATAAATGGGCTCAACACGAATATTAACTTCACGATGGAATACAGCCATCAACAACTCCCCTTCCTCGATATCCTCATTAAGATCCATAACAAAAAAATAGAAACAGACATATACTACAAGCCCACAGACTCCAAGCAATATCTTCCTTTAAACTCTTGCCACCCTAGACACGTAAAAATTAATATTCCCTACAACTTAGCCAAGAGAATCTGTACTATAGTCTCCAATAAAAACACCTGCTACTTACGGCTACAAGAACTAAAGGACACACTCATAGGCAGGGACTACCCTGCATCACTAATGGAATCCAACGTGCCCTAAAACTCAGTACCCAGGACCTTAGACACCCTAAAGTAAATCAACCGAAACTAAAAGCTCTTCCATACATCTCCACACACAACCACCTCAACAATGAGGCCTTTGACACCATCCTCCAGAACATCCCTGTGTTGAAAAAGGACCATAGAATGAACCAAATTCTACGAACACACAATATCATAAAGAGCAAAAGACAATCTAAGTCAATGAAAAACATCCTAACACATGCCAAAGTACTGCCAACCACACCAACGAAACCCACAGTAAAAAAATGCGATAGACCCAACTGTGGCATATGCATCAACCTAATAGAGGGTTCGGAATTCTATTTCAAAGAAGGACAACGTTTTATAGTAAAATACAATTTCACATGCGCATCAGAAAATCTAATATATGTATTAACTTGCTCAGGTTGTCGAGAAAAATACATAGGCCAGACCAAAAACAGCCTCCGCCAACGCATGACTGTCCATAGATCCCAAATTAAAATACGGGAATGCAGGAAAATACCACTGAGTGAACACATTGATACCTGTGCCGCCCAAAATCATCCCAACTTCAGAATCTTTCCCCTCTACAAATTTAAAGATAATGCCACCCACACCCAGCGCATCAGCAAGGAATCTCACTTTATTAACAAATACGGACCCCGTCTAAACTCTTCTCCCTAAGACGAACCCACAACATACACACGTCAACATACATACCTACATCAGCATACATCTCTATCCACATATAAACACAATGACATATGTAAACACACATGTTCTATGGTGCAACACAAATATACACAAATTTGCATACCTTTTGATGTCTATAGATATAAACGTGCCGACACACACACATACATAAACGCACACATGCATTGCACACTGATGGGCACATACATATTTGTACACAAGTATTCCAATACGGCAGGGCCTAATGGATTCCCCATGCAGTACGTATAATCTGGACACTCACACACACCTTGGTATTATGCCAATACTATATATCATTTCACACCTTTTATTCTTAAGGTTTTTGATGTTCTATTGAGAGAATCGTTTTTACTGAAAATATCGAACGTACACCATTTTTACCAGTATCACAAAAATACTGGTCACCCCCCCCCCACACACACACATTCTCACACACACACACACACATATACACACACACATATACACACACACATACACATGCGTACATTAACATACAAAGAGACATATACACACACACACACACACACACTTCTCCGTATAAGACAAGAGCTGAAAAATATCTTTTAACATGTTAAAATATCCCCCACACACGTACAGACACATTCCTACTGACCATCCCTCTACCACGAATTACTCTGCTACACACACACACACACACTTGTCTTAATAGGCATTTGAACTGTCAACAGGCTGCGGTTCGCACACACATCCCTACTGACCATTATCACAACGAACCTCTTTACTACTACTACACACACACACACACATATTTATTTTGAAAGACTTATTTTTCAGTGACTTCTCAATCAGCCGACACAAACCTACATTTGGCGCAAAATCAATTTTTAACATTCACATGACCTCTACCGACCAATCAAAATTGTTTTGACCACAAGAATTTTTGCAACACGAATTAGCGCGAAACTTATTTTAATACATCTGGAGCCACTTTTTGCACAAAAAACAGGTAGAATTTCCAAAACTAATCAGATTAGAGCAAACATCACGAGCGCTCTATCTCAAAATTATTTTTGAAAAGCATTAGAAATGCGCAACCGGTAAAACTTAAAACCAAAACTGAATACTAACCAATACTATTACTAATTCTCACTTATTCCTAATTAAACTATTTTTCACTGGGAACAATTTGTCAGCATTTTCTTTTCCGTTTACCAATATATATATATATATATATATATATATATATATATATATATATATATATATATATATATATATATATATATATATATATATATATATATGTATATATATATATATATGTGTGTGTGTGTGAGTGTGTGTGTGTGTAAGTAAGTAGCGTGTGTGTGTTTGTTTGTATGTATGAGTGTTGGTGTGCTCGCGCGTATGTATGTGTGTGTGTGCGCGTGTGTGTATGTCGTACGTATAAGTGTCAATAAGTGAGCTTTTTCATGCACGTGGACATAGAAATAGTCGGGCTGGATGCCCCATTGCGCAGTTAAATCACTGGAAATGAAGAACCCCTAGCCCTTGTCAGGGCATTCTTCTAGGAGACGGCATCTCAGGAAACTGGGTTAACTCCGACATAAAACCTGCGGCTCAGTAATTACCGATGATGTTGATCTTTTCTTCTTTTCGGGTTATAGCTACTGTCGCTCAGAGAATGGGATTGGCTCAGTGCACAGCCTTTCCTCACTTTAAAAATATTCGTCACGCACAGGCATTGCACGATTGCATTAATTAATAATTATTAAGGGGGATGTTATCGATAATTTCAGGCCCATAACCCTGCTAAACGCAGAGTTCAAGATTTTGGCCAAGGTGTTAGCAACGAGGTTAGCGCTTGTCGTCAAGGGTCTGGTTGGAGAGGCGTAGACATACGCCATTCCGGACAGATCCATACACAACAACCTCCACCTCATGCGATACATCATAGAGAGGGTGGTTAAGAAACCTGGCACGAGTGGGCTGATCAACTTGGATCAATCCAAAACATTCGATAGGGTCGACCATCGGTACCTGGCGGCGGTCCTCGAGGCAGCCGGTTTCGGGTCCGTTTTCAGGGGTTGGATCACAGTGATGTACAGCAACATCTGCTCAGTTGTGAGGGTGAACGGTCACCTGTCGCAACCGTTCAGCATCATGCGCTCAGTCCGCCAGGGTTGTCCCCTCTCGTCCCTCTTGTACGTATTGGCTCTCGAGCCGTTACTGCACAAACTGGGGGCGATGAGGGGCGTCCCATGCGAACTAGGAAGCGGGAAATCCGAGTCGGCTTACGCTGACGTGGTGGTGTCGAGCACCAGACACGTCCAGATGCTCGGCACCGCTCTCAAGGAACACGAAGCGGTGACAGGAGCAAAAATAAACCAGGAAAAGTCGGTGGGCTTGCAACTCGGCACCTGGAGAGGCAAGTCCATGCCGTCCGACAGCGTCGTGGGGCGTGGGACGGATGGACCGGTTAAATTGCTCGGGGTCTGGTTCGAACCGGACCTCCAGATGGAGAAAAACTGGAACGAGGTGACGAGCAGGGTGGCCTCCCTCACCCAGAAATGGGCCGAGAGGAAGCTGTCCTTGAAAGGTCGGACGGAGGAGGCGAATGCGTACATCGCATCCGTCATCTGCTACCGCCTCACCGACGTCCCTTGCTCCGGCCCAACTCTCATCAAAATGGAGCGCCTCCTCTTCCGATTTTTGTGGAAGGGACGCGCTTCCATGGTCAGACGATCCATCTGCTGTCAACACCCGTTGCGTGGAGGACTGGGCATGCCATGGCTGATGATGCGCAAACATGCGCTGAGGCTGCGACATCTCTGGTGCTTCCTTGACGGTGAACAGGTGTGGTCGCCGTTCGCCAGGCACGTTTTCCCACAGCTCGTCTTCTTGACGGAGCTGCAGTCCTGGGTCAGAAAATGACCGAGGGATAGCGCTTGGAAACTGGAATGTCTCCAGGCGCTCACTGCCCTCTCCCAGCTGGGCACCAGTATCGGTGGAACATCCACCTCGGCGTTCTATAGAGGACTATTGGAGGGGAAGAGCGACGACATTCTCGGAGAGATCCTGGGCGTCGAAGAAGATCAGCTGTTTTCTCTCTTCCTGAGAACTTTCAGCCCGGGGCCTATGGATAACTTCCAAAAATCCCTGGCCTGGCAGTGCTACCGGGGAGCGCTGCCGGTTCGAGATAAGCTCTACAGGCACGGAAGTGCCGTCAGCTGAGCCTGTCCGAGATGCGCGCATAGCGACGAAACCGTTGTGCACGCACTCGTTCAGTGCCCGAGCATTGCTGACTTGTGGGGCTATGTCGAACAGTTGCTGTCGCGTGTGGGACTGATCAGGTTGTCGACTGAGTCCATTGTGCAGATGGTCTCACCGTCTTCCTTCGAGGAGGAAGGGCAGGTGGTTTTCATCTGCCTGGTGGCCATGGCGAAAGAGAGTGTGTGGTGGACAAGGTTAAAAGGGTTAAAGACAGACACTTTCCTCTTCGGCGAATCCCTAATTAACTTTTTCAAGTTTCACTTGAAGAGGAAAATCAGGGTGGAGAGGCAAGTGCTGCCTTCTAGCAAGTTTGTTGAAAGGTGGGTGAATGTAGCGAGAATGGTCCGAGTGAATATACTCTGAATATACGTCTGTAGTTTGAGAGATGGAAAAATTGGGAGAGGGCGCTTGCCCTGGTAGTCAGGGTGGCCGTGGTCTTTTGTGTGGTTTTCGACACGAGTAACCCTATCGGGCAATGTGATCGGTGGAAACTCCACCTTGGCGTTCTATAGGGGATTAGTGGAGGGGAAGAGCGACGACGTACTTGGAGAAACTCTAGGCGTCGACGAAAATCAACTAGCCAATCTCTTCGGAAGGACTTTCGGGCCGGGGCCTATGGACAACTTCCAGAAATCCCTGGCCTGGCAGTGCTACCGAGGAGCTTTGCCAGTTCGGGATAAACTCTACAGGCATGGAGGTGCCGTCAGCCGGGCATGTCCGAGATGCGCACAGGGCGACGAAACCGTCCTGTACGCACTCGTCCAGTGTCCGAGCATTGCTGACTTGTGGGTTTATGTCGAACACCTGCTGTCACGCGTAGGACGGATCCAGCTATCAGCTGAGTCCATCGTGAGGATTGCCCCGCCCTCTTCCTTTAGCCGGGAAGGGCAGGCAGTTTTTATCTGTCTGGTGGCCATGGCGAAAGAGATAGTATGGTGGACACGTTTGAAAGGGCTGAAGACGAGCACTTTGATGATCTTTTGAATCAGCCGTCTGTCGTCAGTGAAGATTTCCTCAATCTCATTCCAGAAAGTCCTGTGAAAGTAGCTCTCGCAGAACCTCCGACGCTTGTGGAGGTTGCAGTGGCTATTTCGAAGCAGAACAGTGGAAGATCTCCAGGTATGGATGGCATGCATGCTGAGCTCCTACAATATGGTGGTGAGAGGCTCCTGCAACATCTTCACTCTTTGTTTGGCAGGATATGGGCTAATGAATCCGTACCTGAGGACTGGAGGGATGCAGTAATGGTGGACTTGTACAAGGGAAAGGGTAACAGGAATGATTGTGGGAACTACATTGCTTTCTGTCGTAGGGAAAGTTTTATGTAGGGTGCTTCTGGACCGGCTGCTGACACACATTGCAGATTGTGTTCTTCCTGAAAGTCAATCTGGTTTTCGTGTTGGACGCTGCACTACTGATATGATCTTCTCAGCTAGACAGCTCAAGGAGAAGTGCATGGAACAAGGTTTGGATCTGTATCAGGTTTTTGTCGATCTGACAAAAGCTTTCGATACTGTTAACAAAGATGCATTATGGAAGGTTCTCCAGAAACTTGGTTGCCCTGATAAGTTCCTAGCTTTAGTTATGTCTTTTCATGACGACATGAAGGCTTGGGTTAATGTCGGAGCCTATCTCAGTAAAAAATGGAGTGAAACAGGGGGATATTCAAGCACCGACCCTGTTTGCCATATACTTTGCAATGGTTTTCTATATTGCATTCAGGAATTGCGGCATGGTGTTTACATCCGATATCGAACCTCAGGCAGCATATTTAACATCAGGCGCTTTGCTGCAAAAACAAAAGTATTTACATCAATCATAAGAGACCTCTTGTATGCAGATGATTGCGATCTTGTAGCGCGCACAGAGAGTCATGCAGCACATTTTGAATGTATTTTCTGATGCTTGCACTGCCCTAGGATTGACTGACAGTCTCAAGAAAACCGTCGTAATGTACCGACCTGCTCCAGGTAAGCAGTACAGTGAACCAAATATCTATGTGTATGGTAAACAACTTGGAGTGGTTGATCAGTTTGTATACCTGGGAAGCACGTCAATTGATACAGCACCCTTGATAATGAAATCCCACTAAGGATTAGGAAAGCAAGTGATGCTTTCGGAAAGCTAGAAAGGCAACTCTGGGGTCGGCGAGACATATGCAAGAAGACAAAGGTAAAGGTGTTCAAGGCATGTGTGCTCTCGTCTCTTCTTTATGCCTGCGAGACCTAGGTCACATATCGACACCACCTTAAGCAATTGGAGCGTTTCCATTAGATGTGTCTCAGACGGATCCATGGCGTTCACTGGAAAGACCACATCAGTGATGTCGAGATTTTGGAAAGCTCTATGTGTGATAGTATAGAAGCTCTTGTGCTTAAGCAACGTCTCCGTTGGAGTGGTCACCTTGCCAGGATGAAGGATTCTAGAATACCAAAACAACTCTTTTATGGAGAGTTAGTTAAAGGAAAACGACCGCCACATAAACCCCAAAAGAGGTATAAGGGTTCCTTGAAAGCCTCTTTGAAAGACGCTAACATCTCTACTGCTACATGGGAAAATATTGCTGCTGATCGTAATAAATGGAGAAAGATTGTATATGAGGGAAAAGTTGCCTTTGAGGCATCTCGAATCGCATTCGAGGAAGTAAAGCGGGATGTGAGAAAGAGCATTGCTGTTGCACTTCCAGACGGCGAGGGTCCTCCTATGGTGCTGACATGCAGCGTCTGTGCGAGACTCTGCCTAAGCAAAGCTGGACTCGAAAGTCATCTTCGCAGCCAGAAAGTAAGACCAGTGGTTGACTACCAGGCTGCTGTTGGAGATGCTACTCATCATGCTTGCCAAACATGTGGTAGAGAATGTAAATCAGCAGGAGGGCTCAAACGACATGCAAAAGTATATGAACTCCAAACACAGCCGGCTATTCCCAGTGAATGATTTGGTTGCCGACTCTGTGCAAGATATTTTAGATCATTGGCTGGGCTAAAAAGCCACATTCGATCGCAGCGCTGTTAATTGCTATCGTGTGTGTATGTATAGATATGTTTATGTGTCTGCTTGTGTGTGTGTATATATATATATGTATATTATTATTGTTGTTGTCGTTATTATTATTGTTGTTATTATTATTATTGGCAACATGACCCTCCCAAAGTATAAGAATATCGTTTTCAACACACGTTTTCAGATAAAGAATCTTGCGAAACAAATTCAGAAACGAATTATTATTATTGTTATTATTATGTTGTTTTTTTTCTCGTGCAATGGCCATACTCGATAACGAGGGGGCAGCCATCATGTATGTATGTATCACGGCACAGGCATTGCTTTATATCTGGAGATCTCTCTGCACTTGTCGTCACATGGTACCATGGGCCCAGCACTATGTGTCAATAATTGTCACAAGTGTAGTGTTTGTACCAGAGTTTTCAAGTCGCTGGCTGGACTAAAAAGTCACACTCGTTCAGCGCATCGGTAGGGGTTCTCCTACATGGATATAAAGTAGTGGCCGTACTCGAAAACGAGTTGGCAGCCACCATGTATGTATGTATGTATGTATGTATGTATGTATGTATGTATGTATGTATGTATGTATGTATGTATGTGAATATGTTCTGGTTTTATAATTTTATAATTTTTTGCCAATAGAGAGAGAATCAGTTCCTAACATAGACATAAGTCTCTCTCATTGGAATTTACACAACATCAACTAGGTAGATATGTATGTACGGTCACTCTTGAGTGCTACTGGTAACATGTAACCCAGTACAACCTGTCTCATTTTCGGGCGTCGGCGACTAAACCGGCAATCCCACCAAGCTTGCTTGGTGAGGGGGCGAGGAGGGGTGGTGGTGATATTTGGACACCCCGCGGGGGATGAAATACAAGACCCGGTAAAGGGCGGAGGAACACAGCAGAGTCAATGGCCATCCAAATAGTAGTTGTTGTTTTTTTTTTTCACCTGGGAGTGAAAGGCCCCCTGTTGTCACAACACCTTTCTAAGAGAGGGAAACTCTGGAAATAAACCTACGGCGTCGGAAGCCTCTGATGATGTTGACCAGTTCTCCTTTTCGGGTAGTGTTTTCGAGAGTGGGATTGGTCGAGTGCAAGGCCTTTCCACACTTAAAAAACCTTCAAAGCACAGGCATTGCTTGTTCAGGACATGTTACAGGTTTGTGTGGCTGCCCATGGCCTAAAGGTGCACAATTTTCTGTAATCTGACAAGCGATTACAATACTCTTAGCAGGGTTTGCAGCCATCATGTATGTGTGTGTGTTTATGTATGTGTGCATGTATGCATATATGTATGTATATGTGTATGTGTATATGTATGTGTATGTGTATATATATATGTGTGTAATGCATGTATATGTATGTATGTCTGTTATATGTCTGTATGTCTGTATGTTTGTATGTGTATGTGTGTATGTATGTATCTGTATGTATGTATGTATGTGCGTGTGCGTATATGTATGTATGTATGTGTGTATGTGTGTATGTATGTACGTGTGCGTGTGTGTATGTAAGTATGTATTTATTAGTGTATGTATGTAGTGTGTGTAATGTATATGTATATTTATGTATGTGTGTGAGTGTGTGTGTATGTATGTGTGTATATTGAACAATGAAAATAAAACCAAAGTCAAAGATAGGTTCTTATTTAGTTCGTTGTATTACGATCGTTTCAGAGGGTTGATTCACCAGTATATTGATTAGCAGGGGGTGGTTATGTCATAACCACTTCTAGAGCAGACTGTACCGCTGATTATATCAACTGGAACATTCGTCGTCGGAATCGGAATTGACGGAGATCCTACACATACACACAGACACACACATAACACACACACAAACATACACACCACACACACATACATACACACTACACCACACATATACACAACACACACTCAAACACACACGCACATACACAGGCACACACACAAACACACACACCACACAGACACACACACACAAACACACACACATACACATACACACGCATACACACACAAACACACACATCACACACACGCATATACACACATACACACACACCACACGCACACATACACACACCACACAAACACACGCACATACACATACACACACACAAACACACATACACCACACACATACACATACACACAAACAAACACATACACACACGCAACACACACACACACACACACACACGAACACACACCACACGCACACACGCGCGCACACATACACACACACAACAACACACACACAACACACATACACACAATAACACACACACATATACTGAAACACACACACATACACACAAACAAACACATACACACACACGCCACACACAATAACACACTCACACACACGCACACACATACACACAATAACGCACACACATACACACAGATACACACACATATATACCAACACAAACACAGACACACACACACCAACACACACACAATAACACACACACACACACACACACGCGCGCGCGCGCGCGCGCACACCCACACGCATACCAACACACACACACACATACAGAAACAAACGCGCACACGCGAGCGTACATACGCATTCACACAGGTGCATAAACACATACTTACACGATAGATCGATCGATCGAATCGAACAAGAGTGTGTAGCGGGTGGGGGGGGGGGGGGGTCTGGTCGTATCCCCCCCTCCCCTCCCTCAAATGTTTCCATTGGTCTTTCCATTGCTGATACTATCTACCGGTCGCAACTCCAGGTAGAAAGAGCAACGTGAAATAAAGTGTCTTGTTCAAGGCAGAGGTATAACTAGAGTATGGTAAACATGGCATGAGCCATGGGCGCAACTTGAAGGGAATAGGAGCACATTCTATTAAAGTCAGATAAGCTACTGTCGGAGAGTGGAAAAAAAAAGAAACTTCTTCAGATGTCTGATCTGTCTTTGATTATCACTGCCCTTTTTTTGTAATGTGGGCACCAATGTAAATTAGCGTTTACGGTCCACCTGGTGATGAGCCATATCGTTGTAACCAGGTCAAGATGTTTCTTCATCCCATCTTGGCATAGAGTTTCAGCTCGTCCACAAAGAAATTATGCGTTAGGTATTTCTGTCCTCCTGTGAGCCAATGATGTATCCCTCACATTTGTTGAGCAGAAAGGACAAGGGGTTTAATGACAAGATGAATAATATCACTGAAATATACCATTTATATAAATTATTGAGCCTCCATAGCTAAAAACTAAAGAATACAGTGCTGGGAACTACATGACCGCATAGTCATACCTCATAGTATGACTTGTCAAATATTCTACTAGGGTTTTAATATTTTGCCAAAGATCAGTATTACACAGATCACTCCCTTTAACTACACAAACACTTTTGCAAATACTTCACGTATACTTAGGAATAAAGCAGCTATGGGCAACCTATTTCGAGAAGCGGGCCACATGAGATATGGCTCATCACCAGGTGGACCGTAAGCGCTAATTTACATTGGTGCCCACATTACAAAAAAAGGGCAGTGACTATGTTTTGATTTCTTTCTTCAGAATTCGTACACCTTGTTTTCCTCGATCGTAAAAATGATAGAAAGATAAATTACGACTGAAAAGTTGGGGTAAAAAAATCAGAAAGATTTCACTTAGGTGACTTAGGCGAGCCATTCAAAAAGCTTCGCGGGCCGCAGGTTGCCCATGATTGGCATAAAGGATACCTGTAGAACAAATGAAAATGTCAAATATTTGGACAGAGGCACAATTTCACTGCTTGCCATAGGGAGACTTGCCAACCTCTAAAAACCCAAACGGGAGAGTACCATGAAGAAAAAAAATAACCCAAAACGGGGAGAAACGAAGCAAAATAGGGATATTCTACATAATTGTTCCTACTTTTGGCACAAGGCCAGCAATTAACCAGTGCATTACTGGTACTTTATTTTATCGACCCCGTAAGGATGAAAGGCAAAGTCAACCTCGGCGGGATTTGAACTCAGATCGTTAAGGGACGTAACTATGCTGGAAAGCATGGCGTCCGACCCCCTACTGATACTGCCAATTCACAATGAGAGAGAGACAGGAAGAGAGAGGCAGACATAATGAGAGAGAGAGACAAACATATTGAGAAAGAGAGAGAGACAGACAGACTGCAGACATAATGAAAGAGAGAGAGAGTGAGAGAGAGAGAGACAATTGTTTCTACTTTTGGTACAAGGCCAGCAATTATCCCAGTGCATTACTGATACTTTATTTTATCAACCCCGTAAGGATGAAAGGCAAAGTCAACCTCGGCGGGATTTGAACTCAGATCGTTAAGGGACGTAACTATGCTGGAGAGCATGGCGTCCAACCCTCTACCGATACTGCCAATCCTCCGCTCACAAGAGGAGACATCTCTCACTCACTCTAAAGTGGGTGGGAGATCTCCCCGTCTGACAGGGTGAGTTGACATTTCTGCATAGGCAACATTTTCCCCTAGATATGCCTCTGTGGCATATCTAGGGAAATAACGCATTAGCCGGTCGGGTTTGGGTATCGAACTCGCAACCTCGCAATTGCGAATCCAACTCTTTAACCAGTAAGCCGCGCGCCTTCACACACACACACACACACGCACGCGCGCACACACACACGCACACGCCTACACACACTACGCACACGCGCTCACACACACACACACACTCACACACACACACACACACACACACACACACACACACACACACACACACACACACACACACACACACACACACACACACACATATATATATATATATATTTATAAACCCGTAGAGAAAATATTTATTATAAGAACAGACTCAAGTTTAAGCAAAGAATCGCTGCTTTCACCCTTAACGGGATCTTCTGATCTATTATTTTTATCTAAAGACATTTTTTCCAATTCCATTCCGCCCGTCCCCTCAATCTATCTTATTTCTCATTCTTCTTCTGATGAACGACTAGAGTCCGAAACGTTAAGACCCTCTTCCTGCTATATCAAGCGTTAACCTAATATATTCCTTCCTATACCGATTGTGTTGTTATTTCTGTTTACCTTTTACATACATATATACACACACACACACACACACACATATATATATATATATATATATATATATATATATATATAGAGAGAGAGAGAGAGAGAGTAATAATGGTTTCTTATATAGGCACAAGGCCAGTAATTTTGGGGGTGGGAAAAATCGCTTAAATCGACCCCAGTACGTTACTGGTACTTTATTTTATTCACCCCCCGTAAGGATGAAAGGCAAAGTTAACCTCGGCAGGATTTGAACTCAGATCATAAAGGACCGTAACAATGAGGGAAAGAAAAGAAAAAATAGTGAGGAGAGAGGAAGAAAGAGGAAAAAGGAAAGAGAAAAAAAACGAAGTAAACAAACCGAATGGAATTGGGACACAGAGCAATGGCACATGCAAGTGAGTAACCGAGGAACATATATAATAAGTTACAACGAACCGATTAGACCTAAGTCTTGTGGTCGAATAACAAGGGGCGATGTTGTTCCGTGCGATCTCAGTAGAGTGAGTAGAGAGAGAGAGAGAGAGAGAGAGAGAGAGAGAGAGAGAGAGAGAGGAAGCAACCGGAATTGAGAGGGGAAAGGGAAAGGGAGATAATCCAAAAGCGTTTTACGACATGTGTGAAATATGTTACTGTAAACAAAATTTAAGATGGTATTATGGACGAAACAAAAGAAGAACCCCTTCATCAGCTGTTAACTGCAGATCATAGATGTTTCGGCGCTTAAAACAGAACATCGAAAGCAATCAGCAGCGCGCCCAAGGTCTTTTATCAATCAAAAGGCCACGAGGAAAAGAAAAGAAAATATAGTGAGGAGAGAGGAATAAGATATGACGAGCTTTTGATTCCAGAGTCGGACCAGATCGATACAGATAGAACCTTGCGGACGTCATGCTTTGCAGTATAGAGTTACGGGCCTTTCCGATCTGAGTTCAAATCCCGCCTTGGTTAACTTTGCCTTTCATCCTTACGGGGTCGATAAAATAAAGTACCAGTAATGCACTGGGTAATTGCTGGTATTGTGCCAAAAGTAAAAACAATTATTGTATTACACTTTCTCTTACTCTTCACCTCGATACTGAGTCTTCACCTGGGTGAACCTACAGTAACTTCGTGTTATACTCCCTGTATATATATATATATATATATATATATATATATATATATATATATATATATATATATATATATATATATATATATATATATATATATATATATATATTAGTATATTTACCAACATATGCGTACAGACGTACACTAATGCTAGCAAATACACAAGTTATGTCATAGTACCTAGGTGGTTCAATGCAGGAGGATGCAGAACAATTATATGAAAGACGTAAAATAAGAAAATTTTAAAAATTAAAAATTAACTTACTTACTAAAATTTTAGTAAGTAAGTTAATTTTTAATTTTTAAAATTTTCTTATTTTACGTCTTTCATATATATATACAGGGGGGAAGAAAAAATGGCTTCACTTGTGCTTTCAACAAATTTATTTTCTTCACAGAATCCAAAAAGAATTTTTTTCCGGATTAGAAAAAAATTTTTTCTTAAAAAAAATTATTTTATAAATTAAGTTGTTGGTTGTTGGTTAGGTCTTAGGAGTTCTTGGTTAACGTAGGAGGTATTGTTTCGTTTTTAGAACGACCTTTCACGCTGAGGTGCGCTTGTCAAACTGATGTGTATGTGGTGTGTTGTTCCATATATAGGGATTTAATATGTCTGTGGTGTGGTGGGGGTTTCTTTTCTCCCCCGATAATAAGTGTATGGGTGTAGGTGTGTTGAAAAAGTGTTAATAGCAGTAATGAGTTGAGACGGTGAGTAGGGTTGGGTGGGGAGAAATGTAGCAAGTGCGGCCTGCCCCGGTCATTCTCGAAAAATTCCTTTATTCAGGGGAAAAAGCTTTTAGTATTCCTTTTGTGTTGAGAATGGTCACAGGCAAATCGCACCTGCCAAGTTTGTAAATAATTATTTTTTTCTTTTTTTCTGAAGAATTTTTCTACGTCCATCCCAAAATTAGTCCTTTGTTCAACACACACATATGTGCGTATATACGTACATGCACACACGGGCATATGTAGGAATATATAGGCACACACCATCAATCACACACCCATGAACAAATACATCCACATACATACACAAAAACATATAGAGACACATATAAAAACACATATACACATACGTACACACACGAATATGTACTCATACCTCCACATGGGTATATATATATATATATATATATATATATATATATATATATATATATATATATATATATATACATATACATATATATACATATACATATACACGCATATACACATACATACATATACACATACACACACATATATATATATATATATATATATATATATACATACATATACATACATATACATACATACACATACATATACACACATAAAGATACATAACTAAATATACATATATACACATACACGCACACATATACACACACACACACACACACACGTGTACACACACACACACACACACACACACACACACATACATATGTCCGTATATATACCTCCGTTCACACATACATGCATACACACACACATACACACATACATATATATATACACATATATAGAGAGAGGCATACACACACACATACATATATATATATATATATATATATATATATATATATATATATTGGAATAAATGCTCTGAAATAGCGATATATATGTGAGTATAGACATAGAATATTCGAAAATATTCTGTATGTTTATAATAAACATTTTGAAGACCTAATCGCTATAGAATAGAATACGTCACGTATTACAATTAGATTCTCGATAAAAGCAAGGGAAGTAATCTACGCGTTTCATTCTTGTTAGAATTCATCAGGACTACATATCCAGTGCTTTTATCGAGAATGACACAGCTAGAGACTTATAGAATACTTAGCTGTGTACTGGAACTGGTTTGAAAGAGCGGTTGCCGGTCCGGCAGAAATTAGAAATTGGAATAAATGCTCTGAAATAGCGATATATATGTGAGTATAGACATAGAATATTCGAAAATATTCTGTATGTTTATAATAAACATTTTGAAGACCTAATCGCTATAGAATAGAATACGTCACGTATTACAATTAGATTCTCGATAAAAGCAAGGGAAGTAATCTACGCGTTTCATTCTTGTTAGAATTCATCAGGACTACATATCCAGTGCTTTTATCGAGAATGACACAGCTAGAGACTTATAGAATACTTAGCTGTGTACTGGAACTGGTTTGAAAGAGCGGTTGCCGGTCCGGCAGAAATTAGAAATTGGAATAAATGCTCTGAAATAGCGATATATATGTGAGTATAGACATAGAATATTCGAAAATATTCTGTATGTTTATAATAAACATTTTGAAGACCTAATCGCTATAGAATAGAATACGTCACGTATTACAATTAGATTCTCGATAAAAGCAAGGGAAGTAATCTACGCGTTTCATTCTTGTTAGAATTCATCAGGACTACATATCCAGTGCTTTTATCGAGAATGACACAGCTAGAGACTTATAGAATACTTAGCTGTGTACTGGAACTGGTTTGAAAGAGCGGTTGCCGGTCCGGCAGAAATTAGAAATTGGAATAAATGCTCTGAAATAGCGATATATATGTGAGTATAGACATAGAATATTCGAAAATATTCTGTATGTTTATAATAAACATTTTGAAGACCTAATCGCTATAGAATAGAATACGTCACGTATTACAATTAGATTCTCGATAAAAGCAAGGGAAGTAATCTACGCGTTTCATTCTTGTTAGAATTCATCAGGACTACATATCCAGTGCTTTTATCGAGAATGACACAGCTAGAGACTTATAGAATACTTAGCTGTGTACTGGAACTGGTTTGAAAGAGCGGTTGCCGGTCCGGCAGAAATTAGAAATTGGAATAAATGCTCTGAAATAGCGATATATATGTGAGTATAGACATAGAATATTCGAAAATATTCTGTATGTTTATAATAAACATTTTGAAGACCTAATCGCTATAGAATAGAATACGTCACGTATTACAATTAGATTCTCGATAAAAGCAAGGGAAGTAATCTACGCGTTTCATTCTTGTTAGAATTCATCAGGACTACATATCCAGTGCTTTTATCGAGAATGACACAGCTAGAGACTTATAGAATACTTAGCTGTGTACTGGAACTGGTTTGAAAGAGCGGTTGCCGGTCCGGCAGAAATTAGAAATTGGAATAAATGCTCTGAAATAGCGATATATATGTGAGTATAGACATAGAATATTCGAAAATATTCTGTATGTTTATAATAAACATTTTGAAGACCTAATCGCTATAGAATAGAATACGTCACGTATTACAATTAGATTCTCGATAAAAGCAAGGGAAGTAATCTACGCGTTTCATTCTTGTTAGAATTCATCAGGACTACATATCCAGTGCTTTTATCGAGAATGACACAGCTAGAGACTTATAGAATACTTAGCTGTGTACTGGAACTGGTTTGAAAGAGCGGTTGCCGGTCCGGCAGAAATTAGAAATTGGAATAAATGCTCTGAAATAGCGATATATATGTGAGTATAGACATAGAATATTCGAAAATATTCTGTATGTTTATAATAAACATTTTGAAGACCTAATCGCTATAGAATAGAATACGTCACGTATTACAATTAGATTCTCGATAAAAGCAAGGGAAGTAATCTACGCGTTTCATTCTTGTTAGAATTCATCAGGACTACATATCCAGTGCTTTTATCGAGAATGACACAGCTAGAGACTTATAGAATACTTAGCTGTGTACTGGAACTGGTTTGAAAGAGCGGTTGCCGGTCCGGCAGAAATTAGAAATTGGAATAAATGCTCTGAAATAGCGATATATATGTGAGTATAGACATAGAATATTCGAAAATATTCTGTATGTTTATAATAAACATTTTGAAGACCTAATCGCTATAGAATAGAATACGTCACGTATTACAATTAGATTCTCGATAAAAGCAAGGGAAGTAATCTACGCGTTTCATTCTTGTTAGAATTCATCAGGACTACATATCCAGTGCTTTTATCGAGAATGACACAGCTAAAGACTTATAGAATACTTAGCTGTGTACTGGAACTGGTTTGAAAGAGCGGTTGCCGGTCCGGCAGAAATTAGAAATTGGAATAAATGCTCTGAAATAGCGATATATATGTGAGTATAGACATAGAATATTCGAAAATATTCTGTATGTTTATAATAAACATTTTGAAGACCTATTCTATGTCTATACATATTCTATGTCTATACATATAGACATATTCTATGTCTATACTCACATATATATCGCTATTTCAGAGCATTTATTCCAATTTCTAATTTCTGCCGGACCGGCAACCGCTCTTTCAAACCAGTTCCAGTACACAGCTAAGTATTCTATAAGTCTCTAGCTGTGTCATTCTCGATAAAAGCACTGGATATGTAGTCCTGATGAATTCTAACAAGAATGAAACGCGTAGATTACTTCCCTTGCTTTTATCGAGAATCTAATTGTAATACGTGACGTATTCTATTCTATAGCGATTAGGTCTTCAAAATGTTTATTATAAACATACAGAATATTTTCGAATATTCTATGTCTATACTCACATATATATCGCTATTTCAGAGCATTTATTCCAATTTCTAATTTCTGCCGGACCGGCAACCGCTCTTTCAAACCAGTTCCAGTACACAGCTAAGTATTCTATAAGTCTCTAGCTGTGTCATTCTCGATAAAAGCACTGGATATGTAGTCCTGATGAATTCTAACAAGAATGAAACGCGTAGATTACTTCCCTTGCTTTTATCGAGAATCTAATTGTAATACGTGACGTATTCTATTCTATAGCGATTAGGTCTTCAAAATGTTTATTATAAACATACAGAATATTTTCGAATATTCTATGTCTATACTCACATATATATCGCTATTTCAGAGCATTTATTCCAATTTCTAATTTCTGCCGGACCGGCAACCGCTCTTTCAAACCAGTTCCAGTACACAGCTAAGTATTCTATAAGTCTCTAGCTGTGTCATTCTCGATAAAAGCACTGGATATGTAGTCCTGATGAATTCTAACAAGAATGAAACGCGTAGATTACTTCCCTTGCTTTTATCGAGAATCTAATTGTAATACGTGACGTATTCTATTCTATAGCGATTAGGTCTTCAAAATGTTTATTATAAACATACAGAATATTTTCGAATATTCTATGTCTATACTCACATATATATCGCTATTTCAGAGCATTTATTCCAATTTCTAATTTCTGCCGGACCGGCAACCGCTCTTTCAAACCAGTTCCAGTACACAGCTAAGTATTCTATAAGTCTCTAGCTGTGTCATTCTCGATAAAAGCACTGGATATGTAGTCCTGATGAATTCTAACAAGAATGAAACGCGTAGATTACTTCCCTTGCTTTTATCGAGAATCTAATTGTAATACGTGACGTATTCTATTCTATAGCGATTAGGTCTTCAAAATGTTTATTATAAACATACAGAATATTTTCGAATATTCTATGTCTATACTCACATATATATCGCTATTTCAGAGCATTTATTCCAATTTCTAATTTCTGCCGGACCGGCAACCGCTCTTTCAAACCAGTTCCAGTACACAGCTAAGTATTCTATAAGTCTCTAGCTGTGTCATTCTCGATAAAAGCACTGGATATGTAGTCCTGATGAATTCTAACAAGAATGAAACGCGTAGATTACTTCCCTTGCTTTTATCGAGAATCTAATTGTAATACGTGACGTATTCTATTCTATAGCGATTAGGTCTTCAAAATGTTTATTATAAACATACAGAATATTTTCGAATATTCTATGTCTATACTCACATATATATCGCTATTTCAGAGCATTTATTCCAATTTCTAATTTCTGCCGGACCGGCAACCGCTCTTTCAAACCAGTTCCAGTACACAGCTAAGTATTCTATAAGTCTCTAGCTGTGTCATTCTCGATAAAAGCACTGGATATGTAGTCCTGATGAATTCTAACAAGAATGAAACGCGTAGATTACTTCCCTTGCTTTTATCGAGAATCTAATTGTAATACGTGACGTATTCTATTCTATAGCGATTAGGTCTTCAAAATGTTTATTATAAACATACAGAATATTTTCGAATATTCTATGTCTATACTCACATATATATCGCTATTTCAGAGCATTTATTCCAATTTCTAATTTCTGCCGGACCGGCAACCGCTCTTTCAAACCAGTTCCAGTACACAGCTAAGTATTCTATAAGTCTCTAGCTGTGTCATTCTCGATAAAAGCACTGGATATGTAGTCCTGATGAATTCTAACAAGAATGAAACGCGTAGATTACTTCCCTTGCTTTTATCGAGAATCTAATTGTAATACGTGACGTATTCTATTCTATAGCGATTAGGTCTTCAAAATGTTTATTATAAACATACAGAATATTTTCGAATATTCTATGTCTATACTCACATATATATCGCTATTTCAGAGCATTTATTCCAATTTCTAATTTCTGCCGGACCGGCAACCGCTCTTTCAAACCAGTTCCAGTACACAGCTAAGTATTCTATAAGTCTCTAGCTGTGTCATTCTCGATAAAAGCACTGGATATGTAGTCCTGATGAATTCTAACAAGAATGAAACGCGTAGATTACTTCCCTTGCTTTTATCGAGAATCTAATTGTAATACGTGACGTATTCTATTCTATAGCGATTAGGTCTTCAAAATGTTTATTATAAACATACAGAATATTTTCGAATATTCTATGTCTATACTCACATATATATCGCTATTTCAGAGCATTTATTCCAATTTCTAATTTCTGCCGGACCGGCAACCGCTCTTTCAAACCAGTTCCAGTACACAGCTAAGTATTCTATAAGTCTCTAGCTGTGTCATTCTCGATAAAAGCACTGGATATGTAGTCCTGATGAATTCTAACAAGAATGAAACGCGTAGATTACTTCCCTTGCTTTTATCGAGAATCTAATTGTAATACGTGACGTATTCTATTCTATAGCGATTAGGTCTTCAAAATGTTTATTATAAACATACAGAATATTTTCGAATATTCTATGTCTATACTCACATATATATCGCTATTTCAGAGCATTTATTCCAATTTCTAATTTCTGCCGGACCGGCAACCGCTCTTTCAAACCAGTTCCAGTACACAGCTAAGTATTCTATAAGTCTCTAGCTGTGTCATTCTCGATAAAAGCACTGGATATGTAGTCCTGATGAATTCTAACAAGAATGAAACGCGTAGATTACTTCCCTTGCTTTTATCGAGAATCTAATTGTAATACGTGACGTATTCTATTCTATAGCGATTAGGTCTTCAAAATGTTTATTATAAACATACAGAATATTTTCGAATATTCTATGTCTATACTCACATATATATCGCTATTTCAGAGCATTTATTCCAATTTCTAATTTCTGCCGGACCGGCAACCGCTCTTTCAAACCAGTTCCAGTACACAGCTAAGTATTCTATAAGTCTCTAGCTGTGTCATTCTCGATAAAAGCACTGGATATGTAGTCCTGATGAATTCTAACAAGAATGAAACGCGTAGATTACTTCCCTTGCTTTTATCGAGAATCTAATTGTAATACGTGACGTATTCTATTCTATAGCGATTAGGTCTTCAAAATGTTTATTATAAACATACAGAATATTTTCGAATATTCTATGTCTATACTCACATATATATCGCTATTTCAGAGCATTTATTCCAATTTCTAATTTCTGCCGGACCGGCAACCGCTCTTTCAAACCAGTTCCAGTACACAGCTAAGTATTCTATAAGTCTCTAGCTGTGTCATTCTCGATAAAAGCACTGGATATGTAGTCCTGATGAATTCTAACAAGAATGAAACGCGTAGATTACTTCCCTTGCTTTTATCGAGAATCTAATTGTAATACGTGACGTATTCTATTCTATAGCGATTAGGTCTTCAAAATGTTTATTATAAACATACAGAATATTTTCGAATATTCTATGTCTATACTCACATATATATATATATATATATATACATATATATATACATATATGTACACATAAACACATACAGACACATACACACATATACATACATATACACATACATATATATCTATATATATATATATACACATACATATATATACATATATATATATACATACATATACATACACATACACATACAAGTACATACATACACACATACATATATACACATACACATACATACATACATATATATATATATATATATATATATATATATACATATATATACACATACACACACATACATACACACATACATATATACATATATACACATATATATGTGTACACACGAGCACATAAAGACACATATATACATACATATATATATATATATACATATATATACGTACATACATATACATACATATACACCACATACATATACACCACAGACATATTAAATCCCTATATATGGAACAACACACCACATACACATCAGTTTGACAAGCGCACCTCAGCGTGAAAGGTCTTTCTAAAAACGAAACAATACCTTCTACGTTAACCAAGAACTCCTAAGACCTAACCAACAACCAACAACTTAATTTATAAAATAATTTTTTTTAAGAAAAATTTTTTTTCTAATCCGGAAAAAAAAAATTCATTTTGGATTCTGTGAAGAAAATAAATTTGTTGAAAGCACAAGTGAAGCCATTTTTCTCCCCCCCCCTGTCTTAATATACCTAACTGTACCAAGGATTACACACATTTTCCAATATATATATATATATATATATATATATATATATATATATATGTGTAATAAACAACATAAGATGATTATTTCATTTACCAGTAGTTTCTTGAAAGCAAATAAATCTGCTTTCAGTCGTCAGAATGAAAACATCTTGGTGTTTTTATTGGTAAATGAAATAATCATCTTATGTTGTTTATTACATAAATAAGCTCTGTAACCTACATAGAGCACTCTTTTTTCCTGTACCTTTCCGACGGAATTACTTCATTTATATATATATATGTATATATATATAAACCATATATATATATCAGATTGGAGGTGGTAAAAAACAGTGATACAATTTCTCACCAGAGTACTCGATTCTTGGGGTAGTAGAGTGGGTGTAATAGGAAAAAAATTCAGGACCCCGATAGTTGAGCTCCGGCCGTTTCAACAGCTAGATCCAAAGACACACACACACACATATATATATATGAGGGTCGGCTGAAATATCTGTAGGCTGAAAAGTTCATAAGCTGACCAAGATACTCTCATGGAATGACCAAAATAGGTTTATTTTTCAACTTAGTCCCTGGAAAGAAACAATGCAGTTAATAATAAGAAGAGTTTGAAATTAATGCATTACAAGATTTCACAGCTTTAGCATCACTCCTTCATAGGCTGACCAAGATACTCTCATGGAATGACCAAATGTGGTTTATTTTTCAACATAGTCCCTAGAAAGAAACATTGCAGTTATTAATAAGAAGTGTTGAAATTAACACATGCAAGATTTCACAGCTCTAGCATCATTCCTTCATAGCTAGCCTATGAACGTTTCAACCCACCTTCGTACGTAAATATCAACTGAGAGATAATTTTGTGAAACCATAGGAAGGAGTTTATTAATTAGATAACTATCGCCTGCAAACATCCCCACCACCACCACCACCGCGTAAATTTAATATGAATACTATCTCCGACAGTAATGCCACAACTACAGTCATGTTGAATAACTGGTTATTCTTCTAACTATATCTTCTGAAGGCACCTTTTATTCGAATTCATAGAGATATCCGACTCAATACATAATTCATTTTACAAGGATTTGCTACAAACAGTATGGCTGAACACAACACCAACAACAAAATTAAGGAAGTATCGAAGACAAACAACAAGAAAGGAAAAAAACTTTATTCAGTTGTAGCTAAAGAAGAAACCGAAATTATAAATCGCATTTCTCTTGGAGTTGCGAACTTAATGATGATTTATTTAATTGTTATAAAATCGCAAAAAAACAATCCCTCCATTGGCTATATGAACAGAATGAAGGTACACTGGGACGAAATACACCCAGAGGTAAATTATTTCACAGCGAAACAATTACATCAACAAGCGACATTTGTTGAACGTAAAAATAAGATAAATAGTATTAATTGTAAGTCTTCCAGAACAAACATTGGATCAACAACACGTGCTACAGGTCGCCATGCTACTAGAATTCCTAGCAGCCAGGTCGAACAGCGCCTTGAAACAACAATGCCTGTAAGAAACTTGACACCACGTGTACCATCCTAGTCTACCTCGACTGTTGTGGAAAATACTATCGATAATGATAATAATCAAAAGTATAAACAATTGAAAATTTCCCCCAACGAAATCTTCCAGAGAGAAATTAATTCATGTATAAATATCTCTCTTGCTGAACGTATTAAAACGACAATATTTAATTTAAAAAAAAATAAAAAAATGAAATATTACGTGTTATTGACGAAATAGGGGTGAATATTTACGACGGATAAAACCCCCAACATTTTGGCAAATCAACGCCTGTTTATATGCCTTAGCAACGACAGTGAAGCATTATCTTGGTGATAGCAGGGATATTAATAAGAACAAAACACCACCAAAAATACCATCATATATAAATAAAATAGAAAAAAAGATTGCTGACCTACGAAAAACCATAGGATATGTGGCAATGCTCCTTACATGAAAAACAAACACAAAAAAACCTCACTCCTCACCAACAAAGAGTGAAAAATAAAATAAAGACGATGTTTGGTAACAGTAGAACCAGAACTCTCCAATATAAGCTGATCACCCTCAAACAAGAATTGAGAGCTGTCAGCGAAAAACGCCGATACATGAAGAAGGTAGATGAGAGAAAAGTGCTTAATAAAAGATTCAGACGAAACCAAACATCAGTCTATAGAGATATGAAGAACAAAATAATAAGCGTCACTGAGGCCCCGTCCCAGAAAGACATAGATTCCTTTTGGAGCAAAATACGGGGTGAAAAGAAGAATTTCAACCAAGATGCAGTGTGTCTAAGAGAAATCCGAAAGAACTATTCCTCCTACACTACAACAAAAACATACGAAATAAGTGAGGGTACCCTTGAGACTGTGATAGGAAAACTCCAAGATAAGAAAACACCAGGAAGAGACTTGATTGTCGGCTAGTGGTACAAAAAACTGATATTCTATCGGAGGTATCTTACTGACCTCTACCAATAGGTTCTTAAGGAAGATACACTTATACCAGAATGGTTGACAGCACAACATTACTGGTCCCCAAGAACAAAAACTACCGACCCATTGCATGATGTATAAGATGTATACAGCCTGCCTGAACCTATTCCTCCAAGATCACTGTGAAAATAATAACATCATCACAGACGAACAAGCAGCTGGAAAGAAAGGGGTTTGGGGATGTGCTGAACAACTCCTAATCAACAAAACTGCGATGTCGGAGGTGCGACAACTTAGGAGGAATATGGCTACAGTCTGGCTGGACTACAGGAAAGCTTTCGATTCTGTTCCCCACTCTTGGATGATAGAGGCCCTCCAACTTGCTAAAGTCCCACACATTATTGTCAGAGCCATAGAAGCTGTCTTCTTCTTGGGCTACTATCCTAAGGTTAAAGACAGAGAGGAAGGACTCTATTTTCACTGATAAAATAAAATATCGCAGGGGTATATTTCAGGAAGACAGTCTCTCTGTGATATTATTCATCTTGTCATTAAACCCCTTGTCCTTTCTGCTCAACAAACGTGAGGGATACATCATTGGCTCACAGGAGGACAGAAATGCCTAACCCATAATTTCTTTGTGGACGAGCTGAAACTCTATGCCAAGATGGGATGAAGAAACATCTTGACCTGGTTACAACGTTCTCAAAGGATATAGGAATGGAGTTTGGCCAAGATAAATGCTCATACATGACTGTAAAGCGGGGAAAACAACAACCCAATCTTGCAACATTGTCATCAAGAGCCTAACTGTTTCACCGATATCTGTTGAGGACTGCTACAGATACCTAGGGATAGATGAGAACATCCAATAATGGTATCTGAAATAAGGAACGCGTAACCATGGAATACTACACCCGATTAAGAAAGATCTGGTCATCGGAACTCTCTGCGCAAAACAAAACAGTGGCTCACAATGTGTTTGCTGTGCCTGTCCTAACACCAATGTTTGGAATACTCAATTGGACGATAGCCGAAATCCGAGCAGTTGATGTTGGTACTCGAAAAATACTAAACAACACCGGAAACTTCCACATCAACAGTGGCATAGACCACCTTTACTTGAAACGTTAGCAGGGAGGCAGAGGCCTAACATCAGTCCAGACAGCATTTGAATGTCGCATCATATCCCTCCGACAACATCTACGAACCTCGAAGCGTAGGAGCCCGTCTCTCGAGCAAGTCTATCTGCATGAAACAGATAAGATCATGAGAGTTGGGAAGGAACTCCTCGAGAGATATTCCCTGTGTGATAATCAAAAACTCACACCCAGGGAAGTCACTCAGCAGTATCGCAGTGAATCCATGGATGAAAATCTGCATGCTTATCAGCAAAAAATCATGCATGGATATGTTGCCAGGAAGCTCTAGAGTGAGAGTAATATAGATAAGGAAAGTAGTCTATCTTGGACCAACAACCGCTACATTGGCTCCCACTTTGAAGGATACGCCATTAGGAACACCTTCTTCCAGCACAAATACATATATAAATATATGTATACATGTATGTATTTATATATGTATGTATGTTATTCTGGTTTTATAATTTCACACATTTTTTCCCAATAGAGAGAGTCGGTTTCTAGAACAGAAGTCTGGTAAGGCCTCTCTATACGTATTTAGATCGGCTTTGCCATTCCTCTGTAATCACTCATTTCCATGTCAGGTTATCAATACCAACATGCGTATGGAAGTCTCTCATTAATACGAGACTAATCCCAAAAGTAAGGTCTCCAAAGCGATGGGGACGCAGAGGAACTGTTCGTGCGGCTGTTGGCGACACTGTTGTTATTGGTGCTTCCTTCACTCCCAAACAAGCATGCGCGCGCTTCGCTGGGATGCTCAATCTTGGCTTGGCAGCCATTGAGAATGGAGGTCCTGTTGAACGCTACCGCCAAGTGCGAATTTCGCGCAGTTATTATATACGAGGGCAATCCCAAAGTAAGGTCACCTTCCGAGGAAAACATGCCTAAAGATCGGCGGATCACTCTCGATGCTCTCTGCATTTTGGTTCCTGAGGTTTCGCGAAGCACCATCCACAGGATTTTAACGGAAAAGTTGCAATATCGAAAGGAGACCTTACTTTTGGGATTGCCCTCGTATATACGACTCAATCTTAACTACATCTAACGCTGTAGTGACTTTATCTTTATTCGGGTTCTTTTTTGGGGGGTATAAACGTGCACCACCCGCAGAGACCTTTCTTTCGGTCTAAACTTCAAGAGGTAATTCCACCCTATGAGCTTCAGTTCATAACACATTTTGACAGCCAGGGACTTACGAATATCCCCATTCCTGCAGAGCTACGAAACTTTATTGAAGGAGCCCTAATTATATCTAACCAATAGCATCAGACTTCTTTCGCAGGTTCCTGATCCTTACCTGTAAGTTTTGTAATGTTTCTGGGATCTTTTCGGTTTGACTGCCAGCATTAAAGTTTATCGAAATTGTTTAACATCATACCTTGAAGGATATCGTTATGTAATGCAAGAACAAGAAATCCCTACCAAACATCTACTACACAAAAGAGGAGGGCCATCAGTCGACAATAAATGTAGGCGTTGTGAAACAAAGATCGAAGATGTTAGCCACATTGTTGCTAACTGTGAAAGAATGTCGTCTCGCTACTACCTCCCCATGAGACACGATGTGATAACTAGAACCATCTGGAGCGCACTTAGGAAAACAAGATAAAAAAACAAATGAGGAACAATATGTTAAGATAGATGGCACATATTTTTGTCACATATTAATGTAGTTTTCCAAGCTGAATTGCTGGAGTTATTTCATTTTTTTCTAGAAAAACGTTTTTAAAAAAAATGTTTTTTAAAAGAAGTTATATTTTAACTTTGATCGTTCTCACCCAGTCAGGAAACAGGATTTGGAAGCAATATGCATTTAATGCAAATCAATTCAAACAGAAATTGCCGCTGGCAGTCAAAACGATAAAATCCCGTTTCTGTTATCAATTGTCAAGACCCTCTCTGGGATCTCGAGATACGTAACCGTTTTGCTTCCAAACCATGCCTTCCAGGACAGGTTGCAAGCCCATCGCCAGTTCTTGCAGCGTTTAATGGAATCTGCAATGTATTTTTCAAACAAACCCTCTACCTAAAGCCTAAACCCGGCTCTTGATACTCCCGTGTGAAGGACGATAAGTTTCCGGCCATATTGCAGTATTGTTGGTGGTCTTATTCGCGCCAGTCAACAGTTTGGTTCTTTTTTTTTTTTAGATCTTCGAAGACTAGGCTTCATTATATATATCTATTCAGGGTGGTGGATTGGCAGAATCGGTAGAGAGTCGGACACCATGCTTTGCAACATAGAGTTATGGCCCTTTACGTTCTGGGGTCGATTTAATCAACATCCTTGAAAATTGCTGGCCTTGTGCCTATATAAGAGACCAGTATATATATCTATTCAATATATCTATTCACTTATCTATCTATCACCCCCTCTCTCTCTCTCTCTCTCTCTTTCTCTCTCTCTCTCTCTCTCTCTCTCTCTCTCTCTCTCTCTCTCTATATATATATATATATATATATATATATATATAAGTATACCTTCCTGCCAGATGATTGAACGACTGAAAGTATATACTTTCCTTATGCATATTAACGGCTGAGCAACCTAATTTGCATATCAATAGCTGACGATAGCTAATAAGCTTGAAACTAGTACAGCCTTCCTTTGTCAGTGTTGAACAAACGAGCAACGATGGTTGCTAGACACTGTACAGCTTAATACGGGACGTTTGTCTACAAACACACCGAGCATTATAATAAATGTTCTGCGAATCCATACGTACATATATATATGTGTGTGCATGTATGTATATATATATATACATATATATACATATATATATATATATATATATATATATATATATATATATATATATATATATATATATATATATGTATATATATATATATATATACATACTACTGTACGTCTGTATACATATATGTATGTACGTATACATACTTATGTTTAAGTAACAGCCGTTCTAAGAGTGAGAAATCAAATTTCGTTTCATTTTTTGCGTTTATATATATATATATATATATATATTTAAGGGTATGTCAATATTTATTTATAAAATTGGTCTATATTATATTTTATCTGATGAAAGCACACCATAATTTAACTTGGTGTCCTTGAAATATGTATAATGAAATAAATATGGTTTTATAAATATAGTTTCCATTTGTTAATATCGTATATATATATATATATATATATATATATGTAATATCCTACTGTCCAGCTTCCATTAGCGGAACCAGCAGGCGACACCGCCGCTCACGCAATGTAACATGGTTCAATCCTCCCCACAACGCCGAGGTGACAACTCCTATCGGGAAAATCTTCTTTAGGCTCATTGAAAAACACTTCCCACTACAACACCGCTACCACAACATAATTAACAAAAATACCATCAAACTCTCCTACAGCACCACACCAAACTTTGCACAAAACATCGTCTCCTCTAACAACAAAAAACTCAACCCCTATGGAAGAAATAACCTAAATAGCAGTGGAGAGCCGACCAGGAGGTGCAACTGTCCTGATGGATCCATTTGCCCCCTCGACAACAGATGCAGAGATCGTAATGTGATCTACCAGTGCAACGTGAGGACGGACACCTCCAATAAAGCTTATATAGGATTAACCGCATGTGACTTCAAGACCCGGCTATACCAACACAGACATACCTTCCGAAACCCGGCCCGGCGTCACGCCACTGCACTTTCGGGCCACATCTGGGAACTCAAGGATAACAATATCACCTATGATCTCACTTGGAGCTTACTGTCCAGAGCCAACTCTTACACGGGAGGACGCCGTCCGTGCAATTTATGCTCGGAGGAAACTTTACAAATGCTGTTTTCGACGGACGAACTCCTAAACAAGAAAGATGAACTGGTAACTGCATGCAAACACAGATTGCGTAGGACTTACCTCGCCCTCAAACCCCATAATGACCCGGGGGGGGGGGGGGGGGGTAGACAAGGGCTATAACATCCCACTTGCTGACTTTGTAATGGGTAACCCCTGCTTGCAAAGGTAGACGTAAGATCTTTTATATCTTTTTATCGCTTCCTCTATATTTCCTTCTTCCCCCCATCCCTCCCTAGTCCTTCCACCCCAGTCATCTTTCTTTGTCGTCGTCCTTTTCACTTTCTCGCCCACCCGAGGCAGCCCCTCGGTCCTTTGTAGCCTCAGTACCCCCACCCCCTTCCCCTATTCTATTATAGATTTGGCCGACTCCGCTTTTGATAGCAGATGTGATAAACCCCGGATACTTGCCTTCTTATCCGATGGCTGCCCCTTTTCCGTGCTTTCTACATTTCTTAGTGGTATCTTTGCTTTAATTTCTCGTATATCAGTATTTATTATTTTTTTTTGGGGGGGGGGGGGGGATTCTGAATTAATTTTCCGTATCAAATTTTTCATATACTTCGTACGAGCATTTATGTAGTTTGCACTAGAATTTTTGTATCGTAGCGGCACCCTTAGAGATAGTATTAGTATTCTTTTTCGGGATTCTGAATTATTATTTCGTATTAGTTTATTTTTTGCACTGGGTGGTTGCTGACCTTGTGCCTAGGGTAGAAACCATTATTTCGTATTAGTCTCGGGACTCTGAATTATTATTTCGTCGTAGTTTCTTTAGTATTTTGGCCCCCACTTGTTGACCCGTCACCGTAAGATATACTCGGTTGATTACTAATAGCTCTTAAAAGGGTCTCATTATAATTCCGTCCCACCTAGTAAACCTTTCTTTAGTCTAGCAGTACCAGTGAGAGACTTGGAGCTGTCCTTAGGTTATAGTAGCCAGAAATTGTTTTTTTTTTCATATTTAATTGTTTTTTTAACATTCTTGGTATTTTTCTATATATTTACCCCATATTGTTTTACTTATTGTTTCGACTTCCTCCCCCTCCCCCTCCCTAGTATACTTCCTTGACCTCCTACCCTGCTGTAGTTGGCACTATCAACGCACGACTGGGTTTCCTCCACCCCTCTCCCTCTTTCTTCTACTGGCAGGTTCAGCTACCCCTTCCTACCACAAATTGCCATGATAGAATTATGTGTCTCAACAACAAACTTTTGACCAATCCTTGTGACAATCAGTTTTACCATATATGGAAATACCTCCTGAGAAGCTCGGCTATTCATATACCAGGATAAAAATGTTCATTTAGTCCAGAATTAGCCGTCGAAACGGCTTGAGCTCAGCCGTCGGGGTCCTACTCGTTCCTATTACCCACTATACTACCCTAAGTATTGAGTACTTTCGTGCATTATGGTCCATCTGGTTCCTTACCACATTTCCTTCGTAATATATATATATATATATATATATATATATATATATAATATATTGTTATACTTTGGGAGGGTCATGCTGCCAATATATATATATATATATACAAACATATATATACCTATACGTATCTCTCTCTCTCTCTCTCTCTCTCTCTCTCTCTCTCTCTCTCTCTCTCTCTCTCTCTCTCTGTGTCTATATATATATATATATGTATATATTTTGTATATATATATATATATATATATATATATATATATATATATATACAGTATTTTCCGTTGTGTTGTAATATAAATATTACACACAGTAGATTGACAGCTCACGTAGAGTTTGCTCGACGGTTCCAGTTGAAATTCCAAAAGTAATCCGGAGAAAAATAGAAAGATTTGAATGGATACAGTTTAGTTGAAAGGAATTTATTGACACGTGTTTCTATAACAGTTACATAACCTGAAAACAGCTGCTATCCACAAAGTATTAGTTATGCAGACAATCAATATTTCAATGTTATTATTTACTGTCATTTCATCAGAATAATATTACTCAGTAATATTATTCTGATGAAATGACAGTAAATAAATGTTTCTACTTTTGGCACAAGGCCAGCAATTATCCAGTACATTACTGGTACTTTATTTTATCGACCCCATAAGGATGAAAGGCAAAGTTAACCTCGGCGGGATTGACAGTAAATAATAACATTGAAATATTGATTGTCTGCATAACTAATACTTTGTGGATAGCAGCTGTTTTCAGGTTATGTAACTGTTATAGAAACACGTGTCAATAAATTCCTTTCAACTAAACTGTATCCATTCAAATCTTTCTATATATATATATATATATATATATATATATATATATATATATATATATATACAAGCTCTGATACCATTTTAGCAGTATTGGTTATAGATGTTATCGAGATGCAAGTGACATAATAACAGCAGAAATTAGAGATGAAATATACGTTTATTTTTTGTTGTAGCACAAACAATGGTGTTGTACAGAGGCTGGTATCTGGCGTGTGATCAGTCGGCTTTCCAGTGGCTGTCTGTCTTTTCTTTCTGGCGTTCTCAACCGGCGTTGTTCTATCAAGGAGCGTGAGGCGTCTTACTACAGTACCTCGAGCCAGATTTTCAAATTATTGAAAATCGATGTCATTACTCACATATGGAGTAAGATGGCGAACAATGCAACAAGGGGGAGCTATCCGCTCTAGCAAAAATTGAATCCAGAATAAGGATTTGAAAAATGTTAAAAAAAAACGACATGCATGCATAAAAAAAACAAGGCAAAGGAAAAGCAGAAACACAGAGGCAAAAAAAAAGGTGCAGCTAACATAGTCTAAATATAGACGGTGCTGCAATTCCAGCAACACGCATAATGTAACAGTGAGATATTGCACCACTAGCCTCGCCGGCTTAACGGCGCAATGGCACATTCCATTTGGTAACCTCTTTGTATCTGTAACTTCAACCATATAAATAAACAAACATTTCATCTCTAATTACTGCGGTTGAAGTCGTTGTTATGTTACTCGTGTCTCCATGACATCTTTAATCCATGCTGCTGGAATTGGCGACCTGACGAAAGGAATATTGTAAATAGATGGTAAATAGATTGAGGGACCTTCCCTCACGTCTATGTCAACAAGTTAATCCAACGAGGATACTATCACTTACCACACTGGCAACTAACGACCACTGATTCTACCACCCTGCTAAAGTGGCGACTACTCTACAACTAATACTGCTAAAGTGGTGACCCCGACGTAAGAATATCACGCAGCCCTTCTTATTCATTCAGTTTAACTTTTATTGCCACGTCGCAACTTGCGAAAATCCAGAATATTCCTTTTAAGATTTTTGAAAAATTAGCAGTATTTCAAAAACTTTTTCGCCACGAAAAAAATTTCAAGATGGCTACCGACATGTCATGGCTACGCTTGACAACAACAATGACAGCAGCAGCGACAGCGTTGTTTAACCACTGACCAATACAGGGAACAGTGAGTGGCAGCTTCATAACCTTACCGACGCCAACCACCACACATCGGAAATTTCAAAACGACTTGTAACTTTACCGACGCAACCACCATACCTTCTGTCTCGTTACCACAGGGACGCGAGAAATTGAGACAGTAGTTTTCTCACCATTATGGCGTCAGACGTGACTGCCATATTTGGTAACTCCTACTCTACAGAAGATTCTTTGACTTTGCTTTAACAATAAGCAACAAAACTTTCGGGACGGTAAGATGGCCACGAAATCTCACAAAAACACCATACATCTAACCCCTAACGGCATTAACAAACTTCTTTTTCAGTTTTCAGATAGAACTAGTGTCTGTACACTGGTGATGTGTGAACTATTTGACTTTGAAAAACTTTGAACTTATTGAGCAATTTCTCTGCTCCCCTAGATTGACTTTGAATTATCAGTTTGTTACATTCACATATTTCTTTGTAGAATGCATTTACTTGTTTTGTGCTCTTTTGCTATTTGTTTGCTCATGGTTTTTGTTCATTCACATTCTTTGCTGTTTTACATGCCTGCATATGCACACATTTTTTTTATCACACACCAACATGTTGTTCTTGGTATATGTTCTTCAAACGTAATATTCTGCGAGTCCCCTTTCACCTGGTTGAGATGCTGTCACATGCTAGCAGCTCACAGAGCTTAATCCACTGGATTCAAACAGTCACCGCAACACGAGAATACATTGCAGCTGAACTCAAACAGCTTCGCATCTCGTTGCACACTGATCGTCCATGACGGCCATCCGTCTAGTTGTTTTTGCCCGACTCGCTGGGAAAGCAACAAATTGAACTGGACTTGTTAGCATTTCGGCCACTTCTGTGGATTCGCCCGAATTATGGAATTTACACTGCAACCCACCTACAGATTAAACTTGCCTTTTGTTCTTTACAAAGCAACCAGCCATTTTTTCCTGGCTCCACAGCACATTCGACAATACATCTGGGGGCCATCATTTTCTCGCCAGCACTGGTAAACTACCATAATAGCTTCGTTCACAGCTACTGGTACAACGCTTACCATTAACATTTAATGCAAGAACAGCAACCTCGCCCATGTCAGACTTTATCCGTTTTTTGTTAGACCTTTGGCGGTCACGTATAAACAACAAAACAACTGGTCATTTGACACAGCGGCTGAACACGGCCCGTAGCGCCTCATTTTTTGTTCTTGCATGCAACCTTCTGCTCAATTATTTTTTCACTGATGTGCTCTTTCAGCATTTATTCTTGCTGATTTAATAATATGTGGATCCTTGGTTTCTTCGTTATCGATTTTCGGCTGAAAATCTGGTTGGAGGTGATGTAGTGACCTACATTCCGCGGGCTCACATACATTCTCTGTGCGTGATTTGGCTCAGTTCAGCCAATCAGCGCCAGTAGAAGAGGATGTATCCCTACGCGCCCTGAGGAAGAAATTCCCCGCGAAGATTTGAAGAATCTCGCTCTTGTACCAGAAACTTCGAGCCAGCAACACGCATAATGTAACAGTGAGATATTGCACCACTAGCCTCGCCGGCTTAACGGCGCAATGGCACATTCCATTTGGTAACCTCTTTGTATCTGTAACTTCAACCATATAAATAAACAAACATTTCATCTCTAATTACTGCGGTTGAAGTCGTTGTTATGTTACTCGTGTCTCCATGACATCTTTAATCCATGCTGCTGGAATTGGCGACCTGACGAAAGGAATATTGTAAATAGATGGTAAATAGATCGAGGGACCTTCCCTCACGTCTATGTCAACAAGATAATCCAACGAGGATACTATCACTTACCACACTGGCAACTAACGACCACTGATTCTACCACCCCGCTAAAGTGGCGACTACTCTACAACTAATACTGCTAAACCATCAACACTATAAACACAGAGCTGGCATATCTAAGAACTGACTACCTGCCTGATGAGGTCATAGCAATTCAATGGCTATCATCGAAATATATATAGCAGTAAATAAAGTATTATGAGTTCATGCATTTGACTTATGTTTCGTCACAATATATATATATATATATATATATATATATATATAGAGAGAGAGAGAGAGAGAGAGAGAGATATTATTATTATGTAATAAACAACATAAGGCAATTATTCCATTTACCAGTGGTTTCTTAAAAGCAAAAGATTTTGCTTTCAATCCTCAGAATGAAAAAACCCTGGTCTGTTTATTGAATTTGGATTTTAAAAACAAAAATGCAATCTATATGAAAGTGAGGTTGGAGAAGGAAGAAGGAAAGGAAAAATAAAATAAAACTACACATGCAAACACACACAAAAAAACAAACACAAAAGCATACATACACACACACATATATATATATATATATATATACATATATACATATACACATATATACATACATACACATATATACACATACACATACATACACATATACACATACATACACACACACACACACACACACACACACACACACACACACACACACACACACACACACACACACACACACACACACACACACATACACACACACATATATATATATATATACACATATACATATACATATATATATGTGTGTACAAGCATACACATACACAAACATAGCCATACACACACACACATATATACATACATACATTCACGCAATCATACATATATACACACGTACACACATACACATACATAAATGCACTCCTCTACATATTCACACACGCAAATAAATATAAGAAAAAAAAAGTATATATATATATAAAAAATTTTTGACACCGTTACATAAGGCAGCTAACTGGACAGACACGCGTGGTAAGTAATACACACAAATGCACGTATACATACGTACGAAATAGTAAACACATACACACACTCTCACACATAAATATACATATACAAATATTCCTTCTTCCTTCTCCAGCCTCACTTTCATATAGATTGCATTTTTGTTTTTTTAAATCCAAATTCAATAAACAAACCAGGATTTTTTCATTCTGAGGATTGAAAGCAAAACCTTTTGCTTTTAAGAAACCACTGGTAAATGGAATAATCGCCTTATGTTGTTTATTACATAATAATAATAATTAAGCTGTGTTACCTACATAGAGCACTCTTTTTTCCTGGACTTTTCCGACGGAATTACTTCATTCACACATATATATATAGATAGATAGATAGATAGATAGATAGATAGATAGATAGATAGATAGATAGATAAATAGATAGATAGATAGATATGTTTCTTTATTAGCCACAGGGGCACAAAGGAAGGGGACAAATACAAAGAGGGATGTTTAGATACAATAAAAACGTGTAAAATGTTATCACAAATGCAATTTAAAAAGTTAGTCGATTTTCCCCAATAGAGGGAGACAGTTTATATGGGTAACACATACCCCCGAAAAAAAAAATGTGCAACCCTCATCTCCAGGAGTACGAAGAGTTTGTACTCCTTTCTTCTCCCCCTCCTTTTCCTCCACCTACAGGCTGATATAGAGAGACGGCCCATTCACCGGGCCATTCTCGCCACTTTCACCCACCTTTCATAAAACTTGCTGGGGTACAGCACCTCTCTCTCCATCCTGATTCTTCTTCCAAAGTGGTATTTGAAAAAAAGAATCAGTTGTTGGCCGGAGAGAAAGGTGTCTGACCTCAGCCCTTTCAACCTTGTCCACCATACAACCTCTTTCGCCATAGCTAGCACACAAAGGAAAACCGCCTCTCCTTCGTTTTTGAAGGAGGGTGGCGGTTTGATCATGACAATGGACTCGGTGGTCAACTGCATTGGTCCCACCCGCGACAATAGTCGTTCTACATAGCCCCACAGGTCAGTGACGCCCGGGCAGTGTATGAATGCGTGCGCGACGGTTTCTTCGTCTCGCACGCACCTCGGACAGATCTTTTTTGCAGGGTCCCTGCCCGGGAGCCCATGTCTGTAGAGCTTGTCTCAAACTGGTAGAGCTCCTCGGTAGCACTGCCAGGCCAGGGACTTTTGGAAGTTGTCCATCGGTCCCGGGCGGAAGGTCCTACCGAACAGACTGGCCAGTTCATCTTCCTCTACGCCCAGAGTTTCACCGAGCGCGTCGTCGCACTTGCTGCGGACCAACCCTCTATAGAATGACGAAGTGGAGTCTCCACTGATCGCCGGGTCCGCCTGCCAGAGGGCTGTGAGCGCCTGAGCACATTCGATGTGCTAGTCGCCCATTTTCCTCGGTCTTTGCTTGACCCAGGACTGCAGCTCGGTCAGCGAGACGAGTCGTGGGAAGGCTCGCCTCACGAACGGGGCCCACACCGGTTGTCCGGTGAGGAATACGTGTAGGTGCCGCAGCCTGAGCACGTGTTTGCGCATCGTCAACCACGGCATCCCCAGCCCTCCGTTAGAAGGGTGTTGGCAGCAGATGGATCTTCTCACCAAAGGAGCCCGCCTCTTCCAAAGGAATCGGAAGAGCGCGCGCTCCATCTTGGCGAGCGTTTTGGCTGGACAAGGCATGACGGTCAAGCGGTAGTAGATGGCGGACGCTATAAAAGTGTTCGCCACCTCCGCTCGACCTTTCAAGGATAGTTTGCACTCGGCCCACTTCTGGGTGAGTGCAAACACCTTGGCCGTCACTTCGTTCCAGTTCTTCTCCACCTGGAGGTCCGGACCAAACCAGACTCCGAGCAGCTTTACCGGTCCTTCCGTCCAACGTCCGACGAGGCCATCAGAAGGCATCGGTTTGCCTCTCCACGATCCGAGTTGCAAACCGATGGACTTGTCCCGGTTCAGCTTCGCTCCTGTGAGACTTTCGTATTCCTTCAGTAAGGTGCCGATTTCCTCGATTTGCGAGGCGTTCGACACCATTACTGTGACGTCGTCGGCGTAGGCCGACGCCGCTTTCCGCAGTCCCGGTTCCAGAGGGATGCCCTGCAATAGCTCCAGCTTCCGCAGTAGTGGCTCGAGAGTCAGTACGTACAGAAGGGAGGAGAGAGGGCATCCCTGTCGAATGGATCGCGTAATATGGAACGGCTCCGAGAGGTAGCCGTTCACCTTGACCCTTGAGCAGATATTGCTGTTGTGTATTGCAGCAATCCAGCCCCTGAATACGGGTCTGAAGCCTACCGCCTCGAGCACCGCATCCAGGTAAAGATGGTCAACCCTATCGAAAGCCTTAGACTGATCCAAGTTGATCAGGGCCCCACCGAAGCCGGGTTTACACCCTACCCTCTCTATGATGTATGGCATGAGGTGGAGGTTGTCGTGTATGGACCTGGTCGGGATTGCGCATGTCTGCGCTTCTCCCACCAGGTTCTCGACGACAAGCGCCAGCCTCTTTGCCAACACCTTGGCCAAAATCTGTAACACTGTGTTTAGCAGAGTTATGGGCCGGAAGTTTCCTATGTCATCCCCCTTATTCTCGTCCTTCCTGATTAGTGTGACCACGCCCCCGGTTACAGAACTGGGAATTCTCCCGTTCTGTTGCCAGTTGCAGTAGACCGCTTCCAGGAGACCGGAGAATAAGTCCGGCATTGCTACGTAAAATTCGTAGGGTAGACCGTCGAGACCTGGAGATTTGCATTTTCCGCATTGGCTCAGCTCGTCCCCTATCTCAGTGGCTGAAATCGGCTTTTCGCAGAACTTTGCCTCGCTGTCCGAGAGTCGCGGTAGGCCGTCGAGGTATGGACCGAAATCCATAGCCTCTCCCGCCCCCCTCCGAACAGCCGAGCAAAGTGCCGCTGAAAAGCCGCACACATCTGCTTCGGCTCACGTATCACGCGTCCGTTTTGGTCCTTCAAAGACCGAATCGTGGACTTGTTGCCACTTTTTGCCTCCGTCACTCGGGCCCAGCTAACAGCTTTGGCTCCCTCGTTTCCCAGAGCACGTATTTTGCTTCTGACAACGCAGCCCTCGTGCTTTGCGTCGAAGAACTGGTCCAAGGCCGTTCTCGTTGCTCGCACGCTGGCTACGTTGCCACTTCTAATTGCCTCTTCTACTTTATCTACCAGTTCCTTCACGGTTCTATTTCTATCTAACGCTAATTCTTTACTAAAAACTATCGAGTCTAATCTAACTGCCCTCTTGAGAGAGTACCACCATCTGTTGTTGACAATGGCCCCTGTCAAGTGCTGTTTAACTAAAGTGCTAATCCGTTTACTGTAGGCTTTGCTTGTCGGTAACGACAAGTTCAGCTTCCAGTAGCCGGGTCCTTGTCTATGGGTTCTATCAAGGTTGGCCATGCAGGTCACAAGTTTGTGATCTGAATAGGCAACCATGAACATTTGTGGACAGCTTAACATGTCCCTATCCTTATTTATAACTAGAACCCTATCTAGGTACGATCTAGATGTTCCGCTACGATTACTCCACGTCCACAGTGGCGCAGTCGGAATATCTTGTCGATATCTATCGGCCAGGTCAAATCGGCCGATTAACTGTTTGAGGCTGTTACACCCCCCTTTATCGGGACATTCTCCCACATAGTCCCAACGTGCATCTAGGATTCCATTCCAGTCCCCCACTAAAAGCAAGGAGCGGGACGTTCCCAGAAAAGTCTCTAGACGTTTGAAGAAGTCTGGCCGTGGTGTCCCGGATGGGGCATATGCGGCCACCAGCCTGAAGGCTCCACCTTCACTACCGTCAACGTCTAGGACCAGCAGTCGACCCTCCGGGTCCAGATGTACTGTCTGTGTTACGAGGCCCAGGTGTTTCCGCAGCAAAACGGCAACTCCGCCCCCACCCCCCGGTTGACAGAGAGATGCGTAGATCTCAAAGTCATCGAAGATGGGGGGCCAGCTGTCGCTCGCCGTGGATCCTGGACTCGCAAATGGCTACCACATCCATACTGTGCGACCTGAGGTCGTTTAAGAGTTTGCCCTGATTCCAGGGCATCCCCAGGCCGCGTACGTTCACACATCCAACTCTTATATTGGCCATGTTGGTGCTGAAAAGTTAAAAGAGGAAAAGAGATCACTCACCCTTCGCCTCCTGGGGACCAGGCCGCACGATTTCCATGCGGGTGTTGGAGGGGTTGTCTGGATGGGTGGTGGTTTCCGGCGGGGTGGGGACGCAGATGTTTGGTGGGGTGGGGTCTGGTGGGATGGGGGTGTCTGGGGTGGGGAGGCATTTGAGAAGGACGCGGTTGAGTGGTTTCACGCAGGAATTCCCCACATCCTTCTCAAATGTTTCTTTTAGGGACCTATAAGTTTGTATAGGGACCCTAATCAGTTTTAGGTTCAGTTTTTTGTTATTTTTAATAGAGTGGGCGAAAGTTTTCCCTTCGGTTTTCACCGAAGGGTCGTTCGTGATGGTCTCCATTGGTGTTTTGTTTTCAGTGTTTATGTAAGTGTAAGTGTAATTTTCTTGTGTTGTGTTTGTTTTTGTCTGTAGTTCTTGTGTGTGCTTTCGTTTTGTTGTAGGTATTTTGTTTTCAGGAGGTGGGAGTTTGGTTTGTGATGTTTTTGTTGTTTGTGTTGGTGGTTGTATGTTTGTGGTAGTGTTTGCTGGTTTTTTGCTTTTGTGATGTCTTTTCTTTCTTTTCGAGCGATGGGGTTCTCCCTCGTCTTCACTGGGTGATGGCGAGATAGCCTCATCTGTTGTATCGTCTGTGTGATTGGGGAGGGGTATGTCTTGGGGAGCTGTTGTGTCTGTATGTGATTTTGCAGTGGTTTTAGTTGGAGTGGGGTTGGGTGGGACTGTGTTTGTTGTGGTTATTTTTGTGTGTTGGTGTTGTTATTGTTGTGGTGGTGTTGGTGGTTGTGTTGTTTTGATGGGTGTCGGCAGAAAAGCCTTTTTTTGGTTCATTAATTTAGGACAGGAAGCCCTCAGGTGACCCCTGCTAAAGCAATGGTAACATGAAGGCCGCCTACCCTCAACCGAAAAGTTTATGTAGGTGAGTCCGTCCAGGAGTACACGCTGTGGGATCATAGCTATTCGCTCTGGGCTCATTTGCACCAGAACTTCAATGCTAGTCCCATTGAATACATCTCTGGGGGACTTTCCTACTGACAGTATTCTGTCTTCATCAAAATTGATGAAGCCGCACAGTATCCACCATATGTTCACCTTGGGTGTGACACTCGTGATTCTGATCTTTTGTGTCCTTTTTCCCATGTATGTAGGGAAAAAGGTGTACAGGTTGGATACAATTGGCGACACAGAGTAATTTTGGGCCGTCAATTGATCCTTTCTGTGTACCGAAATACTCCCAAAAAGTTTGCTTCTTTGAATGAATGCAATATCATTCATTGAAATTTTGAAAACCAGTTCAATTTCTTTCTGTGACAATTGGACTGGTTTTCGGGTAGAATTGGAAACTGTCCTAAAAACTATCGTTTTGAGAGCAGTTTCCTTGCGAATTTCTACCGGAGAATTGATGCTGAAAGCACCATTTTTTTCGAAAGTGACATATCTCTTAGCGTCCTTTAAAAGTTGTTCAGCATTTGTTATGTCAAGATATATCAATTCTTCCTTCTTTTGAACTTTCTCTGCAAAGGAGATTTTTGGTTTCTTTGTGGAATCCGTATTGGTGGTGTTGTCATTAGAGTTGTTATTGTTGTTGTTATTCTTGTTGTCATCGATGTTGATAGTATTCGTCTTTTCCTTGGTGTTGTTGTTGTCTTTGATGCTGGTGTTATTGGTGTTGTCTTTATTTTTTTCTTTGTTGTTGTTATCATTGTTGCTTTTATCATCATTATTGGTTTTGCTGTTATTTTTGTTGTCATTGAATTGTTTGGTGTCATTTGTGTTGTTTGAATATGAATTCGTTTTTACGTTTTCATTTCGTCTTTCCATCTCTATAGTATCTAGTGAAGAAGACGTTGTTGACTGCGAGCTTTGTAGTCTTACCGCCTCTCCACCACCATTATCGTTGGACGCAGCGTTCATAACGTAATCAAAATTTTACAATATTTTTTCCAAGATTCGATGGAGAAAAATTTTTTAAATGGATATTCCGCCCCTGTAGGGGCAAAAATGAGTTGACCCACCACCTGAAGGTTCAGACGGATGGTCAAGTTACACAATGATATAAAATTTAACTAAAAACTCACGTTTTTTTCTTACATAAATTAACGGAAACTTCTCCGCGAAGTTACACACGTCTGATAGAGAGATAGATAGATAGATAGATAGATAGATAGATAGATAGATAGATAGATAGATAGATAGATAGATAGATAGATAGATAGATAGATAGATAGTTAACGTATGTTGATGCCCTAAGGACAGACACTGGTCTGTTGGAGACGCAGGACATGGCAGCAATAATGAGGGACAGAGACCGCTGGAGAGAACTCGTCCATGGATCTCGCGAATTTTACCCGCCCTAGATATATATATACACACACACACATATACAGAGAGAGAGAGAGAGAGAGAAAGAGAAAGAGAGATGTATGTATGTACACCTCTCTCTCTATCTCTCTCACTATCTCTCTCTCTCTATCTATATTTCTCTCTTTCTCTCTCTCTCTCTCTCTCTCTCTCTCTCTCTCTCACTCTCTCTCTCTCTCTCTCTCTCTCTCTCTCTCTCTCTCTCTTTAAATATATATATATATATATTTATCTATCTCTCTATCTCGGCCTATTCATTTATCTCGTTTTAACAATTTTACTTCCTCTCCCTCTTCCTCTCTCCCGCTACTCCACCTCTCTTTCTCTTCCGTCTCTTTCCCCCCTCTCGTTCTCTGCACGTCTCTTTCTTCCCCATCTTTCTTTTCCCCTCTCTCTCTTTCCACCTCTCTTTCTTTTCCCTCTCTCTTTCTCTCCTACATATCTCTCTGTGTCTTAATCTCTTGATCATTTTTTATTATATATATCTCTCACTTTCTCTCCTGCCCTTATTTCTATTTTTTTTTTTGTGAAAGAAAATGACTTCTCTTTTTTACCAGAAGCATTTTATTGCTTTAGCCACCAAATTTAAACTATTGTTATCATTTGATTCAAAATGAAAATCCTATCTTATTGTAAATAAACATTATTGTAAATAAACTGACAGAAACACATCTCGTATACATACATACATACATACATACATACATACATACATACATACATACATACATACATACATACATACATACATACATGGTGGCTGCCAACTCGTTTTCGAGTACGGCCACTACTTTATATCCATGTAGGAGAACCCCTACCGATGCGCTGAACGAGTGACTTTTTAGTCCAGCCAGCGACTTGAAAACTCTGGTACAAACACTACACTTGTGACAATTATTGACACATAGTGCTGGGCCCATTGTACCATGTGACGACAAGTGCAGAGAGATCTCCAGATATAAAGCAATGCCTGTGCCGTGAAGCTTTTATAGTGAGCAAAGGCACTGCACAAAGCCAGTCCCACTCTCTTAACCAAGATGATATTTACCAAAAAGAAGAACAAGTCAACATCATTGGATACCATCAGGGTTGCAGGTGTTATATCAGAGTTTTCCTTCTCCTAGAATTCTGCCTTGACAAAGGCTAAGGGGTCATCTCTCCCGGTGATTTTGGATGGCCATTGACTCTTAAGAGCTCCTTTGCCCTTTGACAGGTTTTGTTTTTAGTCCTGCAGGATGTCCAAAGTCACCCACCTCACCAAGAAACCTTGGTGGGGTTGCCAGTTTAGTCGCCAACGACCCGACCATGAGACAGGTTGTACTGGGATACATGTTACCAGTCGCACCAACTGGTGACCTGACATACATACATACATACATACATACATACATACATACATACATACATACATACATGGTGGCTGCCAACTCGTTTACGAGTACGGCCACTACTTTATATCCATGTAGGAGAACCCCTCCCGATGCGCTGAACAAGTGTGACTTTTTAGTCCAGCCAGCGACTTGAAAACTCTGGTACAAACATTACACTTGTGACAATTATTGACACATAGTGCTGGGCCCATTGTACCATGTGACGGCAAGTGCAGAGAGATCTCCAGATATAAAGCAATGCCTGTGCCGTGAAGCTTTTATAGTGAGCAAAGGCACTGCACAAAGCCAGTCCCACTCTCTTAACCAAGATGATATTTACCAAAAAGAAGAACAAGTCAACATCATTGGATACCATCAGGGTTGCAGGTGTTATATCAGAGTTTTCCTTCTCCTAGAATTCTGCCTTGACAAAGGCTAAGGGGTCATCTCTCCCGGTGATTTTGGATGGCCATTGATTCTTAAGAGCTCCTTTGCCCTTTGACAGGTTTTGTTTTTAGTCCTGCAGGATGTCCAAAGTCACCCTCCTCACCAAAAAACCTTGGTGGGGTTGCCAGTTTAGTCGCCAACGACCCGACCATGAAACAGGTTGTATTGGGATACATGTTACCAGTAGCACCAACTGGTGACCTGACATATCATACATACATGGTGGCTGCCAACTCGTTTTCGAGTACGGCCACTACTTTATATCCATGTAGGAGAACCCCTATCGAAGCGCTGAACGAGTGTGACTTTTTAGTCCAGCCAGCGACTTGAAAACTCTGGTACAAAGACTACACTTGTGACAATTATTGACACATAGTGCTGGGCCCATGGTACCATGTGAGGACAAGTGCAGAGAGATCTCCAGATATAAAGCAATGCCTGTGCCGTGAAGCTTTTATAGTGAGCAAAGGCACTGCACAAAGCCAGTCCCACTCTCTTAACCAAGATGATATTTACCAAAAAGAAGAACAAGTCAACATCATTGGATACCATCAGGGTTGCAGGTGTTATATCAGAGTTTTCCTTCTCCTAGAATTCTGCCTTAACAAAGGCTAAGGGGTCATCTCTCCCGGTGATTTTGGATGGCCATTGACTCTTAAGAGCTCCTTTGCCCTTTGACAGGTTTTGTTTTTAGTCCTGCAGGATGTCCAAAGTCACCCTCCTCACCAAGAAACCTTGGTGGGGTTGCCAGTTTAGTCGCCAACGACCCGACCATGAGACAGGTTGTACTGGGATACATGTTACCAGTAGCACCAACTGGTGACCTGACATACATACATACATACATACATACATACATACATACATACATACATACATACATACATACATACATACATACATACATACATACATACATACGCATGTGTAAAGTTTTAAAAAAATCGGTCGTGATTTACACAGACAGACAGTCACAGAGACAGACACAGAGACAGACATCCTCTGTTATATATATATATATATATACGGCTTAGCCGTCGGGGTCCTACTCGTCCCTATTACCCACTCTACTACCCTAAGTATTGAGTACTTTGGTGCGTTATGGTCCATCTGGTTCCGTACCACATTTCCCTCGTTATATATATATATATATATATATATATATATATATGCGAGATGCGAGAATAACCACAAACCCTCCATCTCAATTCTACTTTTGAAAAGCACAAGAACTTCGAAACCGGTAAAGGAAGAAAATAAATATATATTTAAAAAAAAAAAGATTCCAGTTGCATTTTCGATTTCATCTTTTTTCCTTATACTTTCACTCGTGTAGGACATCTTGTTTTTTTTTTCATTTTGTAAAAAAAAACCTCTCTTTCTAATATATATATATATATGTATGTATTGTTATGCTTTGGGAGGGTCATGTTGCCAATAAGAAACACACGCACCAGTTGCTTTCACTCCAATTTATTATAAATTAAATTTATAAATTTAAGAATTTATATATTTCCGGTTGGTTGGTTGGTTCCATAACCGGGCGGTTGTTCATATAATGTCAAAGTTCTTTCGTCACACATTCTGTGACCTCTTCAGTGACTGGGATTCTTTTCTTTGTTTTTGTGCCTCTCCTTTATTCTGTCCTACGCCATCTTGTTTTTGTGTATATATATATATATATTATTATTATTATTATTATTATTATTATTATTATTATTATTATTATTATTATTATTATTATACTTGGGGAGGGACATATTGTTGTAATAACAGAACACACTCACCGTTTGGTTGGTTTTCGCTTCTGTATCTTTTATATCTCCATAGTCAATTTATTCGGCCATCAATGTTTATCATTGACTGACCAACGGTTAAAAGTACAAATATAAATACATATATATAGTCTAACAAAGTTCTTTCGTTGCACATCTGCAACATCATCAGTGGTAATATTATGTTCCTCCTGTTGTATTGTATGTCTACGCCATTTTTATTTTATCTCTTTATTTATTTATTTATTTATTTATTTTTGTCTTCGTCTTTGCGCATGCGTTTGCGTGTGTGTATAGTGTTTGGTGTGTGTGTTCGTGTTTGGATGACTTTGTTTTGGTTATTGTATTCTATCTTAGTTTACTAGTGTGTGTGTTATATGTGTTTGTTGTTATTGTGCTTGTGTATATATTTATTTATTTATTTATACTTCTCTTAGGTCAGTATTGTTTGATTGGGTGTTGTTGTTATTCCATTCATTTTTTCTGTTTAGCTTTGGCTTTCTCAGCTCTATTTCACTTGCTTCTCTGATTTGCCTACCTGTTGGGTCATTTCTATGTTTAGATATTCTTTTAATTTCTATGTTGTCTATGTTACCGTCATGTTGTTGTCTGGCGTGTTCGTATAATACTGAACCGTTTTTTTGTCCTTTTAATTCCTCCCAGTGTTGGTCTATTCTTTCTGCTATGCTTCGAGGTGATCCACCTATGTATGTTGTTGTCATGTTGCTGCAAGTACCCTCTGTACATCTTATGCTACAGACTATATTTCTAGTTTTACAGTTTATCTGGGGGTTTACTTTACATATAATACATTTCTTATTAGTACAGTGGGTTTTCTTAAAAGGGTACCCTTTTAAGAAAACCCACTGCTGGCATGGGTTAGACTACACACGTACATACATATACATATATTTATTTGTGTCTATATATATACACACACACATATATATATGAATACATAACCTATAACATAAATAACAGAGAAAGAATAAAGGGTATGTGTCTGTGCGAATGTACGTGTATATGTATGTATGTGTGTTTGTGTGTGTACATGTATATGTGTGCGTGCGCGTGTATGTGTCTACGTGTATGTGTTTGTGTGTGTGTCCGTGTATATGAGTGTGTGACCCCGTGTATATGTGTGTGTGTATATACACATATGTGTATTAACGTGTGTCTATTAGAGAAAGATTTAACATATGTTTGCAATTTATCATGGGTCTACAAAATGTTTGCAATCCGTGCTGCTGTTTTGATAAGCCTTCGAAATTAATTGGATACTGTAGCTATCTTGAGGGAATATATTCTAATATGGGTTTGTTGCTAAATTCATCATTACAGGAAGTGTGTTGGTGTATGTCAACTTGAAGTGAAGCTATTTTGGGGGGAAAAACTTCTTGTTAACAGTGAAAGAAAAGCACGGATGTTATCTATATACTAAAAGAGTTAGTTATATAAAATATTGACTGACTTTCTTGTACCGTAGTAAAAGATGTGAAGATTCACTTATATCATATTTACGTAGATGTACTTATATCATATATATATATATATATATATATGTGTGTATATGTATCTGTATATCTATATGTATATGTGTATATATATATATATATATATATATATATATATATATATATATATATATATATATATATATATATATATATATAGAGAGAGAGAGAGAGAGAGAGAGAGAGATAGATAGACATGTATATGTGTGTATATACATATATATATATATGTGTGAGTGTGTATATGTATATATATATACACACATACGCATATATATATATATATATATATATATATATATATATATATATATATATATATATATATATATTCCACCAATCAAAACAAACTTTAATGACCACCATTGGAACTTCTGACTTTAGCATACAGCATGTATTCATTCTTCCATTAACATTACAAGGGGTCTGACAGCCGCGGATTACAGTGTCAGGTCAGATCGATTCAGATCGAACCTTGAGCTGATCAGTGGCGAAACGCGCGTCACCAACTAATAAACGTAATGAAGGACTAACCAATCGTCCTTGTTATCTTATTTCACTATATATATATAAGTAGAAGGGTTATTTAATTTGTTGGAAGTCCGACAAATATAAATGTTTATAACTGATTTAGAGCACTCAACAGATTACTGGAGTAAATATTCAATGATATTAAATAAATGGAAACTATATTTATAAAACCATATTTATAAAACGATATTTATTTTATTATATATATTTCAAGGGTACCAAAACACATTGGTACGCTTTCCTCAGATGAAATACAAAGTTTGTTTTATAAATAGAGACATACCCATGAAAATCATACCTTATCGGTTGGATATTCTCTGGATAGTGGAAATATATTAGGGATTTTTCTAACTTATGGGTGAATATGCAAATGAATATGTAAATAAATATGTAAATAATTGAAAAACAACCGTTTATTTATCCTCTTCTCTCTTCCCCCTCTCTCCATAGTCGTTTAAATAAACGGTTGTTTTTCAATTATTTACATATTCATTTAAATATTCACCCATAAGTTAGAAAAATCCCTAATATATTTCCACTATCCAGAGAATATCCAACCGATAAGGTATGATTTTCATGGGTATGTCTCTATTTATAAAACAAACTTTATATTTTATCTGAGGAAAGCGTACCAATGTGTTTTGGTACCCTTGAAATATCTAATATATATTTGTGAAATGGGCGGTGGTTGAAATTCAGATGTTCACGGTTAAATGGTAGTAGACGTGGTCGGACTGACATGAAAATTTACACACCTATGTAAAAAGTGCCAAGGGAGCAAATAGACGAGGTTTCAAATCTCTAACTTGAAAAATATGGTCCCTGGGGCCCCAAAACTCGCGTTCGGTGAGTTATTTCCCCCTGTTCTAATACTTTTGTCTTATTTAAAATTTCATAATCATCGACATTGCTATTTCGCTGTTAATAAACTATCATCCTTCTACATTTAACGATCATACGGTACCGTTTTATGAAATCGATTCTGCAGTACGGTCACTGTTTTCCATCAAAAGAAATAAAACCCTTGGCGATACTTGGTTTTAGTGTCCTAAATTATCATCATCGACATTCAATTATTAGCTCCACCCACTACACGATACGTCACGAAGGTAAATGTTTCGAAAAAGTTTTAAACTGTATATCGCAACAATATATTGTTTAAATAAATTTTTTTTCTGTTGTTAAAAACTGTAAATCTGTTTTAAAAAAAATGTATTTCGCAGCAATTTTTTTTCTGTTAAAAACTGTAAATAAATATTCATGTAAAAATGAAGCATAGTGTTTCTGTGAAAAACTGTAAATAAATATTTATTTTGTTCAAAAAATAAATCAAAAATCTAAATTTCTCTGTTAATATTTTAATAAATATTTATTCTAATAATTCAATGTTTTTTCGTGTAAAAATGAAGCATGTAAGAAAATGAACATGTAAAAATCAAGCAGCAGCAGCAGCAGCAGCAGCTGATGACGTGTCGTGACGTATCGTGTAGTGGGTGGAGCTAATAATTGATTGTCGATGATGATAATTTAGGACACTAAAACCAAGATTCGCCAAACCCTTAAATTGTGAAGAAGGGACGCGTGTTTTTATTTTAATTCTAATACATGTTAACCACCACTAACAGTAAGTAGTATTTTTCAAATTGCATATCATCGACATTGCTATTTCGCTGTTAATAAACTACGCTTTTCACGTCGCTCCACTTCTCATTGTATGCCGTCCAGCCCCAAGTGCATATTTGTATTTTTTTTCCTGAAACTGCTTCTTTATAATAAACTTTCAATAATATTTTTCAAATTATTAACTTAATAAAAAGTGGCCCCGAGTGCAACCGGGCTCAGCTGCTAGTATATAATAAAATAAATATAGTTTTATAAATATAGTTTCCATTTATTTAATATCATTGTATATATATATATATATATATATATATATATATATATATATATAATAATATCTATTTGAATAGTATATATATATATATATATATATATATATATATAAATCAATAATATTAATAAATGGAAGCTATCTTTATAAAACCATATTTATTTTGTTATATATAATTCAAGGGTACCAACATTTTGGTACGCTCTCATCAGATATAATACAAAAGTTGGTTTACAGATATATTTCTTTATTTGTCACAAGGGGCATAAAAAAAGAGGACAATACAAAGACACATGCCGGGGATTTTACATACATTCGTGTAAAAATATTGAAACAAACAATTATAACAATTGAAATCCCTAATAGGGGGGAGGCGCCACAAATGGGTTGTTTAATACCCCGTCGATAGAACAACTCTCAACTTCAGGAGCGTGTTGTGCAAGTGCTCCTTTCTTCCTTTTGCTCTCTTCATTAACCTACAGGCTTATAAACAGACACACACACATATATATATATACAGACACACACACATATACACTCATACACACACGCACACACATATATGTATATATATATGTATATATATATAACAAAGAAGGTGTGGTAAGATACCAAGTGGACCATAACACATCAGAGTACTCGATACTTAAGGTAGTAGAGTGGGAAATAGGAAAAGAGTCAGGACCCCGACGGCTGAGTTCCGGCCGTTTCGACAGCTAGATTACTGCTGGGTATTATTGCTGGGTTAGTTCGGATCTAGCTGTCGAAATGGCCGGAGCTCAGCCGTCCGGGTCCGGGTCCTGACTCTTTTCTTATATATATATATGAATGGACCTTTTTTTTTTTATCCAAAGATATTTTTTCCAATTCCACCCCACCCGTCCCCTCTATCTATCTTATTCCTCATTCTTTCTTCTGATGAAGGACTAGCGTCCGAAACGTTAAGACCCGCTTCCTGCTATATCAAGCGTTAAACTTAATATATCCCTTCCATATACTGTACCGATTATGTTGTTATTTCTGTTTACCTTTTACACACACACACACACACACACACACACACACACACACACACACACACACACACACACACACACACACACACACACACACACACACACACACACACACACCAATATATATATAATATGTGTATATATATATATATATATATATATATATTATATATATATATATAGGGGTGGATTGGCAGTATCGGTGGAGGGTCGGACGCCATGCTTTCCAGCATAGTTACGTCCCTTTACGATCTGAGTTCAAATCCCGCCGAGGTTGACTTTGCCTTTCATCCTTACGGGGTCGATAAAATAAAGTACCAGTAATGCACTGGGTAATTGCTGGCCTTGTGCCTAAAGTAGAAACAATATATATATATATATATATATATATATATATATATATATATATATATATATATATATATATATATATATAAAAGTTTACACATACATATATATATACATACATACATATACGTGTTTTGCAACGGGTCACTTTGTGACTCAATGAAAACTTAATAAATTAAATAATCAGAGCTGTATATCATAAAACATGTCTATAGAATCACCAGATAAAATATATACCATTTCCTCTCCCAATTAGCACAATTAACTATATAAAAAATCGAATAGACCAGGCTATAAGAATAAGGCTTCTATGAAGAAATCTCCAACAAATAACCGAAATTAGCCCTTCGCGTCGGCCGCAACGGAATATTTATCGAATATTTCGACAGCGTAATCGCCCAGATACAGTCAATTAAACAGAATTAGGTGTAAAATAAACTATTAGAAAATAGAATACATTTAAATACCTCTACCATGGTTTCGTCCGTATTTTGAGATTTCCAATGGTATGTATGTATGTATATATAGATATATGTATGTGTAAACTTTTATATGTAATAATTTCCCATTAGGTTGAGATACAAATTTTGCTGTATTGTGCTGTGCTTTCTAGCAAAAAAGCCACCAGCCGTAAGCAACTACCACACCCTTCCAACCTGACCGCGGCTACGTCACGATTCTTAGCCATTTTGAATGAATTCTTGGCGCGATCACTTTGGAAAATTTAGTGTCTGGATCAGAGCAAATTTCCTGAAGAGTCCGATGCTCGAGTTACATAATCATTGGAAATCTCAAAATACGGACGAAACCATGGTAGAGGTATTTAAATGTATTCTATTTTCTCCTAGTTTATTTTACACCTAATTCTGTTTAATTGACTATATCTGGGCGATTACGCTGTCGAAATATTCGATAAATATTCCGTTGCGGCCGACACGAAGGGCTAGTTTCGGTTATTTGTTGGAGATTTCTTCATAGAAGCCTTATTCTTATAGCCTGGTCTATTCGATTTTTTATATAGTTGATTGTGCTAATTGGGAGAGGAAATGGTATATATTTTATCTGGTGATTCTATAGACATGTTTTATGATATATATATATATATATATCACAAAAAGAAAGAGAATCTGTTGCGACGAATGGAATTTATTGGACATATTACAATTGTTTCTCTGGCGACCAGCTAGAGGTACGATCGATGTGATGATCGAACCTGACTCTGAAAATCGCAAGGTCCTCTACGGAGCAGATTTTCTAAATTTCCTTTTACATCGATATCCTTCGCCTGTCTGCTTAGATCCTGTTGTTGTCATTCTACGAGTGGTCAAGAAATGTACACGTCATCGATATTTCTAGCCACTCATGGTTGTCCACTATTTGGTTCTTTTCATTCCCCCACCTGTCAATCAAAGTTGTTTCTTAGATCGGAATTACTACTGTAGTAGGTAAGGGGTTGTATGCTTGAACTGTTGGCGTCCTTTCGGCGTCTTCGCTGTCTGTAGGCGCCCTCGCCCACTCCGATCACGCACAACCCGCAGTTGTATTAGATGCAACAATCACCGTAAATAATACTTGGAGGGAATTTTAAAAAAAAATAGAGAAATATTTAGCATAACGTTTCAAGAACACAGCCTCGGAATACCTTAAAGCAGTGCTTCACAAACTATCTGATGTGGCGGACCGGCATTTATTTTTTGTTCAATGTGCCACGTACCGCTAATATTTCGTAGTAATATTAATTTATACCGGAAATGATATATATAATGAATATAATAATAGTTGACCATTTTTTTATCTTCTATTTATTTTGTAAACAAATAATACAATATCAAAACATATAAAAAAAGTAATAAAAAAATTCCTTAAATGATTCCTTAGCATGGCCTGGACACTGGCCGCATACCGGTAGCTGATGGCTCGCGTACCGGCACCGGTCCGCGGACCACCACTTTGAGTAGCACTGCCTTAAAGCATACATATTTCAAAAAGAAAAAAAAACTCTGTACAAAGAACGTTTTTAAATGAATGCTTGGAACAGCCTTTCAAAAAAAGGTTATTTCGAAGGTATTTTTGATAAATATACACATATCTACACTCACATACTGTACTCAGGGAAGTGTGTACAGTTAAGACGCTGCACATATATACACAGATGAAAAATAGAAAGATCTACACATAGGTATTCATACCCTCACACAGACATGTTCATACAAATACATCCACCCAGTCTCGTTACACACGTGCGCATGCATATTTGCATGGACACACATACATACATGCACCGGCGTGTGTTCATGCTTGTACATTACCGAAGGCACATACTTGATGAATACCCTCCCATCCGTACACACACGCGCAGCTGTGCACATGGTGCATGCACAATATGCATAAATGGTATAGCCATATATATATATATATATATATATATATATATATATATATATATATATATATATATATATATATATATATATATATATATATATATATATATATATAGAATAAGGAAAAGCGAAGTAGTTTCAAATGTTCAGGTCCTTTAATAATAATTGTTTCTACTTTTGGCACAAGGCCAGCAATTACCCAGTAGATTACTGGTACTTTATTTTATCGACCCCATAAGGATGAAAGGCAAAGTTAACCTCGGCGGGATTTGAACTCAGACCGTAAAGGGACGTAACTATGCTGGAAAGCATGGTGTCCGACTCTCTACGTCCGAATAATAATGCTGTGATATATATTTCAATGAAGACACTGGCCACAACTGTTCTGTGTGCGAGTGTCGTGACATCATCAGACAGCTTGTTACATAATAAGGTTATGTTTCCGAGGCAATCCAAGTTGAATCGACATGGGAACGGACGAAGTGTGTGCTTTGGGGTTCTTCATCCGTTCCCCTGTGAGTACCAATTCACCCCCACCGGTCTGCGCAGGCGCATGTCCGAAAGAAGTTGACCATTAGCTACCGCAGATATCAACGAAATTCGCTTAGTCAGTTCACCCTCTCAGCCAAACAATGACCCATCTAGGCCTGTACCATAGTTTACTGCTACCCGTCCCGTCTGTGGCAGTCAGCCGAAAGCCAGAGGGGATGGGAGAGTATATATATATATATATAAAGATAAAGAGAGGGGGAGAGAAAGAAAGAGAGTTGCTAAGGTGATTCCATAGAAAAAGAAAGACACTATCGTGATTCAATATATTGATTCAATAAGTTTAATATAGAAATGGCTTTAACAGGACTAGAACTGTTTCATTCAAAAGAAATCATGATGATGATTTCTTTTGAATGATCCCGTGGTTGGTGCAGGAACGGAGTGAAATATTCGTTAAAGACAACAATAAAGGCCGGACTGGAAACTTTATAAATTTTAGTTCCGCGAAAACACTATATATAAATTTTAATGACCCAGATTCATTATTCTAAAATGATGCGAGACCCAGACGATTTCATCAGGTGTTAATTGCAGAATTAGTTATATAAGAGAAACAGGATTACAGCGAACACAAACAGAGAATAGAAAATAGAGAATTGATTTTCTTTGCTCAGTATGAATCTGTCAGTTACATTGTCATGTTATATCTTAACTATAATAAAGTAAGGAGTGCGGGACAGCGTCCAGAATATATTTTTTAATCCAGTTTGTAAAATAAATTGGATTACTTTGAATAAATAATGAATGCATCCAAATTATAATAAAGTAAGGACTGCGGGACTGCGTACGGTTTATTTCTTTTAATCCAGTTAGTAAAATAAGTTGGATTACTTTGAATAAATAATGAATGAATATTACATAATTTATGTACTAAATTTCGTAACTAAATTTCGTAAACATAAATAATTTAAAATTTACTTCTTTTCAAAGTTTCAAACGCCTACACTTCCGGTATATCGTCGCCACCATCACCACTTCAACTACCTAATATATAGAAAGAGAGAGTGTGTGATAAGAGAGATAGAGAGATTATGATTTTCTACACACTGACGCGTATGAGTGTGCACATACATAAATCTATATGTATGAGTATATAACTATTATGAGTATATAACTATATTCGCGCAAACACAAACTTATAAAAATACATGCTCATGGACATACATTCACACACATACACATACATTCACACATACTTTCACACAAACATACATTTACACAAACACACACATACAGTCATGATAGCGTCCGGTGAATTGGAAATGGGAGGGTAAAACAAGTATAACGTTTTATTTATTTATTAACTCTTTATTTATATATTAACTCTTTTTTTTAAAAACAAATTTAATGTAATGGTTACAGAAGGCAAACACTAACAAATATAATATATACAAAGTAAAGGGAAAGGAAAGAAAGAGAAAATATACACAAGCAGATAATACACACATCTTAGACCACACAGAACAAAATGCAGGCGAAAGAGTGGTTAATGAGACGCTACCAGAGCAAAAGATAACAATATAGCGAGGAGCACTGGGAAACCTCTATAATAATTTTTGAGGCAGGCCAGCACGCTCGCAGCGTTACCTAGGGTGATGGCGACGCTGAGGTGATGGAACAACCAAGTGTCCTCATGAGCATCACCAGTTACCTCTGTTTGGCGAGCCGCCAGTGAAGATAAGAACCTCGCTGTCAGTAGCCCGACTCCCTCGAACGCCACAGGCTGGATAATGTAAGTTAGCTGAGAATACGGTATTTTAGGATTTTGTTCCGTTCAGCTGCGGATGCTGTAGGTCGCGCCCTTACCTCTGCATCCAGAATGTAGGGAGAAGTAAGAGTCAGTAACAGTGACGTCCCAGGTAAGGCACCTGCCTCTTGACCAGGAGCACAGAGCAAGACCATCAATTCAGGACAACCCAGACGGTTCCAAAATTGAGGGGATGTTTGGCCGGGCCAAAGCTCTTGAGTGGTAATAGGACAGTGTGTGTATGTGCGCGCGCGTGAGTTTGTCGGCGTTCTTAAATTAGAGACACGTGTGTGTGTTTTTAAGTTAGACATATATATGTGTGTATCCCTTTTACACACACATACATTCACATTTATATACATGTGAATGGAGTTCTACTGAAGCAGTTAGAGAAGTTCAAGTATCTTGGAACCGTGTTCATGAGTGATGGAATGCAGGAGGCTGAATTAAGTGCAAGAATTGCAAAAGCTGATGCAGTAATGCGCCAGCCTCAGCATTCAGCAATCAGAAGAAGGGGGTAGGTTTAAAAGCCAAACTCGCTGTCTTCCTGGTATTCCTGCCAACTCTTACCGAGGATCATGAATCTTGAGTAATGACCAAAAGAATATAATTGCAAATGAAAGCGGCAGAAATGGGATTCCTCCGAAGGGTCTTTGGAGTAGCGTTACTCGATAAAGTTCATATCTCAGAGACCAGAGTGTCACTCCTGGTAGAACCACTACTTCTCCGAATTGAGAGATCACAACTCCGATATTATGAGCATGTAGTTAGAATGTCTCAGTAAAGAATCGCTGGACACATTTTACAGGCAAAACCAGCCGGAAAGAGTCCCAGAGGTAGACCCTGAGCAAGATAGTTGGATAACATCCATGAGCTTGGCTGGTCACACTTTGGGATCCAGCTGGATCAGTTAGAGATGTTTGCTACTGACAGACTCGCTGGAAGGAGTGTTTGAGAAGGACTCTGCCCCCACGACCCTCTCAGAAATAAGTGGGTGAAGAAGAAGATATTGTCAATTTACTTTTCAATTTACATATACCTATATGCATATATATTTGCGTATAATACCAATATGCACACTAGATATGCTAGCAGAAAACCACACGAAGGGCGGTTTTTCTGCTAGTATTACATAATTTATCTACTAAATTTCGTAACTCTTGATTAAATATATTTTATTGTTCATTTAAAGCTTCACTTCTTTAAAATGTTCAAATGTCAACACTTCCGGTTAGCGATCGCTTAAATAAACATTCATCTATTTCCGTCACTAATTTTCTCCTAATGCAGTTTATATATAATATCGTCTTTTTTAAATGTATCATGGATTACGTTACTGATTACATAAGACAGTGTAACGCAGTCTTCGTTCAATTTCTGTGTAAATTGTCATTTACGATTTTATTTGATGTATCATATCTACATATATATATTTTTTTTTAATATAATATCAATATGCACACTACACATGCTAGCAGAAAAACTACCCGAGGGTGGTTTTTCTGCTAGTGTATGTAATGGAGCCCCGTAAACTCCTGATAGGGTTATAGAGAGGTGCTGTAGTGATGACATTAGCATGTCATGTTCTGGGCATTTTAAAATCTGTTGGTATCCGTCCATTGCCTCTCTCCTTTCCAGCTTTCCACATATCCTCAGCACAGTTAGTTTCGTCCAGTGAATGTCAGAGAGATAGCGGGGGTGTTGGGGGTGAGGAAGTGTGAGAGAGAGAGACAGTGGGGGGGGGATATAGAGAGGAATCCATCTCCTCCTTTCCACATCCAAGTATTGTTGATTTCTTCCAGTGAAGGTTAGAGAAAGAGAGAGAGAGAAAAGAGAAAGAGAGGGTGGAAGAAACGATCTCAGTTTTATCAGTTTTTGACTGGTACTGTTTTATCGATCTGAAAAGGATAAAAGCTAAAGCTGACCCGACAGGATTTCATCTGAGGATAGCCCAGAAGGTCGGAACGAATTCCACAAAACATAGCCGATGTTCTAACGATTCTGCCAATTCACTGCTTGGTTATATATATATACAGGGTGGCCCAAAAGTCACACAAGGGTTTTAGTTTTTATTAACTTCCTGAATTGTACAGATTGATGTATGAAATTTTGATACAACTTAAAGGACACAATGGAAATTATTTTGCACTTGTCAATTCTTGTCACACCTCTACATTACTTAAGCAAAAATTATATCTTTCAAATGGCGGCCATGCGACCCCTGTGTGACTTTTGGGTCACCCTGTACAAGCCTTCCGGCGCTGGGGCTTTTGGATCTTAAGCCCCTCCAATAATGTAGAAACATGTTGAATGATTTTAAAGTTTCGTTAGTTAAAAAAATATGTATCAAAGTTGAAATAAGTAACTAGTACAAATAAACACAATAGAAAGTGAGTTATTGCTGTACCATCAAAATGTAAATAGCTGTGAATGCCATTATATTTAACGTCTATATATAAATTTGAGTTATTTCCGTCCATCCGCCACAATATGTGTGTGGTGTGTATGTGTGTGTTTGTGTGTGTTTGTGTGAACATATGTGTGTGTGTGTGAGAGAGAGAGAGAGAGAGAGAGAGAGAGAGAGAGAGAGAGAGAGAGAGAGAGAGAGAGAGAAAGAAAGAGAGAGAGAGAAAGAGAGAGAGGGAGAGAGAGAGAGAGAGAGGGGGGAGAAAGAGAGAGAGAGAAAGTAACGTCCGATAAAAGTATCAGTTGAAGGTTTAACAATATTTTGTTAGCTTTTATAAAGTTGTTTTACAGTCTTTGATTTTTACAGAACAAAGAAAAATTGATACTATTTGAAATTAATCTACCCTCCAGCTTTTATCCATATACTACTTACAGTCCGTACTAACGAAACTAAACACTCCAGAAGCAATGTTATGCACTATATTGCTGTGTTTGGAGCTGAAAAAGATCATATTGACTATGGTTATTTCACAACATTTAAAATCCAAGACCAATGCTAAATATATTTAATCGGCAGTTTATTTCCCCCAGCCTAATAAGGAAGTTTTATTATTATTGTTTTATTATGTCTCTCTCTCTCTCACACACACACACACATTACGGTCTCACCTCATACCAGACAACACATTCAATACAGTCGTTTTCTCTTTTATCCATCTTCTCTTAACTGTTCTCCCGGGCGAAGCCGCGTACCTCAGCTAGTTACTAATATAATAAGGTCTTTTCATGATGTTATTAACTCTATAATATATATCCTTTATTTTTGTCATCACTTTAATGATACTTTTATATAAAATTTTGTACTCTTATTTTGTGTGTGTGTGTGTGTGTGTGTGCGCGTGTGTGTGTGTGTGTGTGTGTGTGTGTGTGTGTGTGTGTGTGTGTGTGTGTGTGTGTGTGTGTGTGTGTGTGTGTGTGTGTGTGTGTGTGTGTGTGTGTGTGTGTGTGTGTGTGTGTGTGTGTGTGTGTGTGTGTGTTTGTGTGTGTGTGTGTAAAAATATAACCCCTACTACCTGAAAATAAGCCCTAATACCTTTTTTTTTAAAAGAAAAAATAATATAAGAGGAACCATGGTATAAATAGAATTTGTTTTATTTATTTATTATGTGAAGTTTTTAGTGCCGTAGGAGTGAAGATATTGTCCTTATCCTGATGTTAACAGTAATAGAAAAATATATGAAACGGAGTGAATTACAGAAGTCCCCCGGTATTCGCGGTAGTTATGTTCCTAAAGTGAAATCCCGCGAATATTGGGCGTGGTCCATAAAAATGCCTATAAACGTCAAAATATAAATAAAAAAAAGCGAAGGGTCGTCCAATAGGCCTGCAAATACGGTATATCGTTATTAATGATTTAGCGTTAAAAAATATATATTGCTATGAAAAAAAAGCCATTAAAAAATCGCAGAAGATATTTACGATTCCGCGAATATTCGGTGATTTCAACGAACAATTATTAGTTAGGTTCTAAGTAAAATTCTTCGAATAACCGTGACCGCGAATGTCGGGCGTACACTGTGTATATATATTGTTTTGGTGATATATATATATATGTGTGTGTGTGTGTGTGTGTGTGTGTGTGCGTGTGTGTGAGTGTTTGAAACTAGTTAGGCCATTACTCAACAGAGTACTCGAGTACATGATATATATATATAGTAATAATAATAAATGTGAAAACTAAAAACCGTAGAGCAAATATATATTAAAATAACAGATTAAAATTTAATCTCATTGCTGACAATTGTTTCTCTGAACTGGTAGGTCTAGAGATCGCTACCCGCTTGTGAGAATGAAAGTAATATACAGGCATATATAGTAGTAATATATAGTACTATATATAGTACTACTCTATATACTACCCATGCCTGTATATTACTTTCATTCTCACAAGCTCCGATGAATTGACTGGTTATAACTTTGTATTGGTGATCGAATGACGTGAAAACAAGCGGGTAGCGATCTCTAGACCTACCAGTTCAGAGAAACAATTGTCAGCAATGAGATTAAAAACCTTTTTTGTATAGCAAACCGTGTCACTCTTCTTTCCTGATTTATCATTACTCCAAGTGTTAACAACATAGGAATTACCGCGTACTCGCAGCATCACTATGGAAACGCCTTGTTGAGTCAAACTTAGCCAAGCGTTGATATCATCCACTACCCGTTGTACCATAACTGGACTACACCTAAGTGGACTACCTACAACAATAATCTGTTACCCCGTATATATATATATATATATATATATATATATATATATATATATATATATATATATTTATATATTTATAAAGTTGTAGTTCTTGTCTGTTTGTTTGTTTGTTCACGAACTGCTCCTATGGTTTTGGAGATAGACTCACATAACCATATATATTCTGAAACTACATTGCCCATTGTACTTGTATAAGTATATTTCATTTAAATCAAAGGGTTCCCCGAGACACAGACCCCCGCTTAACATTTTTCCCTTCGATTTATATGAAATTTAAACCATAGGTAAATGACAAGATATGATGTCTATTCACAAAATTTCAGCAAATTTCAATAATATTAAGACACCCTAATGTGGGTTAAACCCCCTATTAGGGTTCCCCGGAGGCTCAAACCCCCGCTGAAAATGTTTCCCCTTCGATTTATATGAAATTTTAACCATAGGTAAATCACAAGATATGATGCCTATTCATAAAAGTTTTGAATTGTTATTTTGGAAAAAATTATTTACAAGAAACAAAATAAGAATAAGATTTAATAATGTAATTTTAATTTGATATATTAAAAATATAATTGTTTCTACTTTTGGCACAAGTCCAGCAAATACCCAGTTCATTACTGGTACTTTATTTTATCGACCCCGTAAGGATGAAAGGCAAAGTTAACCTCGGCAGGATTTGAACTCAGATCGTAAAGGGACGTAACTACGCTGGAAAGCATGTCCGACCCTATACCGATACTGCCAATCCACCGCCCTTATAATATAATGTTTTCCAATTTTTCATGCATTACATTTTACATTGAGTAATATTGAAATGCAGATTTTTTCTCCATAAATTATATCACTGATTTAAAATCAATCATCATTTTCTTACAAAATAAATGTGTGAAACGCAGCAAGGCGCGGGTTATTCGGCTATCATATATATTTTGTAAGAAAATGATGATTGATTTTAAATCAGTGATATAATTTATGGAGAAAAAATCTGCATTTCAATATTACTCAATGTAAAATGTAATGCATGAAAAATTGGAAAACATTATATTATAAGGGCGGTGGATTGGCAGTATCGGTAGAGGGTCGGACACCATACTTTGAAGCATAGAGTTACGTCCCTTTATGATCTGAGTTCAAATCCCGCCGAGGTTAAATTTGCCTTTCATCCTTACGGGGTCGATAAAATAAAGTACCAGTAATGTACTGGGTAATTGCTGGCCTTGTGCCTAAAATAGAAACAATTATATTATAAGGGCGGTGAATTGGCCGTATCGGTAGAGGGTCGGACATGCTTTCCAGCGTAGTTAGGTCCCTTTACGAACTGAGTTCAAATCCCGCCGAGGTTAACTTTGCCTTTCATCCTTACGGGGTCGATAAAATAAAGTACCAGTAATGCAATGGGTAATTGCTGGCCTTGTGCTAAAAGTAGAAACAAATATATATGTGTGTGTGTGTGTGTGTGTGTGCGCGTGCGCGCGTGTGTGTGTGTATCAAATATTACACACACACATATATAAATATATAATATTACAAACACATACACACATACACACACACACAGACACTCACACACACACACTCACACACACACGCACACACACACACACACACATATATATATATATATATATATATATACTCAATTGAAGTACTAGAACTTATTGTGTAAAGTTTAATAATTATACAAAAACAAACCACAATTAAAGAGACCCCCCCCCCCCAAAAAAAAACCCAGCAAAAACCAACAAAAAAACAAACAAAGAAACAAAACAGATAAAAAGATGAAGAGAAGAAAAAGAAAACAGTTACTATAGTAATAACGATATTGACAATCCTGTTTAATTATTTTTAGTATAATTAATTATCTAATAGAAATTAGGCAGTTTTGCTAGCCTGGATTATTCTAGTGGAAGGAATCAGAACTTCAACATTTGTCTAGACATTCATTATTATTACTAATTAGCGTTATTACTTAAATTTTTAACATATTTTGTTTTTAAACTTACAATGTGTTGACCCGGTTACTAATTTTTACAAAAAAAAAAAAAAATAAATAAAATAATTGTTTCTACTTTAGGCACAAGGCCAGCAATTATCCAGTGCATTACTGGTACTTTATTTTATCGACCCCGTAAGGATGAAAGGCAAAGTCAACCTCGGCGGGATTTGAACTCAGATCGTAAAGGGACGTAACTATGCTGGAAAGCATGGTGCCCGACCCCCTACCGATACTGCCAATCCAAATAATGCAAATGAGCTAATTAGCGTGGTTAGTCAAAGTTTAAACTCTTTCTGTTAGTAATAATTGTTTCTACTTTTGGTAAAATAAAGTACCAGTGCATTACTGGTACTTTATTTTATCGACGCCGTAAGGATGAAAGGCAAAGTTAACCTCGGCGGGACTTGAACTATGCTGCAAAGCATGGCGTCAGACCCTCTACTGATACTGCCACTCCATCCCTGTTCTGTTAGTAATAACGTGTTGAATTAGTTCTGTACGAGCAGAACACGGTCATTTCATCTGGCTTATCTGAAAACGTCAGGACAACTCGTCTAACCCATGCTAGCGTGGAAAAATGGACATTAAACGGTGATGATGGTATATATATATATATATATATATATATATATATATATATATATATATATATATATATATATATATATGTATATACGCATATATATATGTATATACGCATATATATATATATGTATATGTATATACGCATATACATATACATGTATACATATATATACATATACATATATATATATGTACATGTATATATATGTATACATGTATATGTATATGCGTATATACATATACATACATATATATATAATATATATATATTTATATATATATATATATATATATATATATATATATATATATATATATATATATATATATATATATATGTATATATATATATATTTGGGTTTGTTGGTTCACCACCGGATAGAACTGGTCATTCCGTATGGTCAACCTCGATGTAATATTAGGGAGAGCACTCAATGTAATGCAACTCACCCGTCTTCGTTTGTGTTGTTGGTGGTGCGAGTACGAAGTTAATTGTTATAAAATAACAGGAGACTGGACTGGTGTAAATCCTTGAAAGATTTATTATACTATGATCATTTCAATGACCGGGTTCAGTATGAATCCGGTGACATCATCAGGTAATTCAAAATATAACGAAGGAATATAACAGATAAAATCCATAGATTTTATCTGTTATATTCCTTCGTTATATTTTGAATTACCTGATGATGTCACCGGATTCATACTGAACCCGGTCATTGAAATGATCATAGTATAATAAATCTTTCAAGGATTTACACCAGTCCAGTCACCTGTTATTTTATAGTCCATATATATATATATATATATATATATATATATATATATACATATGCACTGCACCGATGAAGGGTAATCACCCAGAAACATTAGTGTCTGCAGTTCTGTTTAGATGCCAACACAAGAGCAAGAATGAGGGGCCCATTCTACTGACATGGCTTAAAAGAGGCTGTTTGCATAATTGCAACCGAATCGAATATTATTGCTGATATTTGAAAAACTCAGATTACATTTATTGTATTCAGCCATGTAGAGCAATAAACTATTTGTTAGTTATTTGAATATGGCAAAGCCGGCCATTAATCGCTCGTATACAGGAAACTGACTGGCCTGTCTGCTGATATGCAAATGTGGCTGATCAGTGGATCTGCTAATATGCAGATCTGACTGATCAGCCAGTCTGCTAATATGCAAATCAGGCCGTTCAGTCACTGTAAACTGCACTGATGAAGGGTAATCACCAGAAACATTAGTTCTGTTTACATGCCAACACAAGAGCAACATTGAGGAGCTCATTCTACCGACTTGGCTTAAAAGAGGGTGTTTGCATAATTGTAAACGAATCGAATATTATTTTTGGCAGTATCGTAGAGGGTTGGACGCCATGCTTTCTAGCATAGTTACGTCCCTTTACGGTCTGAGTTCAAATCCCGCCAAGATTAACTTTGCCTTTCATCCTTATGGGGTCGATAAAATAAAGTACCAGTAATGCACTGGGTAATAGCTCGCCTTGTGCCTAAAGTAGAAACAATTATTAATATTAGAAAAACTCAGACTACATATATATATATATATGTATGTAGTATATATGTAGTATATATATATATATATATATATATATATATATATATATATATATATATATATATATATGTATACGTAGTCTGAGTTTTTCTAATA
>OZ024744.1:92089227-92124227 GCA_964016885.1 Eledone cirrhosa
ATCTAGCGGTCGCAACTCCAGGTAGAAGGAGCAACGTGAAATAAAGTGTCTTGCTCAAAGACATAACGTATCGCCCGGTCCAGGAATCGAACTCACAACCTCAAGATTGTGAATCCAATTCTCTAAGCACTCAGCCACACGCCTTTACTTATATATATATATATATATATATATATATATATATATATATATGTATATATATATATATATATATATATATATATATATATATATATATATATATATATGTGTATATGTATATATATATATATATATGTATATATATATATATATATATATATGTACAAACATTAGATACATATATAGATACATATATATTGATGTTGGGAGCAACAGTTTCGTATTTACAGGGTGTAATGTATGCGACATATATTATACGAGAATTGTACAAAAATTCAAATTCAAATTAAAAGGACAGAGTGGAATACATGCGACAGATAATACAAGAGAATAGTCTAATAATTAAAGAGGCATTGAGAAATAATGAAGACATTAGCAGTACATATGCAAGCGTGTAGAAAGTGCACATGCGTTAGTCATATATATGAGAAGGAAATAAGTAAAGGTATTAGGCGTATATAGATAAATAAATAAATACTGTATGGCAAGCAAATGTGTTAATGTATTAAAAATTTATGGTGGATGTAATATGATGATAGTGTTCAAATTTGTGTGTGTTGAGAAAATCAAAGTTATTGTAGTCTTTTCCATTACATATGTTAAATTATATTTTAGTTAATGTTTATATTGAATGTTTTAAGTTAGTTACAGCAATGGATTGTAAATTGGTCTTATTGTATTCTTATTCATGGATTAGAGTTGTTCAAAAGGTAGTTTTTCCAACGGTTTAATTTCTGGAAGTGAGTATGAGATCTAAGATTAAGGGGACCTAATGCGTAAGGGGAGGTAACTAGCTAATTAAATTAAATTCAGTTATTTAAATTCTTTGCTCTAATACACATTATACTGTGATACAAGTGAATCTCTATTACATAATGTTATATAGTTATACTTAATTTTAAATACAGTCTGTTTTCCTATAATACATTAAAGGTCTCATTAGATTGTTATCTATCCATTACTGGACAAGATATAAGTTATGGAAAAATGTATAGCTGTTTATATTTCCAAATAGTTAGATCATGTGTGTAATAATATACATTATATTGCGTTAAAAGTTAATCCCTTATATACAATACTATTAATTTATATATTTAATTATAAATGTATATATAATTTATTATTATTATATTGTGTTAAAAGTAAATCCCTTATATACAATGCTATTAATTTAAATATTTAATTATAAATGTGTATATAATTTATTATCACATATTACATTAAATGTCTCTATATTATATATCCATTACTGTATATAATATAATTAAGCTATAGTAGTTATATTAAAAGGTGGTAATTTTATGTTTATTTCTAATAGTTATTGTTGAGTATAATTTTAGACATAAATAGGATTTGTGTAGAGGAAAGAGCTGATCAAAGAGTGTGTTGTTGTGGGGGCTGATAAGTCATAGAGTCCTAGAGGTGAAGTGTTAATGGTGGTGAGGAATTCAAATCTGACATTGTTATATACTGGCAGCTAGGTTTAAAGTTATGGAACGAGTGTCGGTAGTGGTGCGGACATGAGGAAAATACCACTGATTTTCTATTTAGGAGGTCTAGTTTCGAAAAGATTATAGTACGGGTCTCTAGAAGACAGAGATTACACAATTTATTCGGTGGTTTATACGATGTGGCCCTACCTACTACTTCCCATTGAAGTGTAAATGGTATATTCCTAGTTTTCAGAGAGTGTACGTGGCTAGATAAAGAAGTGGAGTTGGCTAGATTGTGTTTTTTGAAAGAGTGGAGGTGCGAGTTGTATCTCGTCTTGAAGCAGTTCGAAGTAGAGCCAATATATGTTTTAGAAGAGTTGTTTGCGTTGACCGTGCATTAGTAAATGATGTCTTTGATTAAGCAATTATTACCTAAGGAGCAAGTTCTATTAGTTCTATAGTTACATTTATTCTGGATGTTTGCTTGCCGGTTACTATGTTGTGTAGAAGTCTGGTTTCTAGGGATAGCATTAGGGTAATGATGGTTGTCATTCCTATTGTTATTGATTTCATTAGTGCTATTACCATTATTATTATTGTTACTACTAGGATTTAGAGGTACTAAGTTTACCTCCTGTTGTGTTTTAATTAGTTGGAAATAATTATTAATCTTCCTTTTATTACTACTAGCTATATGGTACGCGATGTTAGGTGTGGTAGAGTAAGAGATTTTAATGGTATTTTTATTGATAAGATTATGGTATTTGTGGCCGGATGGGAAGTTTTTTTATAAGATTGAGAAGAAAGCCTTAGGCAAGTTGGTAGAGACGTTTAGATTGAAATGGGGATTGAAGAATGTATTAGTTCTTCTATTTTTGTTTTTTGTAATGTTTTTTGAGGTATTTGTATTCCTGTTTATATTATTATTGTGGTGTTTACTTTGGTATTACCCTTCGTATTAGTGTTATAGTGGCTAGTACTTTTATTATTTTTCCTCATGGCCATATTGTGAGAAATAATGTTGTAACTATGTGATTTTATAGGTAGGAATTCAATTCCATTCTTATGTCCTGATTTAGCTAAGGCCTCATTATAGTATTGAGAATTATTGTTAAATATGGTTTCGTTGTATGATAGATTAGAGATTCTATTAGATATTCCTTTAGTAATCGAGTTTAATATGGATTTAGGGTGGTTAGAATTGGTATCTACATAAAGTAGTTTTTCGTTTGGTTTATGAAAGGGTGTATATATTTTAGAGTCTAGGTAAAGGGTAGCATCAAGGAAGTTAACGTTTTTAGTGTTTTTATCTAAGGTGATACCTAAGTTGAAGTTTTTGAAAATGTAATGTAATTGTTTCCTAGTTCTTTCTATATTAAGTTTTTTATAGTCTATAAGGAGTAGTGCATCATCGCGGTATAAACCACCATTGAGGTAGGGTAGGTTCTTATGAATTCCATTTAGTAGATATAGGCCCACTAAATCTGTGACCTGCACCGAGTCACTAGATCCCATAGTTATGTCAAAGTTGTTATGCGTATCTTCAAATGTAATTATGGTTTTTAGGGCCGCAAGTATGACATCAATTTGGGATCTAGTCAGGTCACTATTGTTCATGGCCATAATTAAAGCCTTATTTAATAGGATAGGGGAAATAGAGGTGTAGTATAAATTGATATCAAATTGTATAAATTTTTTAAAATTCTTTTTAATATCCTTGAATCATTCAATAACTTCACCTGTATTTCCCCATTGGTTAAGATATAATTTGTGCTTAAATTGTGGAATGATTGTGTCTAATATTTTCATGCTGATAATACCAATGTCAGATTTGGAAGGGCAAATTAGTCTTATCGAAGGGTACCTAATGAAGTCTTCTTTATGGTCCTTCAGAGAGAATCTTGGGGGCTTAGAGGTGTATGGCTGTGTATGTCTCTGAAGTCCCAATTTACACACTATACTACAGCCTTCTATATTTATATATATATATATATATATATATATATATATATATATATATATATATATATATATATATATATATATATATATATATATATATATATATATATATATATATATATAAATATATATATATATGTAGATAAATCTACCAAAATATACGGTAGTGTCCAATCCGTATGAAGAACTCAATGTGATCCAAATATCATGAAAAGAGAAGATGCATTCAAAGATTTTCGATGAAAATCATAGGAAAACAGAGTCAAGATAAATTAATAAAAACAATGAAATAAAAACAAAGAACAAGTTCATTATATTAAAAATGTCATCATTTTACGATCGTTTCTAGGATGTATATGTGTGTTATATCATATAGATCTATGTAAAAATATTACAAATTATCAGAGGAAATATACATACCTTCACATATACATGCTGTTTTCAGAAATATATATATATCAGGAACGATCGCCTTTCGTCAAATCGGACCGAGGAAACAATGTTTCCAATGGTCTTTCCAGTTGCTAATACTATCTATCGGTCGCAACTCTGGAAGCCTTTTCTAACTCCAACCATATTTGTATGTATATATATATATATATATATATATATATATATATATATATATATATATATATATATATATATATATATACATACATATATATATATATATACATACAAATATGGTTGGAGTTAGAAAAGGCTTCCAGCCAGAAACCAACCCAGAAAAAGTTCTGTATGAGCAAGACATGATCACCTGACCTAACTTACCTCAGAACGTCAGGACAACAGGTCTAACCCATGCTAGCGTGAAAAATGGACGTTAAACGATGATCATGATGATGATGATTTACAAATTAGCGTAATTAAAGTTAAATGTTTAGCTGGTTCTGTTAGTTACAAGGTGTTGCCAAGTTTTACAAACATTTATGCTAATGAGTTAATTAGAGTGGTTAGTTAGTTAAAGTTTTATCTGGTTCTGTTAGTTTTAATGTGCTGACCTAGTTGCCAAGTTTTACAAAAAATGTATGCTTCGGTGCCACGACAAAAAGCACCTAGTCCTTACTGTAAAAGTGGTCGTGTTGGTGAACGATAAAAAGGATCCAGCAAATAGTGTAAATATTGTTGGTGTTATGAAGGGCATCCAGCCGTAGAAATCAAGCCCAAAACAGTTCTGTATGAGCAAGACATGATCACCTCGTCTTTCAGCATGAGGACAACACTTCTAACCCATGCTACCGTAGAAAATGGTCATTAAACGGTGGTGATGATGATGATGCTGTGATATATATATATATATATATATATATATATATATATATATATATATATATATATATATATACTATATACACACACACACACACACATATATATATATATATATATATATATATATATATATATATATATATATATATATTATAAGTACAGATTAAAGTTTAAGCAAAGAGTCGCTGCTTTCACCCTTAACAGGATCTTCAGAAGATCCCGTTAAGGGTGAAAGCAGCGATTCTTTGCTTAAACTTGAGTCTGTTCTTATAATAAATATTTTCTCTACGGGTTTATAAATATATATATATATATATGTGTGTGTGTGTGTGTGTGTGTGTGTGTGTGTGTGTGTGTGTGTGTGTGTGTGTGTGTGTGTGTGTGTGTGTGTGTGTGTGTGTGTGTGTGTGTGTGTGTGTGTGTGTGTATGTGTGTGTGTGTGTGTGTGTGTGTGGTCTATGCGTGTGTGTGTGTATATATATATATACATATGGATTATATTAGAGTTTTTAAATTTCTTTTACACTAAACATGTAGGCCTGAAATTTCTTTTACACCAAACATGTAGGCTTGACATTTTTTTTTTACACCAAAAATGTGGACCTGAAAATGGGTTACAAAGTAGAAAGGAAAAAAAAGTTGCAAAATATCTATGGTTTATATCACCTGTGATAGAAAGATAGATAGAAAGCTAGCTCTCTATATATATATATATATTCAGGTTTGAGGTTCACCACTGTATAGAGCTGGTCTATTCCGTATGGTCAATCGTAATGCAATAATATAGAGAGTACTCAACGTAAAGCAGTTCAACCGTCTTTGTTTTTGTAGTTGATGGTGCTATTACGGAGTTAAATATTATAATGAAATGACAGGAGGCTGGATTTGAATCAATATTCACGCGGCCGGTGTTTTAACCGCCACATAGTACCTTTAAATTACAGAACAAATCGGAACTATTATATAATTAAATGTTAAACTGTTGAACTTTAAATTTTCTAACCTCTTTAATATTGAATATTGATTATTAATTTTTTTAACTTCATCCTAGAAGTCTAAACACTGTAACACACTGACTCCCAATATATTCACCTCTGCTAAGATGCGGGTCCCTGTGAACATTTTCTCGCGCCACTCCTGGCTTGACTGTGGTCTGACATTAATATCGACCTTTCTTCCTCTTTCTTTCTATCTTCCTTCTTGTAGCCATCAACCCTTACTTTTCTACTTCTCTCTTCCCTTCCTTCTCTTCTCCCCTCCTCCTGTCTTCCTCCCGCAGACCTATCTTCCTTCCCCCTCTTGCTTGCCTATATCTGACCGGTAGTAGTTGCCTTTCTTCTTTTAGCTGACATTAACCCTGGCTTCTCTTCTTCTTTCTTCCCCTTCTTCTCTCTCCTTCCTTTCTTTCTTTCTTTCTTTTACCTTGTGTCATGAGATCGACGTTAACTTATGCTCCCATCCCTTTCTGTTTTCGTTTATCTGACCGGTAGTAGCATACTATAAACTTTAGCCACGTCACTCCAGGGCGACCGGCTGAGGTTGAAGGAACAGAATAGCGGCCGCCCTCGGGTCTCGATTTTCAGCCCCATGGATTTTACCTATTACATTCACGTATTATATTTCGAATATCTGATGATATCACCGGATTCATACGGAACCCGGTCATTGAAATGATCATAGTATAATAAACCTTTCAAGGGTTTACACAAATCCAGCCTCCTGTCATTTCATTATAATATTATATATATATATATATATATATATATATATATATATATATATATATAAAGCTAGCCATATATATATATATATATATATAAAGCTAGCCATATATATATATATATATATATATATATACATATATATATACATATATATATATATATATATATATATATATATATATATATATATATATATATATAAGCAAGTATTGTACCAAGAAAAATAAAGCGTCGGCTTTAATGTATGTTTCTATGTCTATTATAATTGTCTACATGTGCTGACTGCAATATATATTGTTCAATCATATGCAATGCTTAATTATTTATTACACTTCATCAGAAAGCCTATAATAGTGGATGTCAGCTATTCACTACGCAGTAGAATTCAGAAATGAATATATATATATATATAAATCAGGAAAGAAGGTTGACATGGTTTGCAATACAAAAAAGGTTTTTAATCTCATAGCTGACAATTGTTTCTCTGAACTGGTAGGTCTAGAGATCGCTATTCGCTTGTTTTCACGTTACTCGATCGCCAATACAAAATTATAACCAGTCAGTTCTTCGGAGCATGCGAGAATGAAGAGAATATACAGGCATGAAAGGAATATACAGGCTACTATATGAAGTAGTAATGGCATTCAGTTAAAACAATAACAACAATTACAACAATGCTAGTAATAAATTATTTGAGGAGACCCTGACATTACATTAGGTGGGGGGTATAGTGTATCTAAGATTTCGGCGTGTAAAACTAGCTGACATGAAGCAGAAGTATAAGTTTGGCATGTCGTAGGGTGTATTGTATCAATTTTAAAGATAAGCCGGTGTTTATCACCAATATAGGTCAGGTGGCCGTAATGTTCAGTATTTATCTGACCGACGAAGTATTTATCATTGAGTAGAATTTGTGTGGTCTACATTAGATGAGAATACAGTCTTTCTTTTCATCTTCAATAACATACATGTATGGGACAACACTGTCAAAGCTAGATAATACAGAGGTTAAGGAGGTAATACATATATATATATATACACATATATACACACACACATATATATATACACACGCGTGGGTACATAGACACATACATACACATCAATATACACTCGTACAAAAATATACATACATGCAAAGAGATAAGCGTGCTGATTGTAATTATGGCAAAAGGAAGGTAAAGTTACATTGTAGAAGTGATTTGAGACTGTATTCTCATCTAATGTAGACCACACAAATTCTACTCAATGATAAATACTTCGTCGGTCAGATAAATACTGAACATTACGGCCACCTGACCTATATTGGTGATAAACACCGGCTTATCTTTAAAATTGATACAATACACCCTACGACATGCCCTACTTCTGCTTCATGTCAGCTAGTTTTACACGCCGAAATCTTAGATACACTATACCCCCCACCTAATGTAATGTCAGGGTCTCCTCAAATAATTTATTACTAGCATTGTTGTAATTGTTGTTATTGTTCTAACTGAATGCCATTACTACTTCATATAGTAGCCTGTATATTCTTTTCATGCCTGTATATTCTCTTCATTCTCGCATGCTCCGAAGAACTGACTGGTTATAATTTTGTATTGGCGATCGAGTAACGTGAAAACAAGCGAATAGCGATCTCTAGACCTACCAGTTCAGAGAAACAATTGTCAGCAATGAGATTAAAAATCTTTTTTGTATTGCAAACCATGTCCATCTTCTTTCCTGATTTATTATTACTCCAAGTGTTTACAACATAGGAATTACAGCATACCGCAGCATCACTATGAAAACGCCTTGTTGAGTCAAACCTAGCCTAGCGTTGATATCATCCACTACCCGGAATACCATAACTGGACTACACCTAAGGGGACTGGATATAACTATTATTTGTTATCCCGTATATATATATATATATATATATATATATATATATATATATATATATACAAAATGAAAAAAAAAACGAGACGTCCTGCACGAGTGAAACTATAAGGAAAAAGATGAAGTCGAAAATGCAACTGGAGTCTTTTTAAGAATATTTATTTGGTTCCTTTACCGGTTTCGCAGTTCTTGTGCTTTTCAAAAGTAGAATTGAGATGGAGGGTTTGTGGTTTTTGTCGCATATATATATACAATATATTAATAAATGGAAACTATATTTATAAAACCATATTTATTTTATTATACATATTTCAAGGGCAACCAAGGCAAATTATGGTGCGCTTTCATCAGATAAAATACAGATTTGTTTTATAAATAAATATTGACATACCCGGAAAAAAAGACAACCTTAACGGTTGGAGCTTCCTGGATAGTGGAGATATTAGATTTATTGAGGGTGTTACAAAATTATGAGTGAGTATGCAAATGAGTGTCCGAAAGGTTGAAAATACTTTACATAGGAAAATACCGGAGATGACCGGTGGTTTATATCGTGACGATATGCTATTACTTATTGAAAATAATAATTGTTTCTACTTTAGGCACAAGGCCAGCAATTATCCAGTACATTACTGGTACTTTATTTTATCGACCCCGTAAGGATGAAAGGCAAATAATAATTGTGAAATAAATAGGAAAAGAAAAGAAATTATACAACTTTTTAATAGCGTTAATCTTAAAGTAGAAGTAGAGAATAATTATAAAATAGTTAATTCTTTAGATGTAACTTTAAACCTTAACACTGGTCTTTATTATCCATTTCATAAAAGAAATGAGAATTTAAACTATGTTAACTTTAATTCCAATCACCCCAGATCCGTTGAAAACACTATTGTAAATTCTGTGCAGCAACGTATTTTTAGAATTTCAGCTAATAAAAAATATTTGAAGATAAGGCACAATATTATAACGAAGCGTTAGGTAGAGCAGGCTATAGCAATAAAATTAAATACTTTGATAATAAGGATGTGCCAACTAACCATAACTATAAATATTATAATAGAAAACCTTACACTAACTCGAAAACCAAAAGAAAAAATAGAACTAGAAATATATTATGGTTCGCTCCCCCTTTCTCATTAAGTATTAAAACTCCTATTGCTAAATTATTCTTTAAAGCTCTAGATAGGTGCTTTCCTAGGACACACAGGTATTACTCAATATTTAATAGACATACTATTAAACTCTCATATTCCACCACTATGAATTTAGCGCAGAATATTAATAGAATGAATAATAGAAACTTAAAACCTAACCAGAATAGCATTAATACCTCTAGCAATATCCAATATAATGTTACGGCTCCCAATAATATAAATTTAGATAAATGTAATTGTAGAAATAAATCTAACTGTCCTCTAAATAATAATTGTTTAGTTAAAAATATATTATACAATTGTAATGTCAAAACTCCTGTGTCGGCTCTACTCCCACAGACTTCAAATCTCGTTTTAATAACCATAAATGTTCTTTTACGAATATTGGTAAAAAATCTTCAACTTCTCTTTCTAACTTATTATGGGATTTGAAATCCAAGAACATTAACTATTCTTTACTTTGGAAAATTATTTCCAAAGCTCCTTCATACACGGCTTTATCCCAAAATTGCTCCCTTTGTGCTGAAGAAATATTCTTTATACTAAAAAGTAAGAACTCTATTAATTTGCGAAATAATTTATTCAGTTCCTGCAAACATCGTTTAAACTCAACTTTTAAATATATATATAAAATGTAATATATGATTTATCTCTTTTACATAATGTCTTCTATATCTATATATGATTCATATATTTAATTTACTTTCTATTATCTCTACTTCACATATATACTATTACATCTATCGATAGATTATAACATTTCTTTATATGACTGCTTGAAACTCCTTTAAGGAAAATTTTTTCTTGAAAAACTTACGGAAGGTTTTAAGAAAATCTTTTGAAAATTCCTTTGAAAGATATAGAAAAAACATTATTTTCATACCTTCCAATATTTTTATATTGTTATATTTTTATATTATATTTTCAAACGTTTTCAATATATATATCCAAATGTTTATATATATGTGGAAAAATATGATTTTTTTTATATATATGTGGAGTAACCTATGGTTTATGCTTTAAATATATTCTTAAGATAAATTTTTTTAATGTTTTAACTTTATAGCAAGTAAATTTATGACTTCATATAAAATAACATATGGTTCATATTTTAATTATATTCTTAAGATAAAATTTTTTAACTTTTTAACTTTATAATATTTAATCCTTAGAGCCATCTGAGTTCTTAAAAAATCACTTCTAACTTCCTTTACACTTCCTTACTGTTTTTATAATATAACTAAGTGGTTATTCTTTTGTAAACTCTCGAAAATCTTTCATAAATTTAGAATTATTTGAATGTTTAAAATTTTTGACTTACAACTTTTAATAAAATAAACTATACTAGATTTGCTCTAATGTAAAATAATATATATTTATTGAAATAATTTATAATCCTTAACATACACATTTAAACTAATTATTAAATTATTAAATTAAATCTTTAATATTAAGGTAAATTTTGATCTTTAATTTTGATTTCTAATTTTTTAATTTTAATTTAATTTTAATCTAATTTTTCAACCTATCATTATAAATATTATAATCAAAACATAATGCATCCTGCATTATAAATATTATTCTTCCACGTTATTCTCATTTCTTAATTTCTTCTCACTTAAATATACTTACGCTGTGTATTTATCCTTTGAAACTCATCTCTTCATGCACGCTATTTTCACTGTCAATATATATAATCGTTCTTTCTTTCCTCTTCTATCTTTCTTATTTCTTCTTTTTTTCTTATTTCTTTTTTTCTCTCTCTCCCTCACATATCACCTTCTTCCAACAGTTTAATTTAAATAAACCGTTATCTTTTCAACCTTTCGGACACTCATTTGTATACTCACTCATAATTTTGTATCACCCTCAATAAATCTAATATCTCCACTATCCAGGAAGCTCCAACCGTTAAGGTTGTCTTTTTTTCCGGGTATGTCAATATTTATTTATAAAACAAATCTGTATTTTATCTGATGACAGCGCACCATAATTTGCCTTGGTTGCCCTTGAAATATGTATAATAAAATAAATATGGTTTTATAAATATAGTTTCCATTTCGGTGGATTGGCAGTATCGGTAGAGGGTCGGACGCCATGCTTTCCAGCATAGTTACGTCCCTTTACGATCTGAGTTCAAATCCCGCCGAGGTTGACTTTGCCTTTCATCCTTACGGGGTCGATAAAATAAAGTACCAGTAATGCACTGGATAATTGCTGGCCTTGTGCCTAAAGTAGAAACAATTAATATATTGTGCATTTACTCCACTAAATTGTTGAGTGCTTTATATCAGTTATAAACAATTTTTAAGCTTGTTGAATCCCAACAAATTAAATATAACCTCTGCATATATATATATATATATATATATATATATATATAACTGCATCCAGTGGCAAGGCTCCAGTTCGGGAGTTCAGGGACAGTGGGAAATGTGGATTTACCCCTAGTTGTTATCATTCCCAGGTCTGCTCTGGCCCGGACTAGCTAGTAGTACCTGTTAGAGTCCCATTTATGGGTTAAATAATTACCTTACTCGAGTGGCGCCGGTAAGGTATCATTAGCAACTGAAAATAAATCTCGGGAATTTTACCCGCCCTAGATATATATATATAAATGTAATCTGAGTTTATCGAATATCAACAATAATATTTGATTCGTTTTCAATTATGCAAACAGCCTCTGCAAAGCCATGTCAGTAGAATGAGTCGTCATTCATGTTCTCGTGTTGGCATGTATACATGAAACTGACTGACCAGTCTGCTGCTGATATGCAAATCAGGCTGAACGGAGAGTCTGCTAATAGGCAGATCTGATTGATCAACCAGTCTGCTAATATGCAAATCAGGCCGATCAGTCACTGTATATTTTAGAAAATAGCATATATTTTCACTAGCCCTGACAGTTTGGCAGGTGAACAGTGAACTGCACTGATGAAGGGTGATACCCAGAAACATTATTGTTTGCAGTTCTGTTTACATGCGAACACAAGAGCAAGAATGACGATGTTATTCTACTGATTTGGCTTTGAAGACGCTGTTTGCATAATTGCAAACGAATCGAATATTATTATTAATATTTGATATACTCAGATTACATTTATTGTATTCATCCATGTAGAGCGATAAACCATTTGTTTGATACACACACGCACACACACACACACATACACAGACACACACACTCAAAAACACAGACACACACACACTCACAAACACAAACACACACACACACACTCACAAAGACCCCCCCACACACACACATATATATGTATATATATATATATATATATATATATATATATATATATATATATATATATACACACATATATATATATATATATATATATATATATACATATATATATATATATATATATATATATATATATATATATATATATATATATATATATATATGTATATATAACAAGGAAAATGTGGTAATAAACCAGGTGGACCAGTTCGGATCAAGCTGTCGGAAAAGCCAGAGCTCAGCCGTCATTTATATATATATATATATATATATATATATAATAGTAGAACACTGGAAGGGTTATATCCGTAGTATTAGATCACTCAGTCCATTGGACGAGTTTGGTAGAAGTAGTAAGACGACAGTTAGTTCACCATTATTCGGATCCTCAGCTCGATCTCAGACCGAGCTGAGAATCCGAATAAGGTGAAACATTTGTTCTTCTTATGGTGAACTAACTGTTGTAGAACTACTTATATACTATATATATATATATATATATATATATATATATATATATATATATATATATATATATATATATATATATATATATATATGTATATATATATATATATATACATATATATATATAGTTATATATATATATATATATATATATATATAGTTATGTAATAAACAACATAAGGCAATTATTCCATTTACCAGTGGTTTCTTAAAAGCAAAAGATTTTGCTTTCAAACTTCAGAATGAAAAAGTCCTGGTCTGTTTATTGAATTTGGATTTTAAAAACAAAAATGCAATCTATATGAAAGTGAGGCTGGAGAAGGAAGAAGGAAAGGAAAAATAAAATAAAACTACACATGCAAACACACACACACAAACACAAAAGCATATATATACACACACACACACATATATATATATATATATATATATATATACATATAATATAAGATCAAAAGATGGTTAAAGGAGTTCCATGTATTTTATTATGCGCATTTCAAAAACAAACATCATCATGCAATAATATTTGTGTTTTCATCAGATAAAACAGGAGAACATGATATGAAGGCTAAAAAACACCTGTGGACAGTGCAGTTTTAAATCAACATATGAAAAGTGGTTTTAGATTGATGTGTGATATTGGGAAAAATATTTTATTTAGAGAGGGGGGGTGGAAAGGATGAAAAGGGAAGGAGATGAGAGGGAGAGATGGGTGATAGAGAGAAAGAGATAGTTTTTATAACAGAGAGTAGATATATAGTGTTACATAGAGAGGTTGAAAACCGTTGGAAGATAATGTATAAATTAAAAATTTTGAAAATTAACGAAGGGAGGATATGTACGAGGAAAAAAAATATTTTATTTAGGGATTGGGGGGGAAGGATGAAAAAAGGGGGAGGAGATGAGAGTGAAGGTGGAGAGGGAGAGATGGGTGATAGAGAGAAAGAGATAGTTTTTATAACTGAGAAAAAGATATATTGTTTTAACATAGAGAGGTTGGGAACCGTTGGAAGATAATGTATAAATTAAAGGAATTTGAAAAAAAATAACGAAGGGAATTTATGTATGAAGATAGAGAGAAAAAAATAATAATTGTGGATGAATATTCTAACGTCAAAAAAAGAAATGTATGTATTGTGGCAATTTCAAAATTAACGAAGAGAAAAATTATTGAGGTTTGTGTGTAGAAGGATTTGAGAAGAAATGTGAAGTTAAAGTTTGTATATTGAAAGGATTGATAATATATGCGAATAAAGAGTTAATATGTATTAATAATGAGTTCGTTGATGGGGAGAAAAAAATAATAAATTAAGGATGAAATTGAGATTAAAAAAATTTATGATAGAGAGAAAAAATAATAATGATTGCGGATGAATATTCAAACGTCAAAAACAAGAAATGTATGTTATGATTTTTATAAGGTGAAGATAGAATGAGGGTAATGAGTAAACAAGTATTATCGAGTGTATAATGCCCTTTAAAGTAAGGTAGATGGGTATATTTTAAAGAGGTGTATGTATAAGTGCCTTTGAGAAAAGATTCTAAATTGATAAAGAATTGAATATTAACTGTATACCTTGTGAAAAGTTCTATGGAATTTATGCAGGCAGATAGAAAACAAATCTGTACGGCTGTTTATTATAGAATCTAGGTTAGAGATAATGGTAAATTTTTCATTTAGGCAGAGATTACAGATTTTAGATAGAGAGCTGTTCAAGTATGAGGATGCAGAAGAAATCTTCTTCCAAAAGATGGTATATTTAATGTTTTTGTCTTTTAAGGGCCATATGAGTTCTGAGAGAGCAGTGTTGGTTCTTTTAAGTTTGTATTTGAAAGATGAATGATGATTATAGAGACGAGCTTTAAAAGAGGTGGAAGTGGAGCCAAAATAGGTGAAGGAATTGGTGCTAGTTATAATTTTACATTCATAAATTAAGTTTTTATCGAGACAATGGTTGTTGAGAGGACATTTATTTTTAATGCGGCAGTTGCAATTAGAGAGATTATTAATGAGTGATCTAGTGTTATCTATAGAAGGAATTGGATTGGAGAAGTTGTTTGCGATAGGAATAATAGGAATAATAGTTTCTTGATTTAGAGTTGGATTATGAACATTTAGCGAAGTTGTGTTTGACGTTGTATTTGGGTTTACAGAAGTTAGCCTAGGGTTTACAATGACGTCGGGAGTACTATTACTGTTATTATGAAATTCAATATTGGAAGGAAGAGATTTAGTATTTAGTATTTTATTGTTGTGTTTAGAGATGATGTTGGAAATATTGGAGGATGTAGAATACGAAAATTTGATGGTGTGTTTGTTAAATATTTTACTATAGATATGTGAGGGAGGGAAGCATTTATTTAAGGCACTAAAAAAATAATTTAGGAATATTGTTATTAATAGAGATGGAGAAAGGAGCATTATACCAGATTATGTTTTTGTATCTAGGTCTTTTATTAAAATTATTGGAATGGTCATGATTAATTATTCTACTGTAAGTTTTACTAGAATTTGTTTCTTTACTATATTTGATTTTATCTGGATAGCCGGCTTTAGAAAGTGCGTTATTATAGTAATTGGCGTTAGCATCAAATATGTTTTTATTAGAAGATATGTTAGATATTCTTTTTCCAATATTATTAACTATAGCATTCTTGATATTGGTAGGATGGTTAGATTTAAAGTTAACATAATTAAGGTTCTCATTGTTTTTATGGTAAGGGTAATATAGGCCAGTGTCAAGATTAAGAGATACATCCAAGAAATTAGCTAGTTTGATACTATTATCAAATTCAATTTTTAGGTTATGTTGGTTAAAGAGATTACGTATATTGTTCTTAATAATATTAAGGTTAACTATATTGCAATTTAGGATAGTAAAGAGTCCATCGTCACGATAAATTCCACCGCGAAGTTGAGGAATTTTCCGACTCAAAGAGTTCAAAATGAAGATACCAATTAAATCAGTCAATTGGGATGAATCGGATGCTCCCATTGTGATGTCGAAGTTGTTAGAGGTATCGGCTCTGGTCCAATATTCGTTGTTGAACTCTAGGATGGTTTTACGTGCGGTGAGGATGATGTGAAGTTCATCTGTGGTGATGTCAGAATATTTAAGTGCGAAAGATAGAGCATTATTGAGAAGTGAAGGCGAAATGGAGGAATAGTAGCTGGCAATATCAAATTGAATAAATTTTAGTTTGTTTTTATTATCCAATTTGTTGAACCAGCCAATCACTTCAGAAGTAACAAACCATAAATTTAGGTTCAAAGAAGAGCAATTAGAACTAACCTGTGGGATAATTCTATCCAAGATGGCTTTACTAACAACCCCCAGATCGGATTTAGAGGGGGCGATTAATCTAACAGGTAGTTCAGTGCGAAAATTGTTTTTGTGATCCTTGAGATTTATCCTCGGAGTTCTTGGGAGGAATGGTTCGGTCTTTTTTTCAATGCCAAGTTTTGACATAATCTCATAGGCTTCAAGGTTTATGCATTCTAAATTTTCATGGTTGGTTTTACGATACTTTTTCCTAAGTTCCTTTAGGATAAGGTTGTTATAATTATCCTTGGAAATACCATATAGGTTATTGGTTTTGTCAGAGTGGACTAAAACATCTTTTGAGGAATTTAGGTTAGAGATTGTGTTCTTGAGATTTACAAGGTGCTCTTGTCCTTTGTAAGGGTATCTCTTGAATTTAAGATTTTTTATTATTTTAGTTAATTCTTCCTCGAATTGTACTAGATTTTTGTTGGAAGGAGGATTTCGTCTAGAATTAAAAAGATGATCGAGGAAGTTATGTTCTTTGGTATGAAAGTTCCCTTTTAGGCGCTGGTCATAGAAATAGGCTGTCCATCTAAGTCTTCTTACGAAGGAGTCAGTTTTTTCAATAAGAAGTTTGGTGAATTCAGATTTACATATATATATATATACATATACATACATATATATGGTGGCTGCCAACTCGTTTTCGAGTACGGCCACTACTTTATATCCATGTAGAACTCCTACCGATTCGCTGAACAAATGTAACTTTAGTCCAGCCAGCGACTTGAAAACTCTGGTACAAACACTACACTTGTGACAATTATTGACACATAGTGCTAGGCCCATGGTACCATGTGACGACAAGTGCAGAGAGATCTCCAGATACAAAGCAATACCTGTGCCGTGAAGCTTATATATATATACACATACATACACTCATACATACACACGCGCACACATATATACACACATATATGTGTATATAAATACACACAAACACATATATACATACGCACATAAATATCAACCCATCCATACATACAAATACATATATACAACCACACACACATATATACACACATACATACACATAGAAACATAAATATAAATACATATACATACACACATATACATACATATATATATATATATATATACACATATACATATATATATATATATGTGTACAAGCATACACATACACAAACATAGCCATACACACATACATATACATACATACATGCACACAATCATACATATATACACACGAACATACATACACATAGATAGATGCACTCCTCTACATATTCACACACGCAAATAAATATAAGATAAAATATATATATATATATATAAAAAAATTTTTGACAGCGATACAGAACGCAGCTAACTGGACAGACACGCGTGGTAAGTAATACACACGAATGCACGTATACATACGTACGAAATATTAAATACATACACACACTCTCGCACATAAATATACATATACAAATACATAAACACATACATACACATACATGCACAAACACGCACACGTATACAATTATACACACACATATGTATATGTAATTATACACACACACACATATATATACATAAATATAAACATACACACACACACAATTATGTATACATACACACATACAAATACATACATAGCTATACAATTATACACATACAAATACGTACATATCATAAACACGCACAACCAAATACAAACACACACTCACACACACATATATATATATATATATATATATATATATATATATATATATATATATATATATATATATATATAGATATACATACACACACATACACATATACATGTGTGTGTGTGTGTGTAAAACTCAGTCTTAGATAATTCATATGAACCTTACATATACATATATATAGTAGTAAAGTAATAAAGTAATAAGCAACATAAGGCAATTATTCCATTCATCAATGGTTTCTTAAGAGCAAAAAATTTTTCCTTCAATCTTCAGAATGAAAAAACCTGGTCTATCTACATATACATACATATACACACACAAATATATATATATATACATATATATACACACATATATACATATATATATATATATATATACACACACACAAACATACATACACATAGGTATGTGAAGGGCAAGGCAAAAAGAATATGGGGGGGGGGCATAGGAAAAGGTGAAATATAGGGGAGGTAAAGGAGAAAAAAATAAATATACAAGAGTACAGAACGTAGAATCAGCAAAAAAAACCGTAGCAGAAGTAAAGAGCAGGAAAGGAGTTCAAGGCGGTTGATTTATCATAGGAGTGTTAATCCAGTTACAGATCAGATGCGATTTCAGATGAGAACAGCATCTGAAGATCTCAGTCTTTGAGTTAAGGCAAGCGGAAGTGGCTCTCAAGTTTAGCAAAATCCTATACTTTTCTGTGGTACACAAAGAACAATTCTTTGTGCCCCTTTAGTACTCCCTCGAATGGTCTAATATAGACCAATTAATAGAGTACGGGATGTTACTATCCTTGAGTTCCCACACCTTACTTGCGAGGGCCGTTGATGTTCGTTTATCGGAGTGCTTAAAAGAAGCGACATGTGAGTAAAATCTGGTTTTAAACCTGTCCTGAGTCATACCGACATATCGCTCACTCCTGGCTGGCTGGTTGTTGATTACCGGTGTTATCTTAGCCTCATAAACAACAGATTTGGTGTTACATTTACCCTGCAATGGGCATTCATCCGGCTTCCTGCAACTGCATCCTGGATTTATTCTCGTATGGTTTGAACTGGTGTATATACCTAAGATTTTCATTAGGTTTATGATAGGGTTTAAAAGAGGCGGTAAGTAGATCAAGATTAATATCAAGAAAGTTAGCATTAGTAAGGTTCGTATCTATAGTGATTTTAAGGTTAAGATTAGCAAAAGTATTGATTAAATCTTTACGGAATTTATCAAGGTTATGGCCGTTGGTGGTATGAGAAACTGCTAATCCGTCATCACGGTATAAACCGATATTATGGGACGGAAATTTCTCTTTGAGGGTGTGGAGAAGGAATAATCCTACTAAGTCACACACATCCGCACTGTCATATGAACCCATTGCAACATCAAAAGAGTTTTCAGGGTTTGACTTTTTAACCCAAATATTATCATTAGTAAAGAGTAAAGTTTTTCTAGCATGAAAGATAATGTCTTCTTCTAATTTAGAAATATTAATGAAGGGTCTTGCAAAATCTAAGGTATTAGTTAATAAGGAAACAGTAATAGATGGGTAAAAATCGACAATATCAAATTGGGTAAATCTACACTTATTTTTACCTTGTATATTATTGAACCAAGAAATAACAGAGGAAGTATTTAGCCACTGTGATAGGTCAGTATTAGATCTAATTTGGAGAATTATTTTTCTTAAGATTTTCTTATTTGCAAGGCCAACCTCGGATTTAGCCGCGTTAATCAATCTACAACTAGGTCGATTAGTAAAGCCTAATTTATGGTCTTTAAGGGTAATATATGCTTTACACTTAGCTAGGCTTTCAATCCGGTTATCTATTTGTAAAGAACTAGCTAGTTCTTTAGCTTCTTTATTGATAGTATTGTAGGCATTATTATTAGTTAATTGATATTTATTGGTAATACTATTAGTTAAAAGTTGGTTATACAAAGTACTATTAACTTCAAAGAGATTTTTAGTTTTATCAGAAAGAACAAAAGTGTTTGTAGAATTTCTAAAATTAGAAATATCGTTAGATAGTTTAGTTTGAAAGTTATTATTGTACTTACGAAATTTGATATCACTAATTAGATTAACAAGGTCTAATTCGAAGCTGGCCATGTCTTTAATTCTAGGTGGATATTTACGGGATTTGATGTCAAAACAATCTTTAGTATCAGCACTGAATAGTCCATCGTGAACCATTGCCTTCCATCTCATTCTTTTAACGACTTGTTCGATTTTATCTATGAGGATTTTGGTATAAGTATATATATATATATTTGTGTGTGTATATGTATGTATATGTAGATAGACCAGGTTTTTTTCATTCTGAAGATTGAAGGAAAAATTGTTTGCTTTTAAGAAACCATTGGTGAATGGAATAATTGCCTTATGTTGCTTATTACTTTATTACTTTACTACTATATATATGTATATGTAAGGTTCATATGAATTATCTAAGACTGAGTTTTACACACACACACATGTATATGTGTATGTGTGTGTGTGTATATATATATATATATATATATATATATATATATATATATATATAACGAAGGAAATGTGGTAAGGAACCAGGTGGACCATAACGCACCAAAGTACTCAATACTTGAGGTAGTAGAGTGGGTAATAGGAACCAGTAAGACCCCGACAGCTGAGCTCAAGCCGTTTCGACGGCTAATTCTGGAGTCAGAATTAGCCGTCGAAACGGCTTGAGCTCAGCTGTCGGGGTCTTACTGGTTCCTATTATATATATATATATGTATGTGTGTGTGTGTGTGTGTTTGTATTTGGTTGTGCGTGTTTATGATATGTACGTATTTGTATGTGTATAATTGTATAGCTATGTATGTATTTGTATGTGTGTATGTATACATAATTGTGTGTGTGTGTATGTTTATATTTATGTATATATGTATATATATGTGTGTGTGTATAATTACATATACATATGTGTGTGTATAATTGTATACGTGTGCGTGTGCGTGCATGTATGTGTATGTATGTGTTTATGTATTTGTATATGTATATTTATGTGCGAGAGTGTGTGTATGTATTTACTATTTCGTACGTATGTATACGTGCATTTGTGTGTATTACTTACCACGCGTGTCTGTCCAGTTAGATGCGTTCTGTATCGCTGTCAAACATTTTTATATATATATATATATATATATATAATGTATAAATTATAATTTTGCTCTGATACTTACATAGAGCACTCTTCATTTCTATGACCTCTTCTGTTTCCAACGGAAATTTCAATACTTATATATATATAGACTATCCAGACAGCTTCCAAAAATAATGGTCGCATCTAATAGGGTACGTCAAAATTATTTATAAAACTGTTTATATATTGTATTTTGTCTGATGAAGGCATACCATATTTTAATTTGGTATCCCTGAAATATGTATAATGAAATAAATATGGTTTTATAAATATAGTTTCCATTTATTTAATATCGTATATAGATATATATATTTTTTTTTCTTATATTTATTTGCGTGTGTGAATATGTAGAGGAGTGCATTTATGTATGTGTATGTATGTACGTGTGTATATATGTATGATTGTGTGCATGTATGTATGTATGTATGTATGTATGTATGTATGTATGTATGTATATGTATGTGTGTATGGCTATGTTTGTGTATGTGTATGCTTGTACACACATATATATATATATATATGTATATGTGTGTATATATATATATATATGTATGTATATGTGTGTATGTATATGTATTTATATTTATGTTTCTATGTGTATGTATGTGTGTATATATGTGTGTGTGGTTGTATATATGTATGTGTATGTATGGATGTGTTGATATTTATGTGCGTATGTATATATGTGTTTGTGTGTATTTATATACACATATATGTGTGTATATATGTGTACGTGTGTGTATGTATGAGTGTATGTATGTGTATATATATATGTATGTATATATATATATATGTATATATGTATATATGTATATATATATATATATATATATATATATATATGTGTGTGTGTGTGTGTGTGTGTATATATGCTTTTGTGTTTTTGTGTGTGTGTTTGCATGTGTAGTTTTATTTTATTTTTCCTTTCCTTCTTCCTTCTCCAGCCTCACTTTCATATAGATTGCATTTTTGTTCTACAATCCTAATTCAATAAACAGACCAGGATTTTTTCATTCTGAGGATTGAAAGCAAAATCTTTTGTTTTTAAGAAACCACTGGTAAATGCTTTATGTTGTTTATTACATAACTATTAAGCTCTGTTACCTACATAGAGCACTCTTTTTTCCTGGACTTTTCCGACGGAATTACTTCATTTATACAGCTCCAACTGGGATTGATTGAAGCATATTCTATATTACATATACGATTGGCACTTTCCAGCCCTATTAGTTGAGCACTCTACAGTTTTCAGGAATTCAACCAACATACACCATGGATCTTTATGAATTGGATTATTCAATCAAAAATATACCCACTCCTTCCAACACAACTTATACCAAAATCCTCATAGATAAAATCGAGCAAGTCGTTAAAAGAATGAGATGGAAGGCAATGGTTTACGATGGACTATTCAGTGCTGATACTAAAGATTGTTTTGACATCAAATCCCGTAAATATCCACCTAGAATTAAAGACATGGCCAGCTTCGAATTAGACCTTGTTAATCTAATTAGTGATATCAAATTTCGTAAGTACAATAATAACTTTCAAACTAAACTATCTAACGATATTTCTAATTTTAGAAATTCTACAAACACTTTTGTTCTTTCTGATAAAACTAAAAATCTCTTTGAAGTTAATAGTACTTTGTATAACCAACTTTTAACTAATAGTATTACCAATAAATATCAATTAACTAATAATAATACCTACAATACTATCAATAAAGAAGCTAAAGAACTAGCTAGTTCTTTACAAATAGATAAGCGGATTGATAGCCTAGCTAAGCGTAAAGCATATATTACCCTTAAAGACCATAAATTGGACTTTACTAATCGACCTAGTTGTAGACTGATTAACCCGGCTAAATCCGAGGTTGGCCTTGCAAGTAAGAAAATCTTAAGAAAAATAATTCTCCAAATTAAATCTAACACTGACCTATCACAGTGGCTAAATACTTCCTCTGTTATTTCTTGGTTCAATAATATACGAGGTAAAAATAAGTGTAGATTTACCCAATTTGATATTGTCGATTTTTACCCATCTATTACTGTTTCCTTATTAACTAATGCCTTAGATTTTGTAATACCCTTCATTAATATTTCTAAATTAGAAGAAATTATCTTTCATGCTAGAAAAACTTTACTCTTTACTAATGATAATATTTGGGTTAAAAAGTCAAACCCTGAAAACTCTTTTGATGTTGCAATGGGTTCATATGACAGTGCGGATGTGTGTGACTTAGTAGGATTATTCCTTCTCCACACCCTCAAAGAGAAATTTCCGTCCCATAATATCGGTTTATACCGTGATGACGGATTAGCAGTTTCTCATACCACCAACGGCCATAACCTTGATAAATTCCGTAAAGATTTAATCAATACTTTTGCTAATCTTAACCTTAAAATCACTATAGATACGAACCTTACTAATGCTAACTTTCTTGATATTAATCTTGATCTACTTACCGCCTCTTTTAAACCCTATCATAAACCTAATGAAACTCTTAGGTATATACACCAGTTCAAACCATACGAGAATAAATCCAGGATGCAGTTGCAGGAAGCCGGATGAATGCCCATTGCAGGGTAAATGTAACACCAAATCTGTTGTTTATGAGGCTAAGATAACACCGGTAATCAACAACCAGCCAGCCAGGAGTGAGCGATATGTCGGTATGACCCAGGACAGGTTTAAAACCAGATTTTACTCACATGTCGCTTCTTTTAAGCATTCCGATAAACGAACATCAACGGCCCTCGCAAGTAAGGTGTGGGAACTCAAGGATAGTAACATCCCGTACTCTATTAATTGGTCTATATTAGACCATTCGAGGGAGTACCAAAGGGGCACAAAGAATTGTTCTTTGTGTACCACAGAAAAGTATAGGATTTTGCTAAACTTGAGAGCCACTTCCGCTTGCCTTAACTCAAAGACTGAGATCTTCAGATGCTGTTCTCATCTGAAATCGCATCTGATCTATAACTGGATTAACACTCCTATGATAAATCAACCGCCTTGAACTCCTTTCCTGCTCTTTACTTCTGCTACGGTTTTTTTTTGCTGATTCTACGTTCTGTACTCTTGTATATATATTTTTCTCTCCCTTACCTCCCCTATATTTCACCTTTTCCTATGTCCCCCCCCATATTCTTTTTGCCTTGCCCTTCACATACCTATGTGTATGTATGTTTGTCTGTGTATATATATATATATATATATATATATATACACACAAACATATATACACACACACACACATATATATATATATATATATATATATATATATATATATATATATATATATATATATATATATATATATGTATATATGTGTGTATATATATGTATATATATATATATTTGTGTGTGTATATGTATGTATATGTAGATAGACCAGGTTTTTTCATTCTGAAGATTGAAGGAAAAATTGTTTGCTTTTAAGAAACCATTGGTGAATGGAATAATTGCCTTATGTTGCTTATTACTTTATTACTTTACTACTATATATATGTATATGTAAGGTTCATATGAATTATCTAAGACTGAGTTTTACACACACACACATGTATATGTGTATGTGTGTGTATGTATATATATATATATATATATATATATATGTATGTGTGTGTGTGTGTGTGTTTGTATTTGGTTGTGCGCGTTTATGATATGTACGTATTTGTATGTGTATAATTGTATAGCTATGTATGTATTTGTATGTGTGTATGTATACATAATTGTGTGTGTGTGTATGTTTATATTTATGTATATATATATATATATATGTGTGTGTATAATTACATATACATATGTGTGTGTATAATTCTATACGTGTGCGTGTGCGTACATGTATGTGTATGTATGCGTTTATGTATTTGTATATGTATATTTATGTGTGCCAGTGTATGTATGTATTTACTATTTCGCACGTATGTATACGTGCATTTGTGTGTATTACTTACCACGCGTGTCTGTCCATTTAGATGCCTTCTGTATCGCCGTCAAAATTTTTTTTATATATATATATATATATATATATAATATATAAGATCAAAAGATGGTTAAATGAGTTCCATGTATTTTATTATGCGCATTTCAAAAACAAATATCATCATGCAATAACATTTGTGTTTTCATCAGATAAAATAGGACATGATATGAAGGTTAAAAAACACTTGTGGATAGTGCAGTTTTAAATCAACATATGAAAAGTAGTTTTAGATTGATGTGTGATATTGGGAAAAAAATTTTTTTATGAGGGGGGGGGGGGGGATGAAAAGTAGGAGATGAGCGTAAAAAGAGGAGGGGGAGGAGTATAGTGAGGAAGGATGAGATAGGAGGAGAGATGGGTGATAGAGAGAGAGAGATAGCTTTTATAACTGAGAAAAATATATTGTTTTACATAGAGAGGTTGAAAAAACCGTTGGAAGATAATGTATAAATTAAAAGAATTTGAAAATTTACGAAGAGAAAAATAATGTAAAGTTAAGGTTTGTATATTGAAGGGTTTAATAATATGTGTGATGAAAAGAAATTGCTAATATGTATTAAGAATAATATTTAAGGGTTTAATAATATGTGCGATGGAAAGAAAATGTTAATGTGTATTAAGAATAATTTTAAGGGTTTAATAATATGTGCGATGGAAAGAAAATGTTGATATGTATTATTAAAAAAAACAGAAGTGATGTAAGTAAGGATATATTGTGAGATGGGCATGAATAAGTTAGATGAAAGGGAGAAAAAATAATGAATAGTGGATGAATAATCTAACGTCAAAAAATGTTTATGTTTACGAAGGATTTTTTCAAGGTGATATGAAGTAAGAATATAGTGTATGTGTAATAATTGTTTCTGTGTTAGGCACAGTGAGAAAAGGTACAGATTAGGGGTTAGAAATTAGGAGTGATGTAGAATATAATAAATATAATAAATAACTTTGAAATAAGGTAGAAAGATGGGTATATTTTTAAAGAAGTATATATATATATATGTGCCTTTGAGAAAAGGATTCTGAATTGATAAAGTTTATCATATTAGCTGTATACTTTGTGGAAAGTTCTGTGGAATTTATGCAAGCAGATAGAAAACAAGTCAGTGCGTCTATTTATTATAGAATCTAAATTAGAAATAATGGTAATTTTTTCATTTAGACAGAGATTGCAAGTCTTAGATAGAGAAATGTTCAAGTATGGAGAAGCAGAAGAAACCTTTTTCCAAGAGATGTTATATTTAATATTTTTGTCTTTCAAGGACCATATGAGTTCTGAGAGAGCCGTGTTGGTTCTTTTAAGTTTATATTTAAAAGACGAATGATGATTATAGAGACGAGCTTTAAAGGAGGTGGAAGTGGAGCCAAAATAGGTGAAGGAATTGGTGTCAGTTATAACTTTACATTCATAAATTAATTTTTATCAAGACAATGTTTTTTATCCTTCATATCATGTCCTCCTATTTTATCTGATGAAAACACAAATGTTATTGCATGATGATATTTGTTTATACATGGAACTCATTTAACCATCTTTTGATCTTATATATTATGTATACTCCAGTCCTACAAACTGTAGAGTGCTTCTTATCCGATATCTGCATTGCTTTATTGTACTACAATAAAACTCACCTCCTATATATATATATATTTTTTCTTATATTTATTTGCGTGTGTGAATATGTAGAGGAGTGCATTTATGTATGTGTATGTATGTACGTGTGTATATATGTATGATTGTGTGCATGTATGTATGTATGTATATGTATGTGTGTATGGCTATGTTTGTGTATGTGTATGCTTGTACACATATATACATACATATGTATATGTGTATATATATATATATGTATGTATATGTGTGTATGTATATGTATTTATATTTATGTTTCTATGTGTATATATGTGTGTATATATGTGTGTGTGGTTGTATATATGTATGTGTATGTATGGATGTGTTGATATTTATGTGCGTATGTATATATGTGTTTGTGTGTATTTATATACACATATATGTGTGTATATATGTGTGCGTGTGTGTATGTATGAGTGTATGTATGTGTATATATATATGTATGTATATGTATATATATATATATGTATATATATATATATATATATATATATATATATATATATATATATATATATATGTGTGTGTGTGTGTGTGTGTGTGTGTGTGTGTGTGTATGCTTTTGTGTTTTTGTGTGTGTGTTTGCATGTGTAGTTTTATTTTATTTTTCCTTTCCTTCTTCCTTCTCCAGCTTCACTTTCATATAGATTGCATTTTTGTTTTTAAAATCCAAATTCAATAAACAGACCAGGATTTTTTCATTCTGAGGATTGAAAGCAAAATCTTTTGCTTTTAAGAAACCACTGGTAAATGGAATAATTGCCCTATGTTGTTTATTACATAACTTCATTTATATATATATATATATTTATATATATATATATATATATATATATATATATATATATATATATATATATATATATATATATATATATATATATATATATATATATATATATATATATATGTATATATATATATGTATATATATGTATATATATATACATATATATATATACATATATATATATATATATATATACATATAGGAAAAAGTATGACCCCGACTGCAGAGCTCAAGCCATTTCGACGGCTATTTCTGGGTCCAGAAATAGCCGTCGAAACGGCTTGAGCTCTGCCGTCGGGGTCATACTTCTTTCTATTACCCACTCTACTACCCTAAGTATTGAGTACTCTAGTGCGTTATGGTCCATCTGGTTCCTTACCACATTTCCTTCGCTTTATATATATATATATATGTACAGCCAGCGGAAATAACATCTGTGAAATAAACAGCTCCATCTATCTGCTTAGCTAGCTACCTCACCGTGAAACAAACAACTCTTAAAGCCACCAAAATAAAACGCCTACGCAGCGGCTAAACATCAAACGATTATTTTTGTATAAATAGAGTGATTCCAAACACTTTCGCCAGTCGACCTTTGGCAGAATCAGCTAGCGTATCGTTGTTCCTCTCCTCTGCCACGCTTATCACTCACACACACCTTGTACCTCTGTATCGTCGCTTCATGTATGAAAACAAATAGCTGACCGAAACTACATCTCTCGCTTTGCTCGTACTTTCAACTTGCGCTTTCGTCTATTCATCCTTATCGTATGAGACAACAGTCTTTTTAAGGGCTACCCTCAGATCCGATCAGACCGTATGCGATAACAGTCCTTTTAAGGGATATTCTCGGATCTGATCAGAAGTAGTGACAAGACTGACTAACCACGTTGCTACAATTGGTGACCCCGACGTGATTCGAACACGCAACCAGACATCATCCTAACAAGATACCAGCATGGACATGTCACAACCAACGTCAGAGGCCGAGATTTCAGAGTTGCGGGCTATGATCCGAGAGCGGATTGGTCAAATTAAAGCCCTCTCAAATCAAGTAGAGAACCTGACCTTTCAAACACACCGGCGACGCAACAACAGTCGATCCAGGCCTTTTCACAGTCGAAGATCCAGAAGTCCCAGTCAAAATCGTGTGTCTGGCAACCTCTGCTGGTATCACACAGAATTCGGCGCACAGGCATCTAAGTGTAGAGCCCCGTGCTCTTTCCAGAATACCACCCAGGGAAACGGGCAAACCAGGGCCTAGCGACGACATTCACCCCTGGTACTGAGAAGAAAAGTCGTCTATTTTTTATCAACGACCAAGCGACAGGCATCCGTTACCTCGTGGATACAGGAGCCCAGGTTAGTGTTATTCCTGTTTCACTAGTCTCGGGCAAAAGATATCTAACACCGTCCTTTCTGCAGGCAGTGAACCGATCGTCAATTCCGACTTTCGGGGCGAAATCACTAACCCTCAATTTAGGCCTGAGGCGTCGTTTTCAATGGGTGTTTGTCATGGCAGACCTGCCGCCCCTTATCTTAGGAGCCGATTTTCTCCACCACTTCAACCTTCTGGTGGACATGAAGAACCGGAGGCTTATTGACACCACCACAAACCTCACTGTGAGAGGTATATTTACGACGCAATCCAGTGAGCCCTGTAATTTGCCAGTCAGAGCCTTCGCGGTACAACGGCATTCTCCAGAAATACCCAGACATCACTCGCCCGGTATTTAAGGATGGTCCCATTAAGCATAGTCGCACGCTCCACATCGAGAGAAGGGGACCACCCACAGCTGCCAGACCAAGGAGACTGCCTCCAGACCGATTGAGAATCGTCAAACAGGAGTTTCAACACATGCTGGACCTCGGAATCATTCGCCAGCAACTGGTCTGCACCCCTACACCTTGTTCCTAAAAAAACGAGAATGATTGGCGACCATGTGGGGATTATCGTGCACTCAACAATTCTATAGTACCCGATAATTACCCTGTACCTCACTTGCACGACTTTTCTGCCTCTCTGCAAGGCGCGCGCATCTTTTCCAAGATAGATTTGGTACGGGCATATAACCAGATACCTATGGAGCCTGCAGATATTCCGAAGACCGCAATCACAACACCGTTCGGTTTATTTGAATTCTTGCGAATGCCGTTCGGTCTGCGCAATGCTGCACAAACTTTCCACGGTTTATTGACACCGTGTTACGTGATCTACCCTTTGTATACGCGTATATCGACGACGTGCTGGTAGCAAGTACTTCCGAGCAAGAACACGAGAAGCACTTAGATCTTCTTTTCCAACGTTTGGACGAGTACGGTATTATCATCAACTCCAGCAAGTGCCTTCTCGGCGTTCCTTCACTGTCCTTTCTCGGGCACATCATTGATAAAGACGGCATTCGTCCACTTCCCGAGAAAGTAAAAGCTATCCGCAATTTTCCCGCACCTACATCACTTCGGAAACTGCGTGAATTCCTCGGTTTGGTGAATTTTTATAGGCGTTTCATCCCTCATTGTGCCGACGCAACCAGACTCCTTACGGACCTTCTTCGCAACCGGACTCGCAAAAACGAAGAGATCACTCTGAACGAGGAAGAATTAACATCTTTTAACCGCCTGAAGGAAATGTTGGCAAACGCTTCCATGCTCGTTTTCCCCAGATCTGGCGCTCCTCTTTCGCTGCTAGTGGACGCATCAGACACGGGGGTTGGAGGTGTTTTACAACAACATGTCGACGGCGTTTGGCAACCCTTATCCTTCTTTTCTAAGCGGTTGCAACCTGCAGAAACCAAATACAGAACGTTTAGCCGCGAACTCTTGGCAACCCACCTTTCGGTTAAACATTTTCGTCACATGCTCAAAGGATCGGATTTCGCGATCTACAAGGACCATAAACCACTAGTTTACGCATTCCGTACCAAACCTGATCGACATTTACCGAGAGAACTCCGACACCTGGATTTTGTCTCCCAATATTCAACTGATATTCGGCATATCAAGGGATCAGACAACGTAGCAGCCGACGCCCTGTCCCGAACCCAGCTGAACATAATACATGCGCATTCAGGCTTCGACCTTCAACAGATCGCAGCTTTGATACTACTCAATTTCTACAAGTTTTTTCTATTTTCAACTTATTACCCTGTAATTGTAAGATAGCATTGTGATTTTTCTTTTTTCATTTCTCACTATCTAATTTTATATATTTTTTATTTCTTTCTATTATCTTTTATTATCTCCTACTCTCATTCGATTTACCTATTCTATAACCTCCCTCCTCCACTTCATACACTATCCTTAGAATCTGCTGTATACATATGACTTTCAATGCTTGACCGCTCCACTCACTCCCCTATTGTTCTATAGGCAAGTTCAGCCACCCCTACCTCCCACCAAATGCCATGATAGACTTATTTGTGTTTGCAACAAATTTTAACCAATCCTCCTGACAACTACAATCATCCCATATAAGGAAGTACCCCCTTGACAAGTTCGGCTATTTATTCACCAGGCTAAAAATTCTAATTTAGTCCAGAAATAGTCGTCGAAACGGCTTGAGCTCTGCCGTCGGAGTCATACTTTTTCCTATATATATATATATATATATATATATATATATATATATATATATATATATATATATATATATATATATATATATACATTTAAAATATATATATACATTTAAAATATATGATAAACACGAAATGTGTTTACATTGCAACAGACAAAGTTAGCTATTAATGAAATAAACTAATTAAAGTGAATACAATTTGTCTGTCGCGATATAAGTCAATAAAGACAAGATTATATTGGCAACGGCCATGATTCCTGGACAGATTCAGATTTCAAAATTCAAACCTGTTCTGTAGACGAATTTGAACCTCGAAACCTAAATAAGTTTCGCAACGGTGGTATGTAAATTGAAAAATAAAGAGAATCGAAATGGAATAGAAATAAAAAAGTGAAATATCCAAATCTTCTGTGCTTATCAACTGGAATCCAGTAAAATTAGTATATCTCACATCAAAAATTTTGCAGGTCTGACTACACGTGTGTAGGCAGGCCAAAACTAGCCGTCCCACATTCACGGTGCTAGAAATAACAGCCGCTTATGCAGGATTAAGGATCAGCTCTACAATAAAGGAGCCATACATTATATTATATTTTGAGAATAAACTCTCAGTCGTTTACAATAATTAAGCTCCAGGAAAAGGGGCTCTTCCGAGCAGTTAAATACATTTAAAATATATGATAAACACGAAATGTGTTTACATTGCAACAGACAAAGTTAGCTATTAATGAAATACAATTTGTCTGTCTCGATATAAGTCAATAAAGACAAGCTTATATTGGCAACGGCCATGATTCCTGGACAGATTCAGATTTCAAAATTCAAACCTGTTCTGTAGACGAATTTGAACCTCGAAACCTAAATAAGTTTCGCAACGGTGGAATGTAAATTGAAAAATAAAGAGAATCGAAATGGAATAGAAATAAAAAAGTGAAATATCCAAATCTTCTGTGCTTATCAACAGGAATCCAGTAAAATTAGTATATCTCACATCTCAAAATATAATATAATGTATGGCTCCTTTATTGTAGAGCTGATCCTTAATCCTGCATAAGCGGCTGTTATTTCTAGCACCGTGAATGTGGGACGGCTAGTTTTGGCCTGCCTACACACGTGTAGTCAGACCTGCAAAATTTTTGATGTGAGATATACTAATTTTACTGGATTCCTGTTGATAAGCACAGAAGATTTGGATATTTTACTTTTTTATTTCTATTCCATTTCGATTCTCTTTATTTTTCAATTCACATTCCACCGTTGCGAAACTTATTTAGGTTTCGAGGTTCAAATTCGTCTACAGAACAGGTTTGAATTTTGAAATCTGAATCTGTCCAGGAATCATGGCCGTTGCCAATATAAGCTTGTCTTTATTGACTTATATCGAGACAGACAAATTGTATTCACTTTAATTAGTTTATTTCATTAATAGCTAACTTTGTCTGTTGCAATGTAAACACATTTCGTGTTTATCATATATTTTAAATGTATTTAACTGCTCGGAAGAGCCCCTTTTCCTGGAGCTTAATTATTGTAAACGACTGAGAGTTTATTCTCAAAATATAATATAATATATATATATATATATATATATATATATATATATATATAATAATAATAATAATAATAATAATTGTTTCTACTTTCTACAAGGCCATCAATTACCCAGTGCATTACTGGTACTTTATTTTATCGACCCCGTAAGGATGAAAGGCAAAGTTAACCTCGGTGGGATTTGAACTCAGACCGCAAAGGGAGGTAACTATGCTGGAAAGCATGGCGTCCGACCCTCTACTGATACTGCCAAGCCACCACCCTTAATAATAATAATAATAATAATAATAATAATAATAATAATAATAATAATAATAATAATAATAATCCACAGACAAAGATAAAGATCCACAGACATGGAACTGGTTGAGAAGAGGAGACCTCAAAAAGGCTACAGAAGGAATGCTAATGGCTGCGCAGGAGCAGACCCTCAAAACGAAGTGGTTGAAGCACCATATCTACAAGGAGGAGGCTAGCCCACTGTGCAGGATCTGTGGAGAGAGAGAGGAGACTGTGGCTCACATTGTGTCCGAGTGTAAACACCTAGCCCAGACCCACTATAAGGGCTGGAGACACGATGTGATGGGCAGGGTGATCCACTGGCACCTGTGCAAAGTAAACAATTTACCACATTCTGAGAAATGGTATGAGCATAGGCCAGAGGCGGTGATGGAGAACAATCAGGTGAAGGTGCTGTGGGATTTTAGGATACAGACGGACAAAAAACTGGAACACAATAGACCTGACCTGGTGGTTGTGGACAAAGAAAAAAGATCGTGTCTGATTGTGGATGTGGCCTGCCCGTTCGACACGAGAGTGCAAGAGAAGGAGAGGGAGAAAATTAACCGATACCAGGACCTAAAGTGGGAGGTGAAAAGGATCCCGATTGTCATAGGCGCACTGGGGACTATCTCCAAAAGTTTCCAGGGATGGTTAAAGAAAATCGGCCCCTTCACGCTTTTTGGAACGCTTCAAAAGGCATGCTTGCTTGGAACAGCAAGAACCCTCCGATACGTCCTGAATATCTGAGGCTGCAGGTAGTGGCTTGATATTCAATCCAACGGACTTTCCAGTTAACCAACATCAATTACTGAGATTCAAGGAATAACAACAATAATAATAATAATAATAATAATAAATGTGAAGACTAAAATCCAAAGATAGCTTGATAAGGATAAATATATATCAAATATATAAGAACCCTAGGGCAAATATTTATTAAAATAACAGATTAAAGTTTAAGCAAAGAATCGTTAAGGGTGAATGCAGCGATTCTTTGCTTAAACTTTAATCTGTTATCTTAATAAATAAATATATATAGATAGATAGTGAAATTCATGGGAGCCAATGTTTTTCTATTGTTTCTGACAAATTACCCTTTAGCGTTTTCTTCCTTATATAATCAAGAAAATCATAGAGATAATGTGCATATTTTCATTTCGTTAATTTTGCACTGAGTAAAAAAAAGAACCGAAGTCATTTTTTTTCAAGATATCACATAAATTTTACTGATTATATATATATATATATATATATATGTATTTATATATCTATATATCTATATATATAGTAATAATTGTTTCTACTTTTGGCACAAGGCCACCAATTATCCCAGTTTAATATAGTAATAATAATAATAAATGTGAAGATTAGAATCGGAAGAGGCCTCGACAAGGAAAATATATATATATATATATATATATATGTAGATAAATCTACCAAAATATGCGGTAGTGTCCAATCCGTATGAAGAACTCACTGTAATCCAAATATCATGAAAAGAGATGTATTCAAAAATATTTTATCGATGAAAATCACAGGAAAACAGAGTCAAGATAAATTAATAAAAACAATGAACAAAGAAACAGTTCCTTATATTAAAAAATTCATCATTTTACGATCGTTTCTAGGATATATATGTGTGTGTTGGTATGTATATCATTTAGATCTATGTAAACATTTTACAAACTATCAGAGGAAATATACATACCTTCA
>OZ024744.1:92126727-92134227 GCA_964016885.1 Eledone cirrhosa
GAAAAAAATAATAAATTAAGGATGAAATTGAGATTAAAAAGATTTATGATAGAGAGAAAAAATAATAATGATTGCGGATGAATATTCTAACGTCAAAACAACAAATGTATATGTTATGATTTTACAAGGTGGAGATAGAATGAGGGTAATGAGTAAACAAGTATTATAGAGTGTATAATGCCCTTTAAAGTAAGGTAGATGGGTATATTTTAAAGAGGTGTATGTATATGTGCCTTTGAGAAAAGATTCTAAATTGATAAAGAATTGAATATTAACTGTATACTTTGTGAAAAGTTCTATGGAATTTATGCAGGCAGATAGAAAACAAATCTGTACGTCTATTTATTATAGAATCTAGGCTAGAGATAATGGTAAATTTTTCATTTAGGCAGAGATTACAGATTTTAGATAGAGAGCTGTTCAAGTATGAGGATGCAGAAGAAATCTTCTTCCAAAAGATGGTATATTTAATGTTTTTGTCTTTTAAGGACCATATGAGTTCTGAGAGAGCAGTGTTGGTTCTTTTAAGTTTGTATTTGAAAGATGAATGATGATTATAGAGACGAGCTTTAAAAGAGGTGGAAGTGGAGCCAAAATAGGTGAAGGAATTGGTGCTAGTTATAATTTTACATTCATAAATTAAGTTTTTATCGAGACAATGGTTGTTGAGAGGACATTTGTTTTTAATGCGGCAGTTGCAATTAGAGAGATTATTAATGAGTGACCTAGTGTTATCTATAGAAGGAATTGGATTGGAGAAGTTGTTTGCGATAGGAATAATAGGAATAATAGTTTCTTGATTTAGAGTTGGATTATGAACATTTAGCGAAGTTGTGTTTGACGTTGTATTTGGGTTTACAGAAGTTAACCTAGGGTTTACAATGACGTCGGGAGTACTATTACTGTTATTATGAAATTCAATATTGGAAGGAAGAGATTTAGTATTTAGTATTTTATTGTTGTGTTTAGAGATGATGTTGGAAATATTGGAGGATGTAGAATAAGAAAATTTGATGGTGTGTTTGTTAAATATTTTACTATAGATATGTGAGGGAGGGAAGCATTTATTTAAGGCACTAAAAAATAATTTAGGAATATTGTTATTAATAGAGATGGAGAAAGGAGCATTATACCAGATTATGTTTTTGTATCTAGGTCTTTTATTAAAATTATTGGAATGGTCATGATTAATTATTCTACTGTAAGTTTTACTAGAATTTGTTTCTTTACTATATTTGATTTTATCTGGATAGCCGGCTTTAGAAAGTGCGTTATTATAGTAATTGGCGTTAGCATCAAAGATGTTTTTATTAGAAGATATGTTAGATATTCTTTTTCCAATATTATTAACTATAGCATTCTTGATATTGGTAGGATGGTTAGATTTAAAGTTAACATAATTTAGGTTCTCATTGTTTTTATGGTAAGGGTAATATAGGCCAGTGTCAAGATTAAGAGATACATCCAAGAAATTAGCTAGTTTGATACTATTATCAAATTCAATTTTTAGGTTATGTTGGTTAAAGAGATTACGTATATTGTTCTTAATAATATTAAGGTTAACTATATTGCAATTTAGGATAGTAAAGAGTCCATCGTCACGATAAATTCCACCGCGAAGTTGAGGAATTTTCCGACTCAAAGAGTTCAAAATGAAGATACCAATTAAATCAGTCAATTGGGATGAATCGGATGCTCCCATTGTGATGTCGAAGTTGTTAGAGGTATCGGCTCTGGTCCAATATTCGTTGTTGAACTCTAGGATGGTTTTACGTGCGATGAGGATGATGTGAAGTTCATCTGTGGTGATGTCAGAATATTTAAGTGCGAAAGATAGAGCATTATTGAGAAGTGAAGGCGAAATGGAGGAATAGTAGCTGGCAATATCAAATTGAATAAATTTTAGTTTGTTTTTATTATCCAATTTGTTGAACCAGCCAATCACTTCAGAAGTACCAAACCATAAATTTAGGTTCAAAGAAGAGCAATTAGAACTAAACTGTGGGATAATTCTATCCAAGATGGCTTTACTAACAACCCCCAGATCAGATTTAGAGGGGGCGATTAATCTAACAGGTAGTTCAGTGCGAAAATTGTTTTTGTGATCCTTGAGATTTATCCTCGGAGTTCTTGGGAGGAATGGTTCGGTCTTTTTTTCAATGCCAAGTTTTGACATAATCTCATAGGCTTCAAGGTTTATGCATTCTAAATTTTCATGGTTGGTTTTACGATACTTTTTCCTAAGTTCCTTTAGGATAAGGTTGTTATAATTATCCTTGGAAATACCATATAAGTTATTGGTTTTGTCAGAGTGGACTAAAACATTTTTTGAGGAATTTAGGTTAGAGATTGTGTTCTTGAGATTTACAAGGTGCTCTTGTCCTTTGTAAGGGTATCTCTTGAATTTAAGATTTTTTATTAATTTAGTTAATTCTTCCTCGAATTGTACTAGATTTTTGTTGGAGGGAGGATTTCGTTTTTTTAATTTTTAATTTATACATTATCTTCCAACGGTTTTCAACCTCTCTATGTAAAACAATATATCTCCTCTCAGTTATAAAAACTATCTCTTTCTCTCTATCACCCATCTCTCCCTCTCATCTCCTTCCCTTTTTTCATCCTTCCCCCCCCCCCCTCTGTAAATAAAATATTTTTCCCAATATCACACATCAATCTAAAACCACTTTTCATATGTTGATTTAAAACTGCACTATCCACAAGTGTTTTTTAGCCTTCATATCATGTTCTCCTGTTTTATCTGATGAAAACACAAATATTATTGCATGATGATGTTTGTTTTTGAAATGCGCATAATAAAATACATGGAACTCCTTTAACCATCTTTTGATCTTATATTATGTATACTCCAGTCCTACAAACTGTAGAGTGCTTCTTATCCGATATCTGCATTGCTTTATTGTACTACAATAAAACTCACCTCCTACATATATATATATATATATATATATATATATATATATATATATATATATATATATATATATATATATATATATATATATATATATATATATATATATATATATATATATATATATATATATATATATTTATATATATATATATATATATATATTTATATATATATATATTTATATATATATATATATTTATATATATATTTATATATATATTTATATATATATTTATATATATATTTATATATATATATATATATAAATATATATATATATAAATATATATAGATATATATTTATATAAATATATAAATATATATATATATATATATATATATATATATATATATATATATATATATATATATATATATATATATATATATATATATAAATATATATATATGCTATTTTTCTTTACTCTTCTCTCCATTTTTTCCCCGCTCCATTCATCTATCTGTATCATTTCGTCCAGAATCCAATCTTTGCTTTTTCAATGCTATTCGATAATTCTGTCTGATTGTTCAAAACAATCTTCTTGTATTTTTAAATTCCCATAATTCTTCTCTTATTACTATTATATATGCTTGTTCAATTATGCCCAAAATTCGAGGATTTTATTTAAACCTTCTCGCTAACTACCCCATATCCCTCCCACCCGCCCCCACTCACCAACATTATTACGTGGACCAATCATAAGTCAGCGGCCTATGCTATCACTTCTTAAGTTTAGACATGGTTGCCTTTCGATATGATGGATGGACTACGGAATTCTGGAGAGTTTGAAAAGAAAAAATCTGGACACTCAGTGACAATGCCAAAGATAAAGACAAATTCACCTCATGCTGCCGGACGAGAATGCAAGGACTCCTCCTCTTTATTTCGGCCGCGGATGGCTAACATAACCCCCCCCCCCCCTGCACCCCACCGTTCCCACCCTCCAAACGCAATCCAAAACTTTAGAGTTGATACCATGAATGTAGGCACCTTAAAGGCTCGCTCTAACGAGGTCGTAGAAATGCTTGGACGTAAGGAGGTCGATGTTTGCTGTATTCAAGAGACCAGGTGGAGGGGTGGGTCTCTGCTAGATTCATTGTGGGTAAAAACTATGCTATAAGCTTTTCTGGGTGGGAAATGACAACGGGCTGGGTGGATTAGGAATCATGGTAGCAAAAAAGTGGGCAGATAAGATAATAGACGTAAATAGAGTGAACGACAGAATAATTAAAATAAGACTTGTCCTCGATAGAACTACTGTGACAATAATATCTGCATATGCACCCCATTCCGGACTGTCTGGCACTATAAAAGACAGATTCTATGAGTCGTTAATGCTCACTACCTCCCAAATAACCGACAGTGACTACATAATTATCGCTGGCGACCTAAATGGTCATGTTGGACAACATTGTGATGGCTATGCCGGAATCCATGGAGGCTATGGGTTTGGTACTAGAAATGAGGAAGGCTCCAGAATCCTGGAATTCTGTGACGCAAATAACCTAACTATCTGTAACACTAACTTCAAAAAACGAGACAATCACTTGATCACCTATAGATCAGGGGAACACACAAGCCAGGTAGATTATATCCTTACCAGGAGACGTGACAGAGTGTCTGTTGTAAACACTAAATCCCTCCCCCATGAAGAATGCACCTCCCAACATAGACTCATAGTCAGCGACCTCGTAGTCAGGACAAGACGTACTCGACAACAGAGGAGGACTATCTTCAGGAGAATAATATGGAAACTAAAGGACCCCACAGCCAGAAATAAATTTAAAAGCATATTACTTGATGCTTTTGACAGTAAGAAGAGCAATTGGAGTCGTACAATATAGAGGAACAGTGGTAATTCCTGAAAGCTAACCTGCTGAACGCGGCAGATGAAGTCTGTGGCTGGGGCAGGCTTATAGGCAGGAGGAGAGTTACATGGTGGTGGAACAGTAAGGTGGAAGAGACAATCAAGGCCAAGAAGCAGGCTTGGAAATAATGGCGGGATGGGGGCAGTAGAGAACACTATCAAGTGGCCAGGAGGGAAGCTAGGAGACAAGTGTACTTCGCAAGAAGAGAAGCAGAGGAAAGAAAGTTCAAGCATGTTCTACAACGCGAGGACCAAAAACGTGAGGTGTTCAGGATTGCTAGGCAATGTGTCAAGGAAAACCGTGATATTGTCGGGGAGAAGTGTGTACGTAATGATGATGGTATACTTACCATCACTGATACTGATAAGATGGTAGCTTGGAAGTGTCACTACGAGAGGCTACTAAATGAGGAGAATAAATGGGAGAAAGACAGTCTCCCCCACATCGATCCAATAGAGGGACGAGCAGTGTTAGTCAAAGGTAGTATAATAAGTAAGGCAATCAAAGATATGAAGACGGGTAAGGCAGCTGGGCCTTCGGAAATAGTGGCTGAAATGCTGAAAGCATCTGGAACGGTGGGACACACTATGGTCACCCGGATAGTAAACCAAGTCATACAGAATGGGGTCGTTCCGAAGGACTGGCGTAGCAGCATCATCATTAACTGTTACAAGGGTAAAGTGATGCCCTAGATAGGGGGAACTATAAAGGCATTAAATTAATTGACCAGGTCATGAAGGTCTCAGAAAAAGTAATAGCGCAACTAATCAGAGAGCGAATTGATCTAGATAAAATGCAGTTCGGGTTTGTGTCAGGTAAAAGTACCACAGTCGCTCTTTTCATTGTACGACAACTACAGGAGAAGTACCTAGCTAAAAGTAAACCCCTATATTTAGCTTTTGTTGACTTGGAGAAAGCCTTTGACAGAGTCCCCCGCTCCATTATCTGGTGAGCTCTTAGAAAACTAGGTGTTGATGAATGGCTTGTGAGAGCTATACAAGCCATGTATAAAGAAACAGTCAGCAAAGTTAGAATTAACAACGAATATAGTGAAGAGTTTAGCGTAAAAGTTGGTGTTCATCAGGGCTCCGTTCTCAGCCCCCTACTATTTATTATTGCCCTTCAGGCTATAACAGAGGAGTTCAAGACCGGCTGTCCATGGGAACTCCGATACGCAGATGATCTAACGCTCATAGCTGAATCAATGGCTGAACTAGAGAAGAAATTCCAAACCTGGAAGCATGGCCTAGAATCAAAAGGCCTTAAAATTAACCTGTCTAAGACTAAAGTTCTAGTTTGTAGGAAGGAAAATAGGGCACTCATCCCATCTGGGAAATGGCCATGCTCAGTGTGTAGGAAAGGAGTAGGCAGAAACTCCATTTTATGTCCCAAATGCAAAGTATGGGTGCATAAAAGATGTAGTGGGATCACAGGTAAGCTAACTAAGAATATAGATTTTATATGTGGCCGGTGCTCTGGTGCAATAAGTAGCAGCAAGTGCCCGCAGAAAACTAGCTCATTCCATTGCACAGATGGTTCTATAGAAATAGTGGACACCTTCCGTTACCTGGGTGACAAAATCAGCAGTGATGGAGGGTGCTCTGAAAGTACAGTAGCTAGAGTCAGAACGGGATGGAAAAAGTTCAGAGAGCTTATACCACTATTGGTCGCTAAAGGGTTCTCTCTAAAAATGAAAGGCAGGTTGTATGATGCCTGCATACGAACAGCAATGTTACATGGCAGTGAGACTTGGGCATTGTGTGCAGAGGATATACGCAGACTGGAGAGGACCGAAGCTTGCATGCTCCGCTGGATGTGTAATAGTAATATACGTGAACGGCAAAGCATAAATGAACTAAGGGAGAAATTAGGAATAAGAGGGATCAGATGTGGTTTACTCGAGAGAAGACTATGTTGGTATGGTCCCGTGATGCGCATGAAAGACGACAGCTGTATAACAAAGTGCAGGGCGATAAAAATAGACGGTAGCCACGGAGTAGGCAGACCCATAAAAACCTGGGACGACTTGATAAATTCCGACCTCACACACTTACACCTCTCCAAGACAATATCACTGGACCGAGATCTTTGGCGCTACACAGTAATACAGAAGACCCACCTTGCCTAAGTACAAAGCGAAACCTACAGTCAGTAGGCACCTCTTAACAAAAATACACCCCATTCCACTATCCCCACCCCATCCACACCACCCCTTTCGATGTAAAGTTAAAGTTAGTACCACAACATCCAGTTCGAAATAAATGAGGTCGTGTAGGTGTCACGACAAAAAAAAACACACAGTCCACACTGTAATGTGGCCGTGTATGTAACACGGTAAAAACCTCCAAGTCCACACTGTAAACGTGGTTGGTGTTAGGAAGGGCATCCAGCCGTAGAAAACCCGCCAGACAGTCCTATACGAGGAAGACAACCAATCTTGCCTCAAGTGGGAAAATGCTAGCGTGGAAGATGGACGTTAAACGATGATGATGATGATGATGATAATATATATATCCCAAGCGTGAAATTAATACACTTAATTTTATTGATATATATGAATCCTTGTTCCTTATCCTTATAGTATATATATTATATATATACCATATATATATCTCCCAAGCGTGAAATTAATACACTTAATTTTATTGCATCCTTTCGTTCGTTCATTTCATGTTTCGTTGATTTACGTATACATA
>OZ024744.1:92139227-92146727 GCA_964016885.1 Eledone cirrhosa
AGGCATCGAGGAGGACGAACTGACCAGTCTGTTCGGGAGGACTTTCCGTCCAGGGCCTGGCAGTGCTACCGAGGAGCTCTACCAGTTCGAGACAAAATCTACAGGCACGGAGATCCTGCCAAAAGGACCTGTCCAAGATGCGAGCAGGACATCGAAACCGTTCCTAACGCAATTGTTCAGTGCCCAGGGGTGACCGGCCTGTGGAATTATGTCGAACAGCTACTGTCACGTGTGGGACGCATCCAGTTGTCAGCCGAGTCCATCATGAGGATCAACCCGCCGCCTTCATTTAAGAATGAAGGAGAGGCGGTTTTCCTCTGTCTGGTGGCTATGGCGAAAGAGGTAATATGGTGGACGAGGTTAAAAGGACTGAGGGCAAACACCTTTCTCTCCAGACAACAACTTATCCCCTTCTTTAAGTACCACTCCAGAAAGAAGATGAGAGTGGAGAGAGAGGTGCTACACCCCAGTAAATTCGCTGAAAAGTGGGTGAATGTGGCAAAAATGGCCCGGGTGAATGGGCCTTCTCTGTATATAAACCTGTAGGTTGAGGAAGATAAACAGAGGGAAGACAGGAACACCTACAAAACATGCTCCTGGTGTTGAGGGCTGTTCTATCCACGGGGTGTAAAACAACCCTGCAGTAACGTTCCCCCCTACTGGGGATTTCAATTGTTATTTTATTATATATAGTTTATTGTTATTTATTAATGTTAAAGTTATATGTTTTTATGTAAAAAAACCCATTTTTGTACGCCCCTGTGGCAAATAAAGAAAAATATCTATCTTCTTCTTCTTCTTCTTCTTCTTCTTCTTCTTCTTCTTCTTCTTCTTCTTCTTCTTCTTCTTCTTCTTCTATTTCTCGCACTTATTCCTAAGAGGGTTGTGGGGGTAGAGTCCTTAAACACTCCTTTCAGCAGGTCCTGTCAGAAGCAACTGTCTGCAATTGATCCAACTGGATCCCCAAGCGAAACCAGCCAAGCTCATGGTAGTTATCCAACCATCTTGCTCTGGGTCTCTTGTCGGTTGGTTTTTGTCTGTTTTATTTAAAAACTAAGTATTAATAGAATTAGGATTTAGCTTCAGGCATATTTGTATACAGACATGTATTGAAATTTCGTATTTCTAAAGAAATACGATATGTTTATAGATAAATATTTAGAAAGCCGAAGCTATGCAAAACACCGGGGTTATCGCCCTCTGGCGGTCTCCAGTAGAAGCAAGGGGGACAATCGTCGATGCATTTCAAACTTAACTGGTTCTCATTGGGACGATCCCTCCCACTCTTGCGACTGCTGGACTTGAAAACAGTCGAGAATATATAGTTTTCTCGTCTGTGTAAATGAGGTGATTAATCTCATTTGCATATGAAGCTGCATGTCCAGCAGTCGCAAGAGTGTGTGTGTGTGTGTGGGGGTTGTCCTGATGAGTACCAGTTCAGTTCGAAATGCATTGACGATTGTCTCCCTTGCTTCTGCTGGACACCACCAGGTGGCGATAGCCGCCGGTGTTTTGAATAGCTACGGCTTTCTAAATGTTTATCAATAAACATAGCGTATTTCTTTAGAAATACGAAATTTCAATACATAAAAATTAATACTTTTAGGCCAATCAGAAAATAATATAAAGAAATTGAAAAGTTATAAAGTTTGTTAACTCAAGAATATTTGGTTGATATTTCTAGCAGATCAAGCTAAGACACACGTATATGAGGGTTGGCTGAAAAGTTCATAGGCTGATTATGAAGGTTGCCTACATTAATTTCAACTCCTTTTATTATTTAATGGTTTAGTAGAAAATATCTAAAAACACGTTTGTTAATTCAAATGTTTACAGCATCTATACTAGTGGACAGATTGTTGTGATGGTTTGTAGTATTAGGGTAAAAACATTAATATTTAATATTATGCAGTCATAGTGCAGTTTTATACTTTCTAAATATGTCTTGCTAATGTGGTTCCATGTGGTTTATTAATTCAAAAATTTTCAGTAAATTAAAGTAAAGAAAATTTGCAGTATTAGAGTAAAGACATTTATTTTTAATGTGATACCATCATAATCCTGTTTTGCAGGCATGTCAAACTGAGGGTGTCCCTAGGGCCACATAGGTCACATATGTGTTGTCAGAGGGCCACAAATGACAACTAATTGCGCACATTACAACTAATTTTTTAAAATTTTATACTAGCCGAATTACCCGCGCCTTGCTGCGTTTCACACATTTTGTAAGAAAATGATGATTGATTTTAAATCAGTGATATAATTTATTGAGAAAAACTCTGCTTTTCAATATTACTCAATGTAAAATGTAATGCATGAAAAATTGGAAAACATTATTTTTTGTAATATATCAAATCAAAATTACATTATTAAATCTTATTCTTATTTTGTTTCTTGTAAATAATTTTTTTCAAAATATCAATTCAAAACGTTTGTGAATAGGCATCATATCTTGTCATTTACCTATGGTTTAAATTTCATATAAATCGAAGGGAAACAATTTTCAGCGGGGGTTTGTGTCCCCCGGGAACCCTAATAGGGGGTTGAACCCCCTATTAGGGTGTCTTAATATTATTGAAATTTGCTGGAATTTTGTGAATAGGCATCATATCTTGTCATTTACCTATAGTTTAAATTTCATCTAAATCGAAGGGAAAACATTTTCAGCGGGGCTTTTGTGCCCCCGGGGAACCCTTTGATTAAAATGAAATATACTTATGCAAGTATCATGGGCAATGTAGTTTCAGAATATATATATGGTTATGGGGGTCTATCCTCATAGGAGGAGTTCATGAAATCTTGTTCCATTTATTGGCCAACATTTTCACTATAGGGGTTTAACCCCCATTAGGGTGTCTTACTATTATTGAAATTTGCTGAAATGTTGTGAATAGGCATCATATCTTGTCATTTACCTATGGTTTAAATTTCATATAAATCGAAGAGAAAGAATTAAGCGGGGGGTTTAAGCGGGGGTTTCAGCCCCAGGGAACCATTTGATTAAAATGAAATATACGTAAGAAATCAAATGGGCATGTGTCAAGTTTCATCAAGATCTTTTTTGTAGTTTTTAAGTTTTAGGTTCACAAACAAATCCACAAACAGACAGAAATTGCCATTTATGTATATAGATAACTACAATGTTTCTTTCCAGCTAAACTGACATCTGACTGTTCAAAGAAGACTTCTGAAGTAACTAGTAGCGACGTTTTTTTGAAAATGGACAAAATTTGGCATCGTGGTTTTATCAAGTACTTGCAGAAAAAGGGTTAAGTCTCCCACCCCACCACTAAAGACATTCATGCTGACATGGTTGCTGCATTAGGGCAGTGGTTCTCAACCTTTTTTTTGACAACGGCACACCTTGTAACACATGAAAAAATAGCGACACACCTGGTTAAATATATATGAAAAATAATATTTTTCTTATATATTTATTAACTGTTTCATATATAATATTTTTGTTCTTAGTCGGTGGATTGGCAGTATCGGTGGAGGGTCGGACGCCATGCTTTCCAGCATAGTTACGTCCCTTTACGATCTGAGTTCAAATCCCGCCGAGGTTGACTTTGCCTTTCATCCTTACGGGGTCGATAAAATAAAGTACCAGTAATGCACTGGGTAATTGCTGGCCTTGTGCCTAAAGTAGAAACAATATTTTTGTTCTTAGTGTGCCGTTCAAAATTTCGCGGCACACTTGGGAAGACCTCGCGGCACATCTGTGTGTCGCGGCACACCGGTTGAGAATCACTGCATTAAGGGATGACGCTCCTGCTGTATAAACAGTGCAAAAGTGATCAATTCAATATATCTATTGATATAAAAGCTTTGTGTGTTTGTCCGTAACGCAGTAGAGAGGACTGAGGAAGGAAGGGGTGATTATGTCGACTGAGGAAGGAAGGGGTGATAACGTCGACTGAGGAAGGAAGGGGTGATTATGTCGACTGAGGAAGGAAGGGGTGATTATGTCGACTGAGGAAGGAAGGGGTGATTATGTCTACTGAGGAAGGAAGGGGTGATTATGTAGACTGAGGAAGGAAGGGGTGATGATGTCGACTGAGGAAGGAAGGGATGATTATGTCGACTGAGGGGGGAGGGGTGATTATGTCGACTGAGGAAGGAAGGGGTGATTATGTCGACTGAGGAAGGATGGGGTGATTATGTCGACTGAGGAAGGAAGGGGTGATAACGTCGACTGAGGAAGGAAGGGGTGATTATGTCGACTGAGGAAGGAAGGGGTGATTATGTCGACTGAGGAAGGAAGGGGTGATTATGTCGACTGAGGAAGGAAGAGGTGATTATGTCTACTGAGGAAGGAAGGGGTGATTATGTAGACTGAGGAAGGAAGGGGTGATGATGTCGACTGAGGAAGGAAGGGATGATTATGTCGACTGAGGGGGGAGGGGTGATTATGTCGACTGAGGAAGGAAGGGGTGATTATGTCGACTGAGGAAGGATGGGGTGATTATGTCGACTGAGGAAGGAAGGGGTGATTTCGTCGACTGAGGAAGGAAGGGGTGATTATGTCGACTGAGGAAGGAAGGGGTGATTATGTCGACTGAGGAAGGAAGGGGTGATTATGTCGACTGAGGAAGGAAGGGGTGATTTCGTCGACTGAGGAAGGAAGGGGTGATTATGTCGACTGAGGAAGGAAGGGGTGATTATGTCGACTGAGGAAGGAAGGGGTGATTATGTCGACTGAGGAAGGAAGGGGTGATTATGTCTACTGAGGAAGGAAGGGGTGATTATGTAGACTGAGGAAGGAAGGGGTGATGATGTCGACTGAGGAAGGAAGGGATGATTATGTCGACTGAGGGGGGAGGGGTGATTATGTCGACTGAGGAAGGAAGGGGTGATTATGTCGACTGAGGAAGGATGGGGTGATTATGTCGACTGAGGAAGGAAGGGGTGATAACGTCGACTGAGGAAGGAAGGGGTGATTATGTCGACTGAGGAAGGAAGGGGTGATTATGTCGACTGAGGAAGGAAGGGGTGATTATGTCGACTGAGGAAGGAAGAGGTGATTATGTCTACTGAGGAAGGAAGGGGTGATTATGTAGACTGAGGAAGGAAGGGGTGATGATGTCGACTGAGGAAGGAAGGGATGATTATGTCGACTGAGGGGGGAGGGGTGATTATGTCGACTGAGGAAGGAAGGGGTGATTATGTCGACTGAGGAAGGATGGGGTGATTATGTCGACTGAGGAAGGAAGGGGTGATTTCGTCGACTGAGGAAGGAAGGGGTGATTATGTCGACTGAGGAAGGAAGGGGTGATTATGTCGACTGAGGAAGGAAGGGGTGATTATGTCGACTGAGGAAGGAAGGGGTGATTTCGTCGACTGAGGAAGGAAGGGGTGATTTCGTCGACTGAGGAAGGAAAGAGGGGTGATCATATCGACTGAGGAAGGAAGGGGTGATTATGTTGATTGAGGAAGGAAGGGGTGATAACGTCGACTGAGGAAGGAAGGGGTGATTACGTTGACTGAGGAAGGAAGGGGTGATTTCGTCGACTGAGGAAGGAAGGGGTGATTACGTTGACTGAGGAAGGAAGGGGTGGTTATGTCGACTGAGGAAGGAAGGGGTGATTATGTTGATTGAGGAAGGAAGGGGTGATAACGTCGACTGAGGAAGGAAGGGGTGATTATGTTGATTGAGGAAGGAAGGGGTGATAACGTCGACTGAGGAAGGAAGGGTGAGAAACTATAGCAGTCCAGCGTTCTAATATTTGTCACAGCTGTGTGTTTGTATGTTTGTATCACTTGTGTGAGTGAGCGCAAAGGAACCAACCAATCAACCAACCAACCAACCAACCAACCAACCAACCAACCAACCAACCAACCAACCAACCAACCAACCAACCAACCAACCAACCAACCAACTAACCAACCAACCAACCAACTAACCAACCAACCAACCAGCCAACCAACCAACAAACAAACATCTTTTTTTTAAATATTATGTATAGATATTAAAATGAGCCATCATTTTTTACGGCACGGAGCCAGCTAGTAATATAAGAACGCTGTCTATCTGTCCATCACACTCACTATTGCCAATCTAACAAATCGTAATTTTGAAATTCACAACAGGCTATATAAAAACAAATATATATATAGTTATATACAAGCAGAATTTTCTTGAATGAAAGAGAAAATGTGATAAAAACTGTATGACCGGTAGTTAGTATTGTAGCGGCATTACTTCATACCTCGCAATAACAATATTTCATGCGCGATTTGGTTAGGTAGACCAATCGTGTAATCGCGCATGAATATACTGTTACTTCCGGTCTAGTAAACTGGGTTCACCAGGGAGAATTTCTGACCACCAACATGAGAAGACGTACTACTGAATAGTTCCTACCATGTTCTTCATATTTCCTATGAAGAAGTACCACTGGATATTTTCTACCATGTTCTTCATATTTTACTCTGAAGAGGTACTGAATATTGTCAACAGAGATATATTCAACATTTCCTGTATTGTTCTAGGAAGTTTCTTTCTAGCCTTGACTGATTTAGCAAATGTATGGCTAGTTACTACTTTTTGTATTAATATCCGCGTGTGTATATATATTTGGCCTACGAGCAATAAATGTTTATATAACGTATCGAGTGTTGAAGGCATAATTATTTATATATGGATATTAGAAGCCCGTTGATGCAAGTATTAAGAACGAATCACCACGGACAAAGGTCTTTCCTCGAAGCCTTATCTTCCAATGATTAAATCATACTTTTATATGTGATAGAACAAGTGTCGGTAAATGTTCCAACTCATATGTAATTACTGAAAAGTATAAATATGCATTTCACACTCCTTCTGTTATAATATCAGAAATAGAAAGACCAATGGGAACATCATTTTCTTGGTTCGATTTGGTTCGATTTGACGAGGTCCATCGCACTCAATAAATGAATGAGATCTCGGATCAGTTTGGGGACTGAGAATACCTGAGAGTTCAACGACAGTTTGGGAACTGGGAATACCTGAGACTTCAACGACAGTTTGGGAACTTGGAATACCTGAGACTTCAAGAACAGTTTGCGGACTGGGAATACCTGACACTTCAACGACAGTTTGGGAACTTGGAATACCTGAGACTTCAACGACAGTTTGGGAACTTGGAATACCTGAGACTTCAACGACAGTTTGGGAGCTGGGAATACCTGAGACTTCAACGACAGTTTGGGGACTGGGAATACCTGAGACTTCAACGATAGTTTGGGGACTGCGAATACCTGAGACGTCAACGACAGTTTGGGAACTGGGAATACCTGAGACTTCAACGACAGTTTGGGAACTGGGAATACCTGAGACTTCAACGACAGTTTGGGGACTGGGAATACCTGAGACTTCAACGACAGTTTGAGAACTGGGAATACCTGAGACTTCAACGACAGTTTGGGGACTGGGAATACCTGAGACTTCAACGACAGTTTGGGGACTGGCAATACCTGAGACGTCAACGACAGTTTGGTAACTGGGAATACCTGAGA
>OZ024744.1:92151727-92171727 GCA_964016885.1 Eledone cirrhosa
TTCGTGTCACCAACACTACCAGTGTACAGAGTGTACTGGGTGTATTTTGTCGTGGCACCACTACTACATTACAGAGTGTACTGGGTGTATAATTTTGTGGCACCAACACTACCACTTTACAGAGTGTTCTGGATGTATTTTGTCGTGGCACCAACACTACCACTTTACAGAGTGTACTGGGTGTATTTTGTCGTGGCACCAACACTACCATTTTACAGAGTGTACTGGGAGTATTTTGTCGTGGCACCACCACTACCACTGTACAGAGTGTACTGGGTGTATTTTGTCGTGGCACCACCACTACTACTTTACAGAGTGTACTGGGTGTATTTTGTCGTTACACCAACACTACCACTTTACAGAGTGTACTGGATGTATTTTGTCGTGGCACCAACACTACCACTTTATAGAGTGTACTGGGAGTATTTTGTCGTGGCACCACCTCTACCACTTTACAGAGTGTACTGGGTGTATTTTGTCGTGGCACCAACACTACCACTTTACAGAGTGTACTGGCTGTATTTTGTCGTGACACCTCTACTACCACTTTACAGAGTGTACTGGATGTATTTTGTCGTGGCACCACCTCTACCACTTTACAGAGTGTACTGGGTGTATATTTTCATGAGACTAACACTAGAAAGGGTTGTCACTAGTTTGTTTAAACTGAAGAGTTCATTTAGACCCTATACAGTCTTCGTTCAATCGCCCGTCTGATACTCTCACCATGGTTTATTTTAGTGTTGCAGTGAATGTACCGGGTGGAGAGAACTATAGCAACTTGCCGAGACAATTACGAAATACTATCAAGACCACACACCCAGGACACGTTTTATTTTAGTGTCGCAATGAATGTACCGGGTGGAGAGAACTATACCAACTTGCCGAGACAATTACGAAATACTATCAAGATCACACACCCAGGACACGTTTTATTTTAGTGTCGCAGTGAATGTACCGGGTGGAGAGAACTATACCAACTTGCCGAGACAATTACGAAATACTATCAAGATCACACACCCAGGACACGTTTTATTTTAGTGTCGCAGTGAATGTACCGGGTGGAGAGAACTATACCAACTTGCCGAGACAATTACGAAATACTATCAAGACCACACACCCAGGACACGTTTTATTTTAGTGTCGCAGTGAATGTACCGGGTGGAGAGAACTATACCAACTTGCTGAGACAATTACGAAATACTATCAAGATCACACACCCAGGACACGTTTTATTTTAGTGTCGCAGTGAATGTACCGGGTGGAGAGAACTATACCAACTTGCCGAGACAATTACGAAATACTATCAAGATCACACACCCAGGACACGTTTTATTTTAGTGTCGCAGTGAATGTACCGGGTGGAGAGAACTATAGCAACTTGCTGAGACAATTACGAAATACTATCAAGACCACACACCCAGGACACGTTTTATTTTAGTGTCGCAGTGAATGTACCGGGTGGAGAGTACTATAGCAACTTGCTGAGACAATTACGAAATACTATCAAGACCACACACCCAGGACACGTTTTATTTTAGTGTCGCAGTGAATGTACCGGGTGGAGAGTACTATAGCAACTTGCTGAGACAATTACGAAATACTATCAAGACCACACACCCAGGACACATTTTATTTTAGCGTCGCAGTGAATGTACCGGGTGCAGAGTACTATAGCAACTTGCTGAGACAATTACGAAATACTATCAAGACCAAACACCCAGGACACGTTTTATTTTAGTGTCGCAGTGAATGTACCGGGTGGAGAGTACTATACCAACTTGCTGAGACAATTACGAAATACTATTAAGACCAAACACCCAGGACACGTTTTATTTTAGTGTCGCAGTGAATGTACCGGGTGGAGAGTACTATACCAACTTGCTGAGACAATTACGAAATACTATTAAGACCAAACACTCAGGAAAACTGATGAAAAAGGTGTTGTTTCATCAGGACAATGTTCCAGCACCCAGTTCCTTGGTCTCAATGGCTGCTGTACACGTCTTTATCTATGAACTGGCTGATTACCCTTTCTATTTTCCTGGTCCGTCCTTATCTGACTATTATCTGTTCCCCAACATAGAAAAAACGCTCGGCTCCTAACCATTATCGCAATCATGATGATGTTTTATCTGCTGTTGATGATTAACAGGATGAAAGCCTCTTCATCAATGGGATCCAACCGCTGCAACACTGATGGAAAAAGTGTCTGGACCGCAGGAGGGAACTATGTTGAACCCCCCCTCCATAATTGTTTCTATTTTTGGCACAAGGCCAGCAAGTTACATTACTGGTACTTTATTTTATCGACCCCCGTAAGGATGAAAGGCAAAGTTAACCTCGACGGGATTTGAACTCAGAACATAAAGAGACGTAACTCTATGCTGTAAAGCATGGCATCCGACCCTCTACCGATACTGCCAATCCACCGCGATTGAAAAAAAAAACCCCAAAATAATAAACCTCATATGGTCACATTCCATGAGAGTATCTTAATCCGCCTATGAACCTTTCAGTTGACCCTCATGTTATGTCAATCAGCTTGGCCTTGTGTCCTTTCTGTCATTTTATTTAAGATGGACAATGTTGAAAAAAAACCCTTAAATGATTGCTTCTACTTTTGGCACAAGGCCAGCAATTAGTCAGTACATTACTGGTACTTTATTTTATCGACCCCATAAGGATTAAAGGCAAAGTTAACCTCGGCGGGATTTGAACTCAGGACATAAAGGGACGTAACTCTATGCTGTAAAGCATGGCGTCCGTTCCTCTACTTGAAACTGCCAAAAACCTCATTTGGTCACATTCCATGAGAGTATCTTAATCAGCCTATGAACCTTTCAGTTGACCCTCATGTTATGTCATTTTATTTAAGAGGTTCAGTTTCTTGAGGTCATTATTCATGAATATTTAAAACAATAAAAATGTTTTGCTATTATTACAAAGGACATTAGCTTCAAACCTTTTATTTCAGACGTTGATTCTCTCTCTCTCTCTCTCTCTCTCTCTCTCTCTCTCTCTCTCTCTCTATATATATATATATATATATATATATATATATATATATATATATATATATATGTATATATATATTTATATATCTTCCTCCTTCTCTCTCTCTCTCTCTCTCCCTCTCTCTCTCTCTCTCTCTCTCTGCCTCTCTCTCTCTGTGCCTCCCTCTCTCTCTGACCCTCTCTCTCTCTCCATGAAAATGAAGTTAAATAATCCAAAACTTGATTCTTATAAAATGTATTTGCCTTTCTCTCTCTCTCTCTCTCTGTCTCTCTCTCTAACACATCTCTCTCTCTCTTACCCTGTCTCTCTCCCTTTCTCTCCCTTTCTCTCTCTCTCTCTCTCTCTATCTATCTCGCTGTATATATATATATATATATATATATTTATCTAACGTCCTCACTTGGTTGTTAAAGAGTTGTTACGTTTTAACATCAGCCCCTCTCCTCAATATCTCACGCTTTCACACCTACCCTCTCACTCACACAGTCTCCTTCTCCCCCCCCCTCTCTCTCTCGCGCACACACACACACACACACACACACACACACACACACACACACACACACATTCTCTCTCTCCCACGCACGAACGCACACACACACACACTCGCTTTTTTACATACTCTCTCTCTCACTACCCCCCCCTCACAAACACACTCTTTCTGTGTCTCTCTATTTACTATACATGTTTTTGAAGATTTACTTTCTAACAAAAACATCAGATCTCTCTCTCTCTCTCTCTCTCTCTCTCTCTCTCTATATATATATATATATATATATATATATAGGAGGAGGTTATAGTTCACATGAAGCATTGTGTAATGAGGTATAAACGTTTGTGTAAGTATAATAAAGCCAAAACAATGCAAGTATGGACATAGAATAAAGAATGCAAATGCAAAAGATATTGTTGACAATTAGTCTTTTATCTTAGATTTATTTAAATGTCCTTATTTTCGAGATAATATCTCTTCTTTGGAGGGAAGTAAAGCGGTTGAACCAGTGTTCTAAATAGCTTGCCAAGTCATGCTGACAGGAAATGGTATAGAGTATCTGTTCTATCTCTCATGTCAAAGAGTTAAGGTTAAGTGGATAAACAGTAGTCTCCCTTTAAAAGGTTTTTTTTTTGTACATGCCTGTTTAAGTGTGTGGGAGAATGCATGAAAGTGTAAGTATGTGAGTGTGTGTGTGTGAGAGTGAGAAGATATGTCTATACGTAAATGTGGGGGATAGATGTTATCTCGTGTTAGAACTGGTCTTTGTGTGTGTATGTGTGTGTGTGAGAGAGAATAAGTGGAGGTGTAAGCGTGTGTGTGTGTGTGTGTGTGTGTAAATATGGGGTTAGAAGCTCTATCAAGTTATAAATTGGGTGTTGAGTTCTAGTCTATTATTGATTGGTGGTTGTGTTTTGTCTATAATTACTGCTTCCTTAATTCTAAGATTGCCGAGGTTTCTTTCCTTAGTTTCTATCCTAACTGTTATGGTTTTGTCGGTGTTTTTGCATTTAACTAAGTTAAATTAGGAAGCGTTAGTATTGAGGTGTTCTTTCATTCTTATGTGGAGTGGTCTGGTGGTGCTACCTACGTAGAAGTTGTTGCATTTGTCACACTCTAGTCTGTATACGACGTAAGCCTGGTGGCATAGGTCTGTGTCGTTGATGGAGCAGTTGGCTAGCCTGCAGCAGTTGTCTTGTCTCGTGGAGTGTCTTTTGGTTAGATGTCCGCGTAGAGAAGAACCTGAGTGGGCCAGTTGGATATCTAGTCCCTCTCGTCTGATAGATCTGCGGATGGCTGTTGTTGTTTCGTCACTGAAGTGTGGGAGCTTCAGGAAGTAAGTGTTAGTGCCTCGGGTGTGGTGTCCTCTGTTCTTTCTGGCACGGTTTGTGGTGGATGTCGTGTATCCATTCAGTTTGAGTACTTCCAGGAAATGTGTGGTGTGTGTGTCTCGGCCTCTAGCGTCGGTGCATTTGTTCCGGATACGTGTAGTTCGTTCCTTATGTATCCGAACTTAGCGCCGGCTGGGAGGGCCGATCTGAAATGTACGAACAGGTCCCTGCTGGTGGCGTTTTTATAGAAGCAGGTGTGGATGTTGCCTTCCTCTGTTACCCTGAGTTTGAAGTTCTGTAGGGATAGGGATCCGCGGTCATCGGGGTGTTCCATGCTGAACTTTATACTGGCGTCCATGCTGGAGAATGTTGTGTATATTTTATCTGCCTCCTCACGGGATGATGTAAGGATGAGTATGACATCTACATATCGGGTGAATAAGGTATGGGAATGGCAGGTGTTGAGGGCTCGGCATTCTAGCTGGTTCATATAGGTGATGGCCAGCAGGCCCGATAGGCTGGATTCCATGGGTAATCCTGTTGTCTGTCTGTATGTGTGGTGGTGGAAGGTGAAGGAGGCAGATAAAATATACACAACATTCTCCAGCATGGACGCCAGTATAAAGTTCAGCATGGAACACCCCAATGACCGCGGATCCCTATCCCTACTGGACTTAAACTCAGGGTAACAGAGGAAGGCAACATCCACACCCGCTTCTATAAAAACGCCACCAGCAGGGACCTGTTCGTACATTTCAGATTGGCCCTCCCAGCCGGCGCTAAGTTCGGATACATAAGGAACGAACTAACACGTATCCGGAACAAATGCACCGACGCTAGAGGCCGAGACACACACACCACACATTTCCTGGAAGTACTCAAACTGAATGGATACACGACATCCACCACAAACCATGCCAGAAAGAACAGAGGACACCACACCTGAGGCACTAACACTTGCTTCCTGAAGCTCCCACACTTCAGTGACGAAACAACAACAGCCATCCGCAGATCTATCAGACGAGAGGGACTAGATATCCAACTGGCCCACTCAGGTTCTTCTCTACGCGGACAGCTAACCAAAAGACACTCCACGAGACAAGACAACTGCTGCAGGCTAGCCAACTGCTCCATCAACGACACAGACCTATGCCACCAGGCACACGTCGTATACAGACTAGAGTGTGACAAATGCAGCAACTTATACATAGGTAGCACCACCAGACCACTCCACATAAGAATAAAAAAACACCTCAAGACTAACGCTTCCTAATTTAAGAAACACTTAGTTAAATGCAAAAACACCGACAAAACCATAACAGTTAGAATAGAAACCAAGGAAAGAAACCTCGGCAATCTTAGAATTAAGGAAGCAGTAATTATAGACAAAACACAACCACCAATCAATAATAGACTAGAACTCAACACCCAATTTATAACTTGATAGAGCTTCTAGCCCCATATTTAACCCCCCCCCCCACACACACGCACGCACATACGCACACACACACGCACGCACACACACACACACACGCGCTTACACCTCCACTTATTCTCTCACACACACACACATACACACACAAAGACCAGTTCTAACACGAGATAACATCTATCCCCCACATTTATGTAGAGGCATATCTTCTCACACTCTCACACACACACACTCACATACTTACATCTTCATGCATTCTTCCACACACTTAAACAGGCATGTACAAATAAAAAACCCTTTTAAAGGAAACTACTTAACCTTAACTCTTTGACATTAGAGATAGAACAGATACTCTATACCATTTCCTGTCAGCATGACTTGGCAAGCTATTTTGAACACTGGTTCAACCGCTTTACTTCCCTCCGAAGAAGAGATATTATCTCGAAAATTAAGGACATTTAAATAAATATAAGGTAAAAGACTAATTGTCAACAATATCTTTTGCATTTGCATTCTTTATTCTATGTCCATACCAGCATTGTTTTGGCTTTATTATACATATACAAACGTTTATATATATATATATATATATATACGTTTGTATATGTATATATATATATATATATATATATATATATATATATATATATAAACGTATATATATATATACAAACGTATATATATATATATATATATATATATATATGGAAAGTTATATTTAAAATTGTTGGGTTACAACTAGTAAATATTTATAACTGATATAAAAGCACTCGACAAATATTTGGAGTATATTTACAATATTAAATAAATGGAAACTATATTTTCTATATATATATGTATCTATCTCTATTTCCTCTCTCTCTCTATATATATATCTCTTTCTGTTTCTTTACATGAAGTTCTTCGCTTTATCTATCTTTCCATCTCTCTATTTTGTTCCATGCATTTCTTTTTTTTCTTCCTTTTCTTCGTTTTCTGTCTTTCTTTCTTTTTTCTCTCTTCCTTTCTCTCTGTGTAAAATTTTTTCACTGCCAGCTTAAACCTCTTCAAATGGAAGTCGGTGTTATAACGGTATGTCGAATCTATTTATCTATAAAACTGTTTATATTGTATTTTGTCTGAGGAAGGCATAGCATATTGTTAATATGATATCCCCGAAATATATATAATGAAATAAATATGGTTTTATAAATATAGTTTCCATTTATTTAATATTGTATATATATATATATAAACGTTTGTATATGTATAATAAAGCCAAAACAATGCTGGTATGGACATAGAATAAAGAATGCAAATGCAAAAGATATTGTTGACAATTAGTCTTTTACCTTAGATTTATTTAAATGTCCTTAATTTTCGAGATAATATCTCTTCTTCGGAGGGAAGTAAAGCGGTTAAACCAGTGTTCTAAATAGCTTGCCAAGTCACGCCGATAGGAAATGGTATATAGTATCTGTTCTATCTCTAATGTCAAAGAGTTAAGGTTAGGTGGATAAAGAGTAGTCTCCATTTAAAAGGTTTTTTTTTTGTACATGCCTGTTTAAGTGTGTGGGAGAATGCATGAAGGTGTAAGTATGTGAGTGTGTGTGTGTGTGTGTGAGAGTGAGAAGATATGTCTATACGTAAATGTGGGGGATAGATGTTATCTCGTGTTAGAACATATATATATATATATATATATATATATATATATATATATATATATATATATATTTATTAAAATAATATATATATATATATATATATATACAATGATATATATATATATATATATATACAATGATACTAAATAAATGGAAAGTATATTTATAAAACCATATTTATTTTATTATATATATTTCAAGGGTAACCAAGACAACATTGGTACACTTTCATCAGATAAAATACAAAGTTTGTTTTATAAATAGAGACATACCCATGGAAATCATACCTTATCGGTTTGTATTTTATCTGATGAAAGCGTACCAATGTTGTCTTGGTTACCCTTGAAATATATATAATAAAATAAATATGGTTTTATAAATATAGTTTCCATTTATTTAATATCATTGAATATTTACTCCAGTAAACTGTTGAGTGCTCTAAATCAGTTATAAACATTTATGTTTGTCGGACTTCCAACAAATTAAATAGCACTTCTACGTATATATATATATATATATATATATGAATGAAAAATGGCGTACTGCGTTGTTACGAATGTGATATATATGAATTAAAAAATAGTGCAAGAAGCCAGGACTATCCATCATCAGTGATCTTCTGGCCATCATAGGTACTTCTTCGCATTAAAGATCAGATACCTCAGGCCAGCGCGATCAATAACTAAAATAAGTTATTGGGATAAAAAGAATTGGGTATGAGTGTGTGTGTGTCTGTGTGTGTGTATGAGTCTCACTCTCCCACCGTCCAGCCTCTCCTCTCTCTTTTACCCTCACACTCACTTTCTCTCTCTCTCTCTCTCTCTCTCTCACTCTCTCTCTCTCTCTCTCACTCTCTCTCTCTCTCTCTCTCTCTCTCTCTCTCTCTCTCTCTCTCTATATATATATATATATATATATATATATATATATATATATATATATATATATATGCATGTGTGTGTGTGTGTATATATATATATATACAAAACAACACAAAACAATTATTCCATTTACCAAAGGTTTCACGAAAACAGACGAGCTCAACAGATACATTTGAAATCGCTTATCAGAATGAAAATTCAATATTGTTTATTACATAAATAAATTAGCTCTGTAGCATACATAGAGCACTCTCCTTTCCTTTACCCTTTCTACGGAAATACTTCACACACACACACACACACACACACACACACACACACACACACACACACACACACACACACACACACACACACACACACACACACACACACATATATATATCAACTAGAAATAGATTGACATATATATATATAAAATAAACATATGAAACAATCACAGGGAATAATTTGTAAAGTATGTAACCACACACAGCTAGGGAGGTAACTAATTAAAGTTTAACTAGAACTTCAAATATGGATACCTTTTAAAATGATTAATCTTCCTTGTATATATTTCTTTAAGTAAAAAATATATTTCACCAATTAATCGCTAAATCACAACAGTCAAATCCTGGATGGTCACCAAAGGAGAAGATCCAAGCATATAAACGGCCCCTTAATTGTAGAGCTAACTCAGTTGAATGGACTCGGCTGCTATTTCTAGCTGTCGATAATCCTATTCACGCCACTGGGATGACGCTGTGCGATGTATGTATTTTTTTAAAAATGCCACACGTGGTTCGAGTCATTCACAGATTTGCATTTGCTGTGTAAACACAGATGGTTGGATCTTCTCCTTTGGTGACCATCCGGGATTTGACTGCTGTGATTTACTGGTTAATTGGTGAAATATATTTTTTACTTAAAGAAATATATACAAAGGAGATTAATCATTTTAAAAGTTGAAGTTCTAGTTAAACTTTAATTAGTTACCTACCTAGCTATGTGTGCTTACATTCTTTACAAATTATTCCCTGTGATTGTTCCATGTGTTTATTTTATATATATATATGTCAATCTATTTCTAGTTGATATGAAATGCTCGGATCTATTCATTGGAATCTTCGAGCTTATTCTGCAGTGGATATGGCGCATGTCTCTCGGACATGATAACCCTTAATTTAATTTTGTATATATATATATATATATATATATATATATATATATATCCAGGGAGTGTAACATGCAGTTACTGTAGGTTCACTCAGGTAAGCACTCGATGCGTAGATTCACGTCTGTAACGAGGTGTAGAGCTAAACATGGTGTATACACACACACTATACACACACACATATATATGAAATACTGTTGGCTTCACGCTCAATAATTTCTACACTTTCATTTATATATATATATATATATATATATATATATTTATTTATTAAAATAACAGATTAAAGTTTAAGCAAAGAATCGCTGCTTTCCCCCTAAGATCCCGTTAAGGGTGAAAGCAGCGATTCTTTGCTTAAACTTTAATCTGTTATTTTAATAAATATTTGCTCTACGGTTCTTATATATTTGATATATATTTATCCTTATCGAGCCCTCTTTGGATTTTAGTCTTCAAATTTATTATTATTATTATTATTATTATTATTATTATTATTATTATTATATATATATATATATATATATATATATATATATATATATATATATATCCCATCGCTCTTTTTCTCCCTTTTTTAATCTCATTCTGTTTCTTTCTCACACTGTGTCTCTATCTATCTAATCTATCTTTTTATCTACGCTCTCTTTCTCTCATTCTTTAACCAGATCTCACGAGACTCAAGAATTAACTTTCTGACACCACCAAACTGTTTGCTAAAGAGAGAGTCATAGTCACATAGTCACATAGTCACATAGTCACATAGCTACATAGTTACATAGTTACACAGTCACATAGTCACATAGCTACATAGTTACATAGTTACATAGTCATATAGCTACAGAGTTACTTAGCTACAAGTGGGATCAAACGTAAGCATTGCTAACAGAATCTTAGATGGAGACATACATATTAATCAACGCCAGTGAGGAACCATTGATAATCATTCTCCTTCCATCCACAACAAGGTTAGAAAAGAAGTAGCTATGTATATATTAAAAAAAAAAAAAAGAAGAATTCTTAACCAGTGGAATATATTAAAATTACATCACATTTCCAAATAACGATTTCTACTTTAGGCAAAAGACCAGCAATTTTTGGAGGATGATCAAAGGCAAAGCTGACCTTTGCGGGATTTCAACTCAGAACGTAAAGGGCCATAACTCTATGCTGCTAAGCATGTTGTCTGACGCTCTACCGATTCTGTCAATCCACTGAGCTAATAACTGTTTCTACTTTAAGCAAAAAACCAGCGATTTTTGTGGGAAGATAGAAAGCAAAGCTGACCACTGTTTGATTTGAACTCAGAACGTAAATGGCCATAACTCTATACCGCTAAGCATGTTGTCCGACGCTCTACCGATTCTGCCAATCTACCGCCCTAATAACTGTCTACTTTAGGCGTCAAGGTCAACAATTTTGGAGGAAAGGGGCAAGTCGATTAAATCGACACCAGTGCATTACTGGTACTTTATTTTATTGACCCCCGTAAGGATGAAAGGCAAAGTTAACTTTTGCGGGATTTGAACTCAGACCGTAAAGGGCCATAACTCTCTGCCGCGAAGCATGGCGTCCAACCCTCTACCGATACTGCCAATCCACCACCCTTACATTATCAAATCACTGTTTCTACTTTTGGCACAAGGCCAGCAATTACCCCAGTTTATTACTGGTACTCTATTTTATCGAACCCCGTAAGGATGAAAGGCAAAGCTGACCTTTGCGGGATTTGAACTCAGATCGTAAAGGGCCGTAACTCTATGCGTCAAAGCATGACGTCCGACCCTCTACCAATACTGAATGTCTCGTGGCAACTAGTTTCATGCAAGAGATTTTTACATGTTTTGTACTCCGATGCAGATTAAGGCATATTGCTCAGTGGTTAGAGCATTGGGCTTGTAATTTTTTGGGGAGATTGTGAGTTCAATTCTCAGACAGGGCGGTGCATTGTGTCCTTGAGCAAGACACTTTATTTTCACGTTGTTCCAGTTCACTCATCTGTAGAAATGGTGTCAAGCTGTATCAACCATTGCTTTTATCTTGGACATCATTGTATATGGTGTATATATAATATATAGTGTATATATAGTGTATGTATAGTGTATATATAATATACAGTCTATACATAGTGTATATATCGTGTATATATAGTGTAAATATAGTGTATATATAATGTCTATGTAGTGCATATATGGTGTATAAAAAATATATAGTGCATATATAGTGTGTATGTAGTGTATATATATAATATATAGTGTATATATAGTGTATATATAGTGTATATATAATGTATATATAATGTGTATGTAGTGTATATATGGTATATATATATATAATATATAGTGTATATATAGTGTGTATATAGTGTATATATAATATATAGTGTATATTTAGTATGTATATAGTGTATATATAGTGTATATATAATATATAGTGTATATATATAGTATGTAAGTCGTGTATATATGATGTATATATAATGATTTCTACTATAGGCACAAGGCCAGTAATTTGGGGCGAAAGGGAAAGTCGATTAAATCGACCCCAGTGTATTACTGGTACTTTATTTTATCGACCCCGTAAGGATGAAAGGCAAAGTTAACCTCGGCGGGATTTGAACTCAGAACGCAAAGGGCCATAACTCTATGCTGCAAGACATGGTGTCTGACGCTCTATCGATACTGCCATTATGATGTATATATAATGCATAGTATATACATAGTGCGTATGTGGTGTATATATAGTATATATATAATATATAGTGTACACATAGTGTGTATATATTAGTTGCGATGTCACTGGTGCCAAGCTGTATCAGCCATTCCCTTTCCTTTGGACAATATCATAGGTGGTATGTTGTGTTCTTAAGCAATATACTTTATTTTTGCATTGCTCTTTTCATCTGTCAGGAGTTGTGACAAGCAGATAGTATAAGCAAAGGAAAGATAAATGGAAACATTATTTTCTTGGTTTGATCTGACCAGCTCCTTTCGTCGGCCAGGAGTTGTGACTGATAGATAGTATTAGTAATGGAAACATTATTTCATTGGTCTGATCTTTTGGGCAGCTTCTTTTTTAGGTCAGTTGTGACTAGCAGATAGTATCAGCAATGGAAAGACCAACGGCAGATGAAAGGAACTGATCTGATGATCAGTTCCTTTCATCTGCCAGGAGATTTGACCAACAGATAATATTAGCAAAAGAAAGACCAATGGAAACATTGTTTCCTTGGTCTGATCTAATGATCAGCTCCTTTCTTTGGTTAGGTGTTGTGACCAGAAGATAATATTAGCAATGGAAAGACTAATGCAAATATTGCTTCCTTGGTCTGATTTAATGATGAGCTCCTTTCATCTACCATGAGTTTTGCCCAGCAGATAATATCAGCATGGGAAACACTGTTTCCTTGGTCTGATCTAATGATTATCTCTATTCTTCAGCTATGTGTTGTGACCAACAGACAGTATCAGCAATGGAAATACTCAAGGAAACATTGTTTCCTTCGTCTGATCTGATGATCATCTCTATTCTTCAGCTATGTGTTGTGACCAACAGACAGTATCAGCAATGGAAATACTCAAGGAAACATTGTTTCCTTCGTCTGATCGGCTCCATTTTCTGTCAGGAGTTGTGACCAGCAGATAGTATCAGCAAAGGAAAGACTAATGGAAACATTGTTTCTTTGGTCTGATCTGATGATCAGCTCCATCTTTTGCCAGGAGTTGTGACTCACAGTATCAACAATGGAAAGACCAATGGAAACATTGTTTCCTTGGTCTGATCTGATGATCAGCTCCTTTCTTCGGCTACGTGTTGTGACCAGCATATAGTATCAACAAAGGAAAGATTAATGGAAACATTGTTTCTTTGTCCGATATAATGATCAGCTCTTTTCCTTTCCCTTTTTTTCCCTCCTTCAAATATTAAATATGAATAATTCTCTTGTCTGAATTCTGGTTGAAAACGTTGTTATTAGATCCAGCTGTTTCATAGCACAGCGGATAATTCCAGAATTTATGGTTTATGTGTTACATTCGTATTTCTTGCTGTTGTATATCCTAGCATATATCCACTGGAATGTTGTAAGAGAAATGGCAGTGGAATTGGTGCCAAATTATACTGAAACAAATAGACACAGTCTCCTTGGAATATTCCTTTCAAAAATAATATTTATAGAAATAGAAACAATTTTTTTTTTTTTGGGGGGGGGGGGGTCGGTGAAGGGAGAGTCTTTTAATTACAAAGGTAGTCATTGTATACTTTTCTATTGCAGTAACTAAAGAAGCAAGTATTTTTTAAGCATATAGTAGTTATTATATCAAGCATAAAATAAAAATAAAATTGAATACCTTTCTGTAATCAAGTCATGCTGATACACTGCCACAAAGTTTATTCAGTATTTTATTTCTGATAAAACAGTTTTATTAACTCTTTAATGATTTAGCAGAAAATATCTAAAAACACGTTTGTTAATTCAAATGTTTATAGTATCTTTACTACTGGACAGATTGTTGTGAAAATTAGTAATATTATTTCGTAACATCCCGCCGAGGTTAACTTTGCCTTTCATCCTTACGGGGTCGATAAAATAAACTACCAGTAATGTACTGGGTAATTGCTGGCCTTGTGCCAAAAGTAGAAACAATTATTTCGTAACATCCTTTAGCTGAAAAAATATCTAAAAATTGGTTTGTTAATTCAAATGCTTATAGTATCTATACTAGTGGACAGATTGTTGTGAAGATTTGTAGTATTATCTCTTAACATCTTGTAATAATTTAGCAGAAAATATCTAAAAAATTAGGTTTGTTAATTCAAATGTTTATAGTATCTTTACTAGTGGACAGATTGTTTTGAAAATTTGCAGTATTATCTCTTAACATCCTTTGGCTGAAAAAAATATCTAAAAACAGGTTTGTTAATTCAAATGTTTTTTAGTATTCATAGAAAATGTAGAAATCCTAGATGTAGAAAACCACTGTTAACCACAGTCAATTGCTATAAATAATAGCTTAGAAAATCAGGTAAAATACCTCTATAGATGGAAAAAGGTGGCCAGTAGCCACTTGAGATATACAGAGTTTGATTCTTCATAGAAGCTGCTTGCTACTTTTTTCTGTCAGTAGGGATATTTTACCTGATTTTTAAAGATATTCATCATCATTATCATAATCACCAATTAACGTCCATTTTGTCCATGCAAGCATGGGTTAGACGAGTTGTCCTGTTGTGAGACAAGTTAGATCAGGTGACTGTGTGTTGCTCATACAGAACTGTTTCTGGCTAGGTTTCTACAGCTGGATGCCCTTCCTAATATCAACCATATTTACAGTGCAGACAGGGTGCTTTCTGTTGTGTCACCAAAACCACCACTTTACAGTGTGAGCTGGAGCTAGGGTGGGGGAGGTGATTGTATGTAGCATGGAGATTAGTGAGGTGGATCTCGGGTGGGGCACTTATCTGATGAAGGGTGGGGTGTAAAGGTGTAGGTGAAGGGTGGGTGTTAGAACATGGGTGGAGGGTGGTGTGTAAGGATGTGGGTGAAGGGTGGAGTGTTAAGACATAGAAGGTGTATGAAAAGAGGGAGTGGAGGGTAGGGTAGTGGTGCGGAAAGAGGTGCATACTAGATGTATGTTTCAACTGGTACACATGTGAAGGTGGGTCTTCTGTATTACTGCATAACACTAGAGATTTCGAACCTATGTCATTGCCTTTGAGAGATACAATTGTAAGAGGTCAGCTTTTATCACCTCATCCCAGGTCTTCCTAGGTCTTCCTACTCCACAGCTTCCATCAACTTTGATCCTCCTGCACCTTTTTATACAGCTCTCATCAATCATACTCATCACATGTTCAGTTCATTATTTATAGCAATCAACTGTTGTTACAGTTATTTTCTGCCTTTGAGATTTTCTACATTTTCTACAAGAATTTCAAAGCTTTCCAAACACTCAGATATTTACGAAATGTAATTTATACTATATTTACTAATGGACGGATTGTTGTGAAAATTTGCAGTATTTAAAGTAAAGACTTTAATCTTTAATGCGATGCTGCCATTTTTCTAAATGTTACGCATGCAAGATTTTGTTAATTAACTCTTAAGAACCTCTAATTATATTTTTTTTTGTTACACGGTGTTATTCAACAGAAAATATCTAAAATGGGGGCGTTTGTTACTTCAAATAATTTATAGTATCTTTACTGGTAAAGAAATTGTGAAAATTTCTAGTGTTAACGGTACTAAAGTAAAAACATTAATCTTTAATGAGATACAGTTATAGAGCTTTTCAAGAATGTCTTGTTAATGGGGTTTCTTGTAGTTTCATGCAGTTTGCTAATTCAAATGTTTATAGTATCTTTACTAGTGGACAGATTGTTGTGAAACTCTGTAATATTAAAGTAAAGACATTAATTTTAATGTGATGTAGTTATAGTGCTCTTTTGTGCTTTTCAAGAATGTCTTGTTAATGTGGTTTCATGTGATACTGGATGTTAAGAGTTAATGTGATACAGTCGTAGTACTGTTTTGTACTTTTCAACAATGTCTTGTTAATGTGGTTTCATATGGTACAGGATGTTAAGAGTTAATGTGATACAGTCATAGTACTGTTTTGTACTTTTCAAGAATGTCTTGCTTATGTGGTTTTATGTGGTTTGTTAATTTAAATGTTTATAGTATCTTTACTAGTGGACAGATTGTTGTGAAAATTTGTAGGAACCAAACTGAAGACTTTAATTTTTGACATGATGCAGTCATTGTGGTGCTTTGTACTTTCAAGAATGTTCTGTTAACGTGGTATCAAGTGGTACAGGACATTAACAGTTATTTAAAAGATTTTGGCCACAGTCCCCACCTCCGTTCCCTCAGATTGAAATGGAGAATGATTATTTTAAACATTAGTTATCTCCCTCTGTTAACCTTTTTTACGTCGTATTTACTATTCTCCGGCCACTCTCCAAGATAGCTGACTAAATACGCATGTGTGGTTTTTTCTACCCCATTTTTTTTACTCATTTTCCCCATTCATCACTCTTTACTTTCTATTTATCTTCTACTTTTAACTCTTTCTTCTGATGAATGACTATTGTGCAAAATATTAAGTCTCTCTTCCAGCTATTTCAAGCGTTAAACCAATATATTTCCTCGATGTACTGTGCCATTTGTTTTGTTATTTTTGTTATTACTTTTACATATATACATATATATATATATATATATATATATATATATATATATATATATATATATATAGGAACGAGTAGGACCCCGACGGCTGAGCTCAAGCCGTTTCGACGGCTAATTCTGGACTCCAGAATTACCCGTCGAAACGGCTTGAGCTCAGCCATCGGGGTCCTACTCGTTCCTATTACCCACTCTACTACCCTAAGTATTGAGTACTTTGGTGCGTTATGGTCCACCTGGTTCCTTACCACATTTCTTCCGTTATATATATATATATATATATATATATATATATATATATATATATATATATATATGAGATGTCAACATGAATGGACCTGTTATTTTTATCTAAAGACATTTTTTCCAATTCCATCCTGCCCGACCCCTCAATCTATTTTATTTCTCATTCTTTCTTCTGATGAAGGACTAGCGTCCGAAACATTAAGACCCTCGTCCTGCAAGCGTTAACCTAATATATACCTTCCATATACTGTACCGATTGTGTTGTCAATTCTGTTTACCTTTTACATACATATTGCTTCCACATCATTCATTCTCATCCCGGGAACAATTTTGAATAGCGCCAGTTCGTAATTTGAACTCGGGAATTTTATATTCTCCGAGTGAAAAGAACCTTCTGACGAGAGTTTATCTTTAAAATGGAAGGCCGCAAGGACTGTCCATTTATTTTTGAGACTCGAAACCGATTCGGTAAAGGTAACCATAGTGAGTACAGTGAATTTTTTGAAATTTATTTTGAAACTTTTTCTTATTTGCTAAACCTTGATTATATATGTTCTGGCTTGTTAATTTATTAACTAGCCATTCAACCACATTGGCATATGGTTGGACATACATGTGTCCCTGGACGCTTTTTGCGTGTAGGGATATATACTTTATTATTATTATTATTATAATATATATATATATATATATATATATATATCATAAAACATGTCTATAGAATCACCAGATAAAATATATAGCATTTCCTCTCCCAATTAGCATAATTAACCATATAAAAAATCGAATAGACCAGGCTATAAGAATGGTCTATTCGATTTTTTATATGGTTAATTATGTTAATTGGGAGAGGAAATGCTATATATTTTATCTGGTGATTCTATAGACATGTTTTATGATATATAGCTCTGATTATTTAATTTATTAACTTTTCATTGAGCCACAAAGTGACCCGTTGCAAAACACGTATATGTATATATGTATATATATATGTAAACCTTTATATATATATATATATATATATATATATATATATATATATATATATATCATCATCATCATCATCATCATCATCGTTTTACGTCGATTCTTCCACGCTAGCATGGGTTAGACGGGTTGTCCTGTTGTGGGCAATATAGGCCGGCTGACTTTGTCTTGCTCATACAGAACTGATTCTGGTTTGATTTCTACAGCTGGATGCCCTTCCTAACACCAACCACATTTACAGTGAGTACTGGGTGCTTTTTTTCCGTGGCGCCTACACGTCCACTTTACCACTTTACATATATATATGTGTGTGTAGCAAAATCTGTACCAGTACCAGTAACACACTGGGATAATTGCTGGCCTTATGCCAAAAGTAGAAACAATTATTATTGTTATAATCATTTCTAATAACCACATATAACCATTCTAACTTTTCATTTTTAACCCTTCGTTAAATATATATATATATATATATATATATGCATGCATACACGAGGTTTGGCAGAAAAGTTTATAGGCTGACCAAGATACTCTCACGGAATGACCAAATGAAGTTTATTTTTCTACATATTCGCTGGAAAGAAACAATGCAGCTATTGATAAGAAGAGTTGAAATGGATGTATGCAAGATTTCACAGCTCTAGCATCACTCATTAATAATAAGCCTATGAACTTTTCAGCCTACCGTTGTATCTTAAAAACACCCATAGACCAACAACTATATCTAAAACCCTCTCAGTTGGTTGGTAAGGACCCAGTTACCAACATGCTCCCCTCCTTATCTCAGAGAGTGTGCACGTTCCTCACTTTACCTTTTATACCACTCTATCTCCAATTCCCCATGCATTCTCTCATAAGTCCGCAATCCACACCATAAAACAGCTATCCTGGAGTCACGACGAAAGGCACCCAACCTACACTGTAAAGTGGCTGTGTAGGTGTCACAATGTTCGGATCTGGCTTTTGAAACGGTCAGAGCTCAGTTGTCGGGGTCCTGGAAACTTTTCATATTACCCACTCTACTACCCCAAGTATTGAGTACTCTGGTGCGTTATGGTCTACCTGGTATTTTACCACACACTCTGGACATTCCGCACGCCATCTCACAGTCTGTGGCCTACTCCAATGCCACGGAACACCCGCCAATCGCCTTAGAGTCGAACAAAGAACTATCTTCATCTTACAGACTCACACTCCCCCCCCCCCCCCCCCGGCCTGAACACACCACCCTTATTCCTTTAGCCTTCGACCGCCCCCCTCCCCCACACTTATCCCCCACTAACACCACTAACACACCCCTCCTTTTCACCGCCCACCCCACAACAAACAATACTAACACCTCCACTCCACCCCTCATCCGACCACCCTTCCCCAACTAACATACTAACATCCCCCCTTCTTCTCCTCCTCCCCCCTCCTTATCACACGCACACACCCACCGGCACATATATACACGCGCTCACACTAAACACACACCCTACTACCACCACTAACCCTCACCCCCACACCTCCATCCCACCACCCCGCAACTAACCTCACTAACACCCCCTGACCCCAAGCACATGAACACACGCACCCACTTACATCACCCACCCCACACGCAACTAACATCACTAAAAAAACCCAACCC
>OZ024744.1:92176727-92189227 GCA_964016885.1 Eledone cirrhosa
GGAGCAGAACTGCTCAGCCAACCAACTCCAACCAGAACCAACCGCTCAGGGGCAACGCACAATGAGAGCATGACAATTATTATGCACTAATCAAGAAGATACTACAAAAAACAATTTTGCCACTAATATTGTTGTAAAATTTTTTATTTCTTGTCCAATTCTTTAAAGTTTTATCTTAGTTTCTTGTCCTATTCTTTTAAAGTTTTATTTTAGTTTCTTGTCCTGTATTTTTAAAGGTTTATATTCCAACAATATTACTTTTTTTTGCTGTACGCATTTTTCTATCTGGTCTACTATTTTTTAAGGCAATGCAAGCAACAACTATCTAATAATTAAATGATCATAGTGAATTACTGACAAGTGATTGACTTTTAAAGTTCTTTTGAGTATAATTGCAATCTAGTTGAGGCAACTGGCTTAATGACAAAGCTAGTAAATCATGAATGCATTTGAGATGATTAGTGCATAATAGTGAATTGGTGAAACTTGTACATTTCAATGGTGTTACAACAATAGATGTAAGTTATATAGTAGTAATACTTTATAATTTTAACTTTTTAGAATGGACAAAAACCCATGCAAAGAAATGACTTTGACTGCAGTGATTCTCTCCAATTTACTTACAAAGCAAAACGTGGTCAAATACCTTATCATCTCTGATAAAATGCCCATTGAATCACTGAAAATGGGATGCATGGAATTCCTCATAAAATGCACCTATGAATCGGAAGCCATCACATATATCAATGGATATAGGGAGTTGTTCACACTGGAAGACCATCACTTCATTTGTGACTTCATCAGTTATCTCCACGATTATCTCAGACACTCAATGCCATTGATGAGAGGTGATCCAATATGTGAGCATGTAACTAATCTTATAGAAGTTGTTATCGACCATCTTGCTTTTAGTGACATTTGACTGATTTGACTGATAATGATGTATTTTTAAAAAGTATGTGTACATTCTTGTTACTATTTTAAGGCAATGCAAGCAACAACTATTTAATAAAATTTAAATTTAAAAATGACCATTGTGCATTACTAGTATGATGACATTTTATTAAGTCACAAAATTAGTCAGTCAGCCATAGAACAAGGATCAGGTGGCAAAAACATTGGCAAAAATTTGTGTTAATTTAAGATTTCCAACATTGTTCAAATGAATCATATCTGGTTTGAAGTCAGATTTGTCAAATTTTGACCAATTTTCAATGTTGTGAAGATTGGGCAAGTTCAATTTTTGAATCATTTCTTTCATGCAGTAATTAAACTTTTCCAAACGAGAATTTCTCTTGCCCAAGTCATTTTTATTTTCAAGTACACTTTGTGGACGTGGAATGACACCACTGTAGAAAATGGGTGTACAGTGGTGCTTTTCCGCTATTTTCTGTAGCCTTGCAAAGAGACTCTTCCCCTGTTTTTCCGGTTTTGTGCCTCGAGTGGGCACTTTGTCCTTAATTTACAAATAAATGATTAATAAAAAATACTTGGGCAAAAATTATTGTATTACTTTGCACAGCTTTGTAGTGCCAACGGTGCGACGAGGATTCAGATCATTAGAGCCGACATGAACCACCAATACTTTCACAAAAGGACAACAGATAACAATGTTGGCGATTAACATTACCTGGCCCTGACGGGCCCCAGGTATACAAAATATCTAAGTATTTTTATTGGTATGATAAGTAAATACATTTGAATTAATATTTTTATACCTTCTGGTCATTCGATTTCGCTACATTTCTAATTATGGATTTGTAAAAACTGGCATGAATGTGAATTTGATCAGACCAATTGCCCGATTTTAGTGAAAAGTTTTGATTCGAAATGGAAATACTCCATTTCCGTGCCATGGAAAAAATGAATAAGCCGATCAAAAAGCCGATCAAACATCATTTTTAATTAAGCGAAATTAGTGGATGCAAATCTCAGAAAATATTGTACACTATTCGCACCTATCGCACTATTCGCACCTATCGGTACAAAAATATAGCGCACTATTCGCACCTATCGGTACAAAAAATCGCACGACTGTTAATAATACTAGAAGTGCAAACTATCTGTTGAATACCTGGTATATGAAGAGCAACCGATACGATCGGTCGGCGATCGGTCTTGAAGAAGAATGAAGAATGAAGTGAAATTTTGGTCTGGTTGTTGTCATCGGTGTTTCGCAGAGATGCCGGCACGAACAAAGGTGTCAGTGACACAAAGTTGTCCGCTTGAACAAAGGTGTCGGTCCGACAAAGGTGTCAGTCAGACAGACAATCAGACAGTGTCACAGTCGGTGCGACAAAGCGATCGATGCGATTAAAAAAAATTTAACTCACATGTTTACCTATATTTTCGCAAACTATTGATAGATTGGTACAAAAAATAGCTTTGATAATAAACATAAATTTTTAACGAAGTATTTAAAAAGCATTTTAGCAGTGAAAAGTGAATTAATGTTTCACATTGACGCAAGTAGGGCCGTTCAGAAATGACGTAGTCAATTAGGAGGAGGGGATTCGGAGATTTGACTACATTTGACTAACGTAATCACAATCACAAGAGTTCTGCCGAAAAAAATTCGTCGTTTCTGATGACCCCGTAGAGAGAGAGAGACTAGTAATTACCTCCCCTAGCGTCACGCTTACTACTCACTCACTTGAACACAAGATTTATCAGCAAACTTTGATTATAAACTTTATCCCGCTGGACCAAATTTCTAGATTTTTAAGCCAAAAGATACGTAATGATCTACTGTTCATGCACATATAGGTTTTATCTCAGTTAAATAAAGTAGAGCCGCGCTGTACTGTCGTAAACAGACGATTGCCAACGAAAACACGACCATTACAATATTACTAAACGGACTACCGTCCGTTTAGGATATGTGTGTGTGTGTGTGTGTGTGTGTGTGTGTGTGTGTGTGTGTGTGTGTGTGTGTGTATACAAATCTATACTAGATCATATCCAATGTATATACATATATACCAGTTCCGTTTCAAAGATTCTACAGTATAAAATATTTACATAAATGATTCCAGCTAAGATTTTCACATTAAAAATAAATTTATTTTCATTGATTTTATTGGTCTTTATTTTTACTTTTTTTAATTTTTATTTTTGAATCTTTTGTTGTTACTGTTGTTGTTGTTGTTGTTGTTGTTGTTGTTGTTGTTGTTGTTGTTGTTGTTGTTGTTGTTGTTGTTGTTGTTGTTGTTGTTGTTATTGTTGTTGTTGTTACTGTTGTTATTAATTTCAACATTGACACCATGGAAGATTAGCTATTGTTGTTGTTGTTATTGTTGTTGTTGTTGTTGTTGTTGTTGTTCTTCTTCTTCTTCTTCTTCTTCTTCTTCTTCTTCTTCTTCTTCTTCTTCTTCTTCTTCTTCTTCTTCTTCTTCTTCTTCTTCTTCTTCTTCTTCTTCTTCTTCTTCTTCTTCTTCTCCTCCTCCTTCTTCTTCTGCTCATTGTTGCTGCTGTTATTATTCACTTGGAAAAGGAAGGTGAGGTGGAGAGAGAAGTGCTTCCCCCCCCCAGTACACTGCTAAAAGGTGGGTGAATGTGGCGAGAATGGCCTGTGTGAGTGGACCTACTCTGACCATGCGCCTGTAGTTGGGTCAATTTGCGGAGGAGAGGGGGTGCCGTTCCCAGGTGCTCTCGAAGCGTCGGGTCTTTCAGGATTGGTGGGGTATCTGAGTGAACCCTAGGTGGTCAGCCCCCCCCCCCCCCCCCGCCATTGGGGAATTTTTCTTGTATTTTTCTTGTTATTTTGTTATTATTATTTATATTGTTTACACGTTTATATAAATCCCCACTGTCCCTGTCTTTTGTATTGTCCCCTATATGTCGGCCCTTGTGGCCAATAAATGAAACTATTATTCTTATTGTTGATGTTGTTGCTGCTGTTTTTTTTCCTGCTGCTGTTCTTGTTGGTGTTATCGTCATTGTCAAGGCCTTTGACTTTATTTAGACTCTCATCAGCTGTGATTGAGCACACCTATCATCATCATCATCATCATCATCATTTTACGTCCGCTCTTCCCTGCTCGCAATGGGTCTTATTCAGCACAACGTCTCTCCCTTTGTCATGGTCCTTCGTCCTCTCCGCCGTGAGCTTCAATGATCTGAGGTCTGTTCTCACCACCTCCGCCCATGTTTTTCGTGGTCTACCTCTACCACGTCTTCCTTCAACTGGCATTTCCTGGCACTTCTTCACCCATCGGTCATCCTCCATGCGCATCACATGTCCATACCACCTCAGTCTCCTCTCCCGTACACTACATTCTATCCCTCTCAGACACAGTTTCTCTCTCAACACATTCATGCTGGGTCGTTCACGCACATTTACATTGCACATCCAACGGAGCATGCTTGCCTCATTTCTCTCCAGCCGTCGCATATCCTCTGCAGTTGCTGCTCATGTCTCACTACCATGCAGCATCACGCTCCTCACACAGGCATCATATAACCGGCCTTTTGTACGCAGTGAGAAACCCTTCTTCGTCAGCAGAGGAAGCAGCTCCCTAAACTTCTTCCAACCCGTCCTTATTCTAGATACTATGGCCTCGGAACCCCCCCCTCCCATGCTAATCTGATCTCCTAGGTACCGGAAGCTATCCACCACTTCTATAGCACCCGCCTGCATTTGGAAAATGTGTCTATCAATGCGACTTCTACTATCTAATTTCCCTGTACATCTGCATACGTATTTCTCCCTACCTGTTAGTTTGCCTGCTATCCCGCTACATCTCTTGTGCCCCCAGGATCTGCATTGTGTGCATTTTATAGAATTTATGCCAGTTCCTTTTCTGCATATCGAACATGGCCATTTCCCTGACGGAATCAACACTTTTGTCTTAGCTAGGTTCACTCTCAGTCCTCTTGCTTCCAACTGCTGTTTCCATAGCCAGAATTTATTCTCTAGCTCCTCTACTGATTCTACTATAAGAACCAGATCGTCAGCATAGAGAAGTTCTCATGGGCAGCCAGTCTTAAACTCCTCTGTTATGGCTTCGAGGACTATAATGAACAAGAGAGGGCTGAGGACCGAACCTTGATGTACTCCTACTTGTACCTGGAATTCCTCACTAAACTCCATTCCTACCCTCACTTTACTGACAGCTCCTCTGTACAAAGTTTACACTGTCCTCACAAGCCATTCCCCAACACCTAGTTTCCTTAGGGACCACCAGATGACAGATCGGGGTACCCTATCAAAGGCCTTCTCTAGATCAACAAAGGCTCAGTATAGTGGCTTATTCTTCTCTAGGAACCTCTCTTGTAATTGTCTCACTAAGAAGAGGGCATCTGTTGTACTTTTCCCAGGCACAAAACCAAACTGCATCTCATCTAGTTTGACCCTTTCTCTATTTAGTTGTGCTAATATCCTTTCTGCCACTTTCATACCTGATCCATCAGTTTTATACCCCTATAATTCCTCCTCTCCAGAGCAACCCCTTTACCATTGTAGCAATTTATGAGAATACTGCTGCACCAGTCTTTGGGTATGACACCACCATATATAGCCTGATTGATGATGCATGCAACCAGTTTAATGCCTACGTCCCCTGATGCCTTCAGCATCTCAGCAACTATTCCCGATGGTCCAGCAGCCTTACCATTTTTCATTTCCCTAATCGCCGTTTGGACCCTATATTCGTCAATCTCAATAGCTGGTCCCTCTGTCAGGTCTACTGAGGGTAATTTCTCTCTCTCCCATTCGTTCTCCACATACATCAGTCTCTCATAATGACATTTCCAGGCCTCCTTTTTCTGGTCATTCGTGACACTAAGTACACCGGCATCATCCCGGACACACTTATCTCCAACAACATCCTGATTTGCATTGACACACTGCCTTGTAATGTGGAACACCGCACGCCTCTGATCTTCCCGTCGCAGAACATTGGCAAACCTCCTACTCTCAGCCTCCCTGCGTGCTAAGTACACCTGACATCTAGCTTCTCTCTTAACAGCTGTATATCCTTCTCTACTCCCACCCTTTTTCCAAGCCTTCCATGCTAGTATTTTGTCTCTAATGGCCTTATCTACTGTGCTGTTCCACTACCAGGTCACTCTCTGTCTGGTTGGAGCTCTGCTCCAACCACAAGTTTAATCTATATATATATATATGTCAACTCTGGATGTCGGTGAGCATGTCCAGCTAACTTCAGTCTCCTCTGTGTCACTTTTGAGCTGACTTTTGGGATGCTCCCATACAGCTCTGAGCTTTTCATCCTCAGTGTATACTGATTAATGTTCAGAGCCATCCTCAGCATTCTCGTGTAGCACCCATCCACCATCTGAGTGAGTTTCTTGGTCAGTGTCCAAGTCTCAGACCCATACAGCAGCACAGACTCCACTACAGCAATGGACACACTAGAAGAGGAAGACCAAGGTTAACGTATGTTGATGCCCTAAGGACAGACACTGGTCTATTGGAGACGCAGGACATGGCAGCGATAATGAGGGACAGAGACCGCTGGAGAGAACTCGTCCATGGATCTCGGGAATTTTACCCGCCTTAGATATATATATATATATATATATATATATATATATATATATATATATCATCATCATCATCATCACCGTTTTACGTCCATTCTTTCACACTAGCATGGGTTAGACGGGTTGTCCTGTTGTGGGCAGTGGGAAGAGCTGGGGACATATTGTCTATATGCTTTGGCTTCAGCTTGTTTCCGTGGGAAGTCGGGTCTTCTGTATTACTGCGTAACACCAGAGGTCTAGGGCTTGTGTCATATATATATATATATCAAACCCATTCCAACCATGACGATCACCATGTGTTTCCTGTAAGCATGAAACCCAGAATAACATTATCAAACTAATCAAACATGATATACATATATTTTTTTAAAGATGATACTGGTGGAGGTATGATTTGAGAGGGATTTGACTGCTATTTCTAGCAGGTCAAGTAGCCATATGAAGGTCCCACTTCTGGATTCAGAAGATTGGACTGTGACTCTAGTAGGTAATGGTAGTGATATATATGATTTTGTAAAGTACCTTGTCATTGCCATCACCATCACCACCACCATCACCACCACCACCACCACCATCACCATGATCATCATCTTCATCACTGCAACCATCATCATCATCATCATTATTGTCATCATCATCAACATCATCATCAACATCACCACCACCATCCATATCATCATCATCATCATCATCATCATCATCTATTGTCATCATCATTGTATTATCATTATTACCCTTTTACTCTTTTACCCGTTCCAACCATCCGGTTGAGGCCATTCTGGGGCACCGCCCTTATTGTCATCATCAACATCATTGTCACCACTTCCATCATCATGATCATCACTATTGTCCCCATCACTGTTACCACCACCACCACCACCACCACCCGCTACCATGGGTTGGACAGGTTGTCACACACCAAGTCAGTACTTAGCTGGAACCACTTACTTACTAGACATAGGATGTGGGTGGGGGAGTAAATATACATCATGTTTACAAATGCACCTGGTGCCCTCTGTAGAGTTCATCTGGAGGTGTTTGTGCTCTTGGTATAACAGAAAAGTCCTTTCTATCCTTTGTCTGGCAAATTTTCTTCAGCTGGATTCACTTCCAATTTCGAACTATTTTACAGAGTGTACTGGGTGTATTTTATTGTGTCACCAACACAAGAGACGGTGATAGTTTCTTGGCACAATAGAAGAGCCCTCTCCACCCTTTCTTTGGTAACATTTCCACAGCAGGATTCACTTCCTATTACCAACTATTTTACAGAGTGTACTGGGTGTATTTTATTGTGTCACCAACACTAGAAACAAAGTTGGCTTCTTGGCACACCAGAAAAGTCCTCTCCGCCCTTTCTTTGGTAACATTTTTGCAGGTGGACTCACTTTTTATTACCAACTATTTTACAGAGTGTACTGGGTGTATTTTATTGTGTCACCAACACTAGAAACAAAGTTGGCTTCTTGGCACAACAGAAAAGTCCTCTCCACCCTTTCTTTGTTAACATTTTTGCAGGTGGACTCACTTTTTATTACCAACTATTTTACAGAGTGTACTGGGTGTATTTTATTGTGTCACCAACACTAGAAACAAAGTTGGCTTCTTGGCACAACAGAAAAGTCCTCTCCACCCTTTCTTTGGTAACATTTTTGCAGGTGGACTCACTTTTTATTACCAACTATTTTACAGAGTGTACTGGGTGTCTTTTATTGTGTCACCAACACGAGAGACGATGATAGTTTCTTGGCACAACAGAAGAGTCCTCTTCAGTCTTCCTTTGGTAAATTTTCTGCCTCAGGATTCACTTCCAATTACTAACTATTTTACAGGGTGTACTAGGTGTATTTTATTGTGTCACCAACACGAGAGACGATGATAGTTTCTTGGCACAACAGAAGAGCCCTCTCCAGTCTTCCTTTGGTAAAATTTCTACTGCAGGATTCATTTCCTATCACCAACGACTTTCTTTACTGTGTCACCAACTTTAGAGAGAGCGTTGTCATGTCTTTAACACAACTCAAGAATCCTCTCAACCTGTTTTTTTAGCATAGAAGGAAATTTTCCAATAGTTAGCTTTTTCTTTTAAACATTCTCAACAATTTCTTCTCTCTATTTCTATGTCTTTTTCTACATCTATTTTTGTTTTTACATTTGACATCTCTAATTTTCTTTACGCATTCAACATTTTACATCTATTTTCCATGCAGGAATGGTTCAGGCAGGTTGTCACGTTCTGAGATTTGATATGTCAGATAATCTCAACTTGCTCCACTATGCATTCCTGATTTAAGGATCAATAGAAGTAGTTGATAGCTTCTGCTATCTAGGTGACTGAATTAGCTGTGGATGAGGGTGTACCGAGAGCATAATAGCTAGAATAAGGATAGGATGGAAAATATTTTGAGAGTTACTCCCACTGTTGATTATAAAAGGCTTCTCCCTAAGTATAAAAGGACAACTGTATGACATCTGTGTGCAAGATAGTAAAACATTGGCAAATGACTACAGTTGACAGGCGTAGGCTGGAGAGAAATGATGCTTCGATGCTTCATTGGATGTGCAATGTAAATGTGAGAGAAAATCAGAGCTTGGATGAAATGAGGGAGAAGCTGGGTTTAAGAGGAATCCAAAATGGTGTGCAAGAGAGAAGACTGTGTTGGTATGGACACGTGATGTGTATGGATGATGATCACTTGGTGAAGAAGTGCCAGGAAATCCCAGTGGAAGGAATTCGCAGTAGAGGACAACCAAGGAAAACCTGGTCAGAGGTGGTGAGAACTGACCTCAAATCACTGAAAATCAGCAAATGCCGTCCTGAAAAGGACCCGTCCAATCCATGCAAGCGTGGAAAATCTGACATAAAGTTAAGATTTTGTAGTTTGCTTGAAGCATTGTTTCTACTTTTGGCACAATGCCAGCAATTAACCAGTACATTACTGGTACTTTACTTTATCGACCCCGTAAGGATGAAAAGCAAAGTTAACCTTGGTGGGATTTGACCACAAACCGTAAAGGTACGTAACTCTATGCTGCAAAGCATGGCGTCAGACCCTCTACCGATACTGCCAATTCACCGCCCTCAGCATTGTATATAATAATATATAATTGTTTCTATTTTTGCCACAAGGCAAAGCAATTACCTCAGTGTATTACTGGTACTTTATTTTATCTACCCCGTAAGGATGAAAGGCAAAGTTAACCTCAGCGGGATTTGAACTCAGATCATAAAGGTGTATAACTCTATGCTGCAAAGCATGGCGTCCGACCCTCTACCGATTCTGCCAATGGCATATGTAAGAAGGCTAAACAATACAAAATGGATGGTGTGATGAAGGCAAAGAAAAAGTTAGTTACCTGGTACTCTATGTTGTTGTTGTTTTTTTTTCGTTTCTTTCTTTCCTCCTAATATTTCAAGACTTGAAATTCCTTTCTTCAGTGAATAAGGAACTCTCAGAGGAAAATGTTCTGGTTTCTTGTCTTCAGAATTAAATTTAGATTTAAATTTTATAAACCACTTTAAAGTGTTGTTTGATGGTTGTTTTGTTATTTACGAGAAGAATGGCGACAATTGCTGATGTAGTATTTAATGGAATCTATTTTTTTTTCTTTTTTTTTTTCTATAAGATGTTGTTTAGGTTGGATGCATGTGTGTGTGTGTGTGTGTGTGTGTGTGTGTGTGTGTGTGTGTGTGTGTGTGTGTGTGTGTGTGTGTGTGTGTGTAATGATGATGGTGATGATGATGATGATGATGATGATGTAATGTATCCCTGTGTGTCGTAAGAAGCATTGAAAAGGGTTTGTATAAGGAAAAGGCATCTGGCTTTAAAAGATTGCCATATAAAGTCCTGTCCAACCCATGCTAGCTGTGAGAAATGAGTGATTGATATGAATAAGATTGTCATGGGGAAGCCACAAACTAATCATTGCTTTAGTGCTAGGAAAAATTGTTTCAAAACACCTGTTATTTCACGGCATAGTTATGGCCGCATATGTTCTGAGTTCAAATCCCACCAAGATTAGCTCTGCTTTTCAGCCTTACAGGGTTGATAGAATAAAGTACCAGTAATGCATTGGTGTTTATTTAATCAACTTTCCCCTTCCACAAAATTATTAACCTTGTGCATAAATCATAAACCATTATTGTTGTTGTCACTGCTGCTTTTGTAAAGATGGTGGATTGGTAAAAATCGGTAGAGCGTCAGAGAACATGGTTTGCAGCTTATATTGGGTCATCAAGTATGAAATTTGTAGAAAGTTGTAGAAAAAAGAAACAAATTTCTACAAATTTCATATTTGACGACCCAATTGTTACATCCTTGTACGCCCTGAGTTCAAATCCTGCCGAGGTTAGCTTTGAATTTAATCCTTACAGAATTGGTAAAATAAAGTACCAGTAATGCACTCGGGTTGATTTAATCAACATTAAACTTCGCCCAAAATTGTTGGCCTTGTGCCTAAATCAGAAACCATTATTTTTCTTTCTTACGGGGTCGATAAAATAAAGTACCAGTAATGTACTGGAATATTGCTGGCCTTGTGCCTAAAGTAGAAACAATTATTTTTCTTTCTTATTGCGATGGATTGGCAGTATCGGTAGAGCGTCGGACAACATGCTTTGTGGCATAGAGTTACGTCCCTTTCTGGTCTGAGTTCAAATCCCGCCGAGGTTAACTTTGCCTTTCATCCTTACGGGGTCGATAAAATAAAGTACCAGTAATGTACTGGGATAATTGCTGGCCTTGTGCCTAAAGTAGAAACAACTATTTTTCTTATTGTCGTTATCACTGCTGTTATTGTTTTTATTGTTGATATTGCTGTTATTATTGTTGTTGACATTTTTGTTGTTGTTGTTGTTGTCGTTGTTGTCTCTCTTGTTGTTTTTACTGTTGTTGCTGCTCCTGCTGCTGTTGGTGGTGTTTTTATTGTTGTCGTTGTCGCTGTTGCTGCTGCTGTTGTTGTTGTTGCTGTTGTTGTTGCTGCTGCTGTTGTTGTTGTTGCTGTTGTTGTTGATGTTGCTGTTGTTGTTGTTGTTGTTGATGTTGCTGTTATTGTTGTTGTTGCAGCTGCTGTTGTTGTTGTTGTAGCTGTTGAAGCTGTTGTTGCTGCTGTTGTTGTTGTTGTTGTTGTTGTTGTTGTTGTTGTTGTTGTTGTTGTTGTTGTTGGTGGTGTTGTTGTTGTTGTTGTTGTTGTTGCTGTTGCTGCTGCTGCTGTTATTGTTGTTGTTGCTGTTGTTGTTGTTGCTGTTGTTTTTGTTGCTGTTGCAGCTGCTGCTGTTATTGTTGTTGCTGTTGTTGTTGCTGTTGTTGTTGTTGCTGTTGTTGTTTTTGTTGCTGTTGCAGCTGCTGCTGTTATTGTTGCTGTTGGTGTTGCTGTTGTTCTTGTTGCTGTTGCTGTTATTGTTGTTGTTGTTGTTGTTGTTGTTGTTGCTGCTGTTATTGTTGTTGCTGTTGTTGTTGCTGCTGCTGCAATTATTGCAGCTGCTCTTTTTGTTATTGTTGCTGTTGTAGTTGTTGTTGTTCCTGTATCTCTTTCTCTATAAATCATCTTTGACTTCACTTTTTACCAACCCTCTCCTATCTACCCAACCCATCACACCACCACCCACCTCACCCTACCCCACCTTACCCTCGCCGACAACTCCACTCCACCTACTCCGCCCTACTCCACCCTACACTACCCTACAACACCACTCCACCTACCCCACCCTACCCCGCCATACAACAACACCTCACCCAACCCCACCCAACCCCACCTACCCCACCCAAACCCACCTACTCCACCCTACACTACCCCACCCAACCCCTCCCTTCTTATTCTCATTACTCCATGCTTTTCTTCCTTTTGTCTTTTATTTATCTCCCCCCTCCTCCTTCTCTCCATCTATCATCATTCAAATCCCCCCCCCTTTCCTTCGCCATATGGTAATTTCTATATATGCATATCTCTGTGCATATGTGTATGTGTATGTGTATGTGTATGTGTGTGTATGTGTA
>OZ024744.1:92196727-92211727 GCA_964016885.1 Eledone cirrhosa
TGAAAGACAAAGTAAACCTTGTCAGGATTTGAACTCAGAACGTAAAAGGCCATAACTCCGTGCTGCGAAGCATGGCGTCTGACCCTCTACTGATACCACCATTATCAATAATGATTCTAGTATAGGCACAAGGCAAGTAATTTGGGGGAAGGGGAAAGTCGATTAAATCGACCCCAGTATGTTACTGGTACTTTATTTTATTGACCCTGTAAGGATGAAAGGCAAAGTTAACATTGGCGGGATTTGAACTCAGAACGCAAAGGGCCATAACTCTATGCTGCAAAACATCGAGCCTGATGCTCTACCAATACTGCCAATCCGCCACCATGGTGGATTGGCAGTATCGGTAGAGGGTCGGACGCCATGCTTTGAAGCATAGAGTTACCTCCCTTTATGATCTGAGTTCAAATCCCGCCGAGGTTAACTTTGCCTTTCATCCTTTTACGTCGATAAAATAAAGTACCAGTAATACACTGGAATAATTGCTGGCCTTGTGCCAAAAGTAGAAACAATTATTAATAATGAAACAAGGCGGTGGACTGGCAGTATCGGTAGAGGGTCTGACGCCATGCTTTACAGCAAAGAGTTACGGCCCTTTACGGTCTGGGTTCAAATACCGTCGAGGTTAACTTTGCCTTTCATGCTTACGGGGTCGATAAAATAAAGAACCTGCAATACACTGGGATAATTGCTGGCCTTGTGCCAAAAGTAGAAACAATTATTAATAATTGTTTCTACTTTTGGCACAAGGCCAGCAATTACCCAGTACATTACTGGTACTTTATTTTATCGACCGGGTAAGGATGAAAGGCAAAAAACAAAAATAATATTCGGTTAATATATATTTTATAAGCTCACTAAAATATGTTTCAATAGAAGCATTTCATATTAATATAATGGAAGTTTACTGATCAATATTTTACAACTGAATCGATCTTTTTTTTAAATTTCGTATTAGTAGTCAGCGGGATTTAAAATTATCAACTTAGTGGTCCATGAGGTCTGAAAGTTTGGCAACCGCTGCTCTAGACAAAGTTGACAGTCACCTACAGTTTTATAGAGAGAGGTTGACATGTCTTTGACATAACTGAAGTGTCCCCTAGGTAACGTTGACAGTCACCTACAGTTTTGTAGAGAGAGGTTGACGTGTCTTTGACATAACTGAAGTGTCCCCTAGGTAAAGTTGACAGTCACCTACAGTTTTATAGAGAGAGGTTGACATAACTGAAGTGTCCCCTAGGTAAAGTTGACAGTCACCTACAGTTTTATAGAGAGAGGTTGACATGTCTTTGACATAACTGAAGTGTCCCCTAGGTAACGTTGACAGTCACCTACAGTTTTGTAGAGAGAGGTTGACGTGTCTTTGACATAACTGAAGTGTCCCCTAGGTAAAGTTGACAGTCACCTACAGTTTTATAGAGAGAGGTTGACATAACTGAAGTGTCCCCTAGGTAAAGTTGACAGTCACCTACAGTTTTATAGAGAGAGGTTGACATGTCTTTGACATAACTGAAGTGTCCCCTAAGTAAAGTTGACAGTCACCTACAGTTTTATAGAGAGGTTGACATGTCTTTGACATAACTGAAGTGTCCCCTAGGTAACGTTGACAGTCACCTACAGTTTTGTAGACAGAGGTTGACATGTCTTTGACATAACTGAAGTGTCCCCTAGGTAACGTTGACAGTCACCTACAGTTTTGTAGACAGAGGTTGACATGTCTTTGACATAACTGAAGTGTCCCCTAGGTAACGTTGACAGTCACCTACAGTTTTATAGAGAGATGACATGTCTTTGACATAATTGAACAATCTACCACCACTTCTTTCAACCTCACAATCTGCACCCCTATCTTTCAACCCTACAATCTGAATCTCCTTTCTTGCAACTTCACACTTTGCACCCTTTTTTTTTATCCCTTACAAAGTGCTCCCCTCTCATTCAACCTTACAATGTGCATCCCCTTTTTTCAACCCTTACAAAAGTCCACCCCCATCATTCAACCCTATAATCTACACCCTTTTTTCTCAATCCTTACAAATTGCACTTTTTTTCATTTAACCTCACAATCTACATATGCTTCTCTCAACCCTTACAAAGTGTACCCTTTTCATTCAAACTCACAATCTGCACCTCCCCTTTTTCAACCCTACAATCTACTCCCCACCCCCACCATCTTTCAACCGTTACAAAGAATAAGATAAGATTAAGTGATGGTATACATATTGGGAGCTGTCCTAAGACAATGAGTTTATTGACACAGCAGTCTTGAAGTGCCTCACATTCAAAACATTTTGATTACTTCCTGTGTACATAATATTCAAGTTGGAAAAGTGTGTGGAGATGGTATACTTAGTTTCTTTTTCAAGTACCCACAGAAGTGTGGAATTTCCATGAACTAGTCCTCTCTTATAGATGTTTACAATGAGTAAATAAATAGTTTTCTTTCCTGATATTTTTGTCTTTAGTAAATTTTAAAAATTGGTTTGCAAATATCTCTCTCTCTCTCTCTCTCTCTCTCTCTCTCTCTCTATATATATATATATATATATATATATATATATATATATATATATATATATATATATATATATATATATAGTAACGCGAAAACAGGCGGATAGCGATCTCTAGACCTACCAGTTCAGAGAAACAATTGTCAGCAATGAGATTAAAAACCTTTTTTGTATAGCAAACCGTGTCACTCTTCTTTCTTGATTTATATATATATATATATATATATATATATATATATATATATATATATATATATATATATATATATATATATATATATATATATATATATATAAGAATTAAAATACTAGAGTGTGTTGGAGTTAAACACCCTCTTCATATTATAGAAATGACAGTATAAGATATAGCTCAATGTAATTAAACAGAGCCGAAGAATTATAAAAAATAAACCAAAGAAGCCTTCAATACATCAAAAGTCTTTATTAGCCAACAATGTTTCGTCCTATTAAGGACTCATCAGGGCAAGTAAAGCTACAAGAAGCACTATCGGCCAATACAAGCCAAAAACTCAGAAGAATATGGAGTATACATCTATTAAAGCTTAGGAAAGATATCAAGGAAAAGTTGGCTAAGATTAAGAGTGAGCAGTTACAAACATAGATATGGACCAAATAGCAAGGAAGTGATTAACATGTTGAACCCACATTGCAAATATTGTATAATGCAAAAACTTGAAACACAAATGTCTTGTGCTTTCAAACATCCCCGCTGTTCTCTAGAACAGCTGGGATGTGTGCACAAGACATATCTGAAGAACCTTCGAATGCAGAGTCGGATTTGATCTGTAACAGATCCTACCTCGAGCTGATCGACGAAGAAACATATGTAATATGTTAATAAATTGTGGTTTGATGCGTTACTGATTCCTCGTTCTTTATACTATATATATGTATACATATACACGCATAAATTGAGATTTTGGCATAGGTTTAATATGTTAAATTACTTCTCTGAGTGATATTTTATCTGTATATCTATATTTTATCCATTCATTGAGATGTCTAAGTATTAGAGACAAATAACCTTTTAATTAATATATATATATGTGTATGTATGTCAATACTCAACTTTTTCCATTTCTTAGAGGGTTCTAAACCCCACTATCAGGCTAAAGTTTCTTTAGTAAAAAATACAGTGCAAATTTCTTTTTAAATATATATATATATATGTATATATGTATAATAATTTCGTATTTCCAAAGAAATACGGTTTTATGAAGCCATAGCTATGCAAATGAGAATCAGGTTCCGTTTGGATATCCAAATGGAACTTGAACCGATAAGGTTTGGTTTATCGGGTATGTCACTATTTATAAAACAAATTTTGTATTTTATCTGATGAGAGCATACCAAAGTTTTTTTTGGTACCCTTGAAATATATATAATAAAATAAATATAGTTTTCCATTTATTAATATCATTGATATTATACTCCAGGAAACCTGTCGAGTGCTTTGAATCTATTATAAATAAATTTGTTGAATTACCAGTTAATTAAATATCTCTTTGCTTATACATATATATATATATTTGATGCGTATGAAGGATGACAGCTGCATAAAAAGGTGCAGAGCACTAGGAGTTGATGGAAGCTGCAGAGTGGGGAAACCCAAGAAGACCTGGGATGAGGCAATAAAAGCAGACTTTACCCAATTACACCTCTCAAGGGCGATGACACATGACCGTGACCTCTGGCGTCACGCAGTAATAAAGAAGACCTGACCCCCCCCCACACACACACACACAGGAACAAGCTGAAGCTGAAGCATATAGACAATATGCCCTCACCCTCTCCCACTGCAAAGTGGTCGTGGACGTGCCACGGCAAAAAAGCACCCAGCCCACACTGTAAAGTGGACATGTAGGCGCCACAGAAAAAAAGCACCCAGCACTCACTGTAAATGAGGTTGGTGTTAGGAAGGGCATCCAGCTGTAGAAATCAAGCCAAATCAGTTCCTGTATGAGCAAGGCATGGTCAGCCGACCAGACACTGCCCACAACAGGACAACCCGTCTAACCCATGCTAGCGTGGAAGAACGAACGTAAAACGGTGATGATGATGATGATGATGATGATGATGATATATATATATTAAAATTTTTATGTATTTATTGATTTTTTTTGTGTGTTTTTCCCCCTTGCTACTTCACATAGTCATTAGGTGGATATTTCCTGCAGCTGCAATTCTTGAAGTATTGAGAGCCATTTACATTTATTATGGTCTACATAAAAAAATCTTTGTTCAAATATTTCTTGAAATATTAGGGTCAACTTAAAAGTTTATAGGCTGACCAAGATACTCTCATGGAATGACCAAATGGGGTTTATTTTTCAATTAAGCTCCCTGAGAAGAAGCAATGTACAGTTATTAATAAGAAGAGTTGAAATTAATGCATGCAATATTTCACAGTTCTAGCATCACTCCTTCATAGTCAGCCTATGAACTTTTCAGCCCATCTATCTATATATATATATATATATATATATATATATATATATATATATATATATATAGAGAGAGAGAGAGATAGATAGATAGAGAGATAGATAATCATCATCATCATCATCATCATCATCATTTTACGTCCGCTCTTCCCTGCTGGCAAGGGTGGGACGGGTCTTATTCAGCACACCATCTCTCCACTCGTCACGGTCCTTCGTCATCTCCACCGTGAGCTTCAGCGATCTGAGGTCTGTTCTCACCACTTCCGCCGATGTTTTTCGTGGTCTACCTCTACCACGTCTTCCTTCAACTAGAATTTCCTGGCACTTCTTCACCCATCGGTCATCCTCCATGCGCATCACATGTCCATACCACCTCAGTCTCCTCTCTCGCACACTACATTCTATCCCTCTCAGACACAGTTTCTCTCTCAACACATTCATGCTGGGTCGTTCACGCACATTGACATTGCACATCCAACGGAGCATGCTTGCCTCATTTCTCTCCAGCCATCGCATATCCTCTGCAGTTGCTGCCCATGTCTCACTACCATGCAGCATCACGCTCCTCACACAGGCATCATATAACCGGCCTTTTGTATGCAGGGAGAAACCCTTCTTCGTCAACAGAGGAAGCAGCTCGCTAAACTTCTTCCAACCCGTCCTTTTTCTAGGTACTATGGCCTCGGACCCCCCCCCCCCCCTCTCATGCTAATCTGATCTCCTAGGTATCGGAAGCTATCCACCACTTCTATAGCACCCGCCTGCATTTGGAAAATGTGTCTATCAATGTGACTTCTACTGTCTAATTTCCCTGTACATCTACTGCATACGTATTTCTCCCTACCTGTTAGTTTGCCTGCTATCCCGCCACATCTCTTGTGTACCCAGGATCTGCATTGTCTACATTTTATAGAATTTATGCCAGTTCCTTTTCTGCATATCGAACATGGCCATTTCCCTGACGGAATCAGAGTTTTGTCCTCTTTTCTGCTCATCAACACTTTTGTCTTAGCTAGGTTCACTCTCAGTCCTTTTGATTCCAACTGCTGTTTCCATAGCCAGAATTTATTCTCTAGCTCCTCTACTGATTCTGCTATAAGAACCAGATCGTCAGCATAGAGAAGTTCCCATGGACAGCCAGTCTTAAACTCCTCTGTTATGGCTTCGAGGACTATAATGAACAAGAGAGGACTATAATGAACAAGAGAGGATTATAATGAACAAGAGAGGACCGAACCCTGATGTACTCCTACTTGTATCTGGAATTCGTCACTAAACTCCATTCCTACCCTCACTTTACTGACAGCACCTCTGTACAAATTTTGCACTGTCCTCACAAGCCATTCCTCAACACCTAGTTTCTTTAGGGACCACCAGATGACAGATCGGGGTACCCTATCAGAGGCCTTCTCTAGGTCAACAAAGGCTAAGTATAGTGGCTTATTTTTCTCTAAGAACCTCTCTTGTAATTGTCTCACCAAGAAGAGGGCATCTGCTGTACACTTCCCAGGCACAAAACCAAACTGCATCTCATCTAGTTTGACCCTTTCTCTAATTAGTTGTGCTAATATCCATTCTGCCACTTTCATAACCTGATCCATCAGTTTTATACCCCTATAATTGCTCCTCTCCAGAGCATCCCCTTTACCTGTGTAGCAATTTATGAGAATACTGCTGCACCAGTCTTTGGGTATGACACCACCATATATAGCCTGATTGATGATGCGTGCAACCAGTTTAGTGCCTACGTCCCCTGATGCCTTCAGCATCTCAGCAACTATTCCCGATGGTCCAGCAGCCTTACCATTTTTCATTTCCTTAATCGCCTCTTGGACTCTATATTCGTCAATCTCAATAGCTGGTCTACTGAGGGTAATTTCTCTCACTCCCATTCGTTCTCCACATTCATCAGTCTCTCATAATGACATTTCCAGGCCTCCTTTTTCTGATCATTCGTGACACTAAGTACACCAGCATCATTCCGGACACATTTATATCCCAAAACATCCTGATTTGCATTGACACACTGCCTTGTCGCAGAACATTGTCAAACCTCCTACTCTCAGCCTCCCTGCGTGCTAAGTACACCTGACATCTAGCTTCTCTCTTAACAGCTGTATATCCTTCTCTACTCCCACCCTTTTTCTAAGCCTTCCATGCTATTCTTTTGTCTCTAATGGCCTTATCTACTGTGCTGTTCCACCACCAGATCACTCTCTGTCTGGTTGGAGCTCTGCTCCAGCCACAAGTTTCATCAGTAGCCTGAAGTAAGTCGTCACGTAAGAAATTCCAGTTATTATCTATGTCATACTATTATTATCTAAATCATCTTATTTTTCGTCATACACATCTTGAAGGGCTTTGCTAAATTTGTATTTTAGTGAAAGGTCTTTTAGCTTCCAGACCTTTCTTATCCACACCTTCCTGTATGTCTCATTCCTTCTCTTGCTTACTTAGATATCACTAATGACTAACCTATGCTGTGTGGTACATTCTTCCCCAGGGTATGCCTTGGTATTAGACACTATCTGCCTGTCCTGCTGCCTAACTAGTAAGAAGTCAATCTGGCTTATGTGCTTGCCAGATTTATAGGTTAATAGGTGGTTGGCAGGTTTCTGGAAGTTAGTGTTGCAAATAGTCAGTGTACTTGCATCACAAAATTCAAGAAGTCTCACTCCTTCTTCATTTCTTGAGCCGTAACCGTGCCCACCATGTACCCCAATGTAACCATCCTGGAGCTGTCCAACAGGACCATTGAAGTCCCCTGCTAGCATAACGATGTCTCCGTCCTCTGTCATTGCTGTTGTTTATAAAAGTTGCTCGTAAAATCAGTCTTTCTCTTCTTTGCCTAGGCCTGCTTGGGGAGCTTAGGCAGAGGTGATTGTCAGTAGTCTCCTGCCTACAACTAATCTAAGCTTAATTATTCGATTACTAACTCGAACTACCTCTATTGTCTTATTGATCCATAAATATATATATATATATAAAGAGAGAGAGAGAGAGAGAGAGAGAGAGAGAGAGAGAGAGAGAGAGAGAGAGAGAGAGAGAGAGAGAGAGAGAGAGAGAGAGAGAGAGAGAGAGAGAGAAAGAGAGAGCGAGAGAGAGAGAGAGAGAGAGAGAGAGAGAGAGAGAGAGAGAGAGAGATATGTTTCTTTATTAGCCACAGGGGCACAAAAGAAGGGGACAAATACAAAGGGAAGTTTACATACAATAAAAACATGTAAAATACTATCACAAATACAATTTAAAATTAATCGATTTTCCCCAATAGGGGGAGACATTACATATGGGTAACACATACCCCCGAAAAAAATGTGCAACCCTCATCTCCAGGAGTACGAAGTGTGAGTACCCCCTTCCTCTTTTCCTCTTTTTCCTCAACCTATAGGCTGATATAGAGAGAAGGCCCATTCCCTCAGGCCATTCTCGCCACTTTCACCCACCTTTCATAAAACTTGTTGGGGTACAGCATCTCTCTCTCCATCCTGATTCTTCTTCCAAAGTGGTATTTGAAAAAAAAAATCAGTTGTTGGGCGGAGAGAAAGGTGTCTGACTGACCTCAGCCCTTTTCACCTCGTCCACCATATAACCTCTTTCGCCATAGCTATCACACAAAGGAAAACCGCCTCTCCTTCGTTTTTGAAGAAGGGTGGCGGTTTGATCATGACAATGGACTCGGTGGTCAACCAGATTGGTCCCACCCGCGACAATAGTCATTCTACATAGCCCCACAGGTCGGTAACGCCCGGGCAGTGTACGAATGCGTGCGCAACGGTTTCTTCGTCACGCACGCATCTCGGACAGATCTTTTTCAAAGGGTCCCTTCCCGAGCACCCATGTCTGTAGAGTTTGTCTAGAACTGGTAGAGCTCCTCGGTAGCACTGCCAGGCCAAGGACTTTTGGAAGTTGTCCATCGGTCTCGGGCAGAAGGTCCTACCGAACAGACTGTTCAGTTCGTCTTCCTCTGCGCCTAGAGTTTCTCCGAGCGCGTCGTCGCACTTGCTGCGGACCAACCCTCTATAGAATGACGAAGTGGAGTCTCCACTGATCGCCGGGTCCACCTGCCAGACGGTTGTGAGCGCCTGAGCACATTCGATGTGCCAGTCACCCATTTTCCTCGGTCTTTGCTTGACCAAGGACTGCAGCTCGGTCAGCGAGACGAGTCGTAGGAAGACTCGCCTCACGAACGGGGCCCACACCGGTTGTCTGGTGAGGAATACGTGGAGGTGCCGCAGCCTGAGCACGTGTTTGCGCATCGTCAGCCACGGCAACCCCAGCCCTCCGTTTGAAGGGTGTTGGCAGCAGATAGATCTTCTCACCAAAGGAGCCCGTTTCTTCCAAAGGAATTGGAAGAGTGCGCACTCCATTTTGGTGAGAGTTTTGGCCGGACAAGACACGACGGTCAAGCGGTAGTAGATGACGGACGCTATAAAAGTGTTCGCCACCTCCGCTCGACCTTTCAAGGATAGTTTGCACTCGGCACACTTCTGGGTGAGCGCAAACACCTTGGTCGTCACCTCGTTCCAGTTCTTCTCAACCTGGAGGTCGGGGACCAAACCAGACTCCTTGCAGCTTTACCGGTCCTTCCGTCCAGCGTCCGACGACGCCGTCGGAAGGCATCGGTTTGCCTCTCCACGATCCGAGTTGCAAACCGACGGACTTGTCCTGGTTCAGCTTCGCTCCTGTGAACCTTTCGTATTCCTTCAGTAAGGTGCCAACTTCCTCGATTTGCGAGGTGCTCGACACCATTACTGTCACATCGCTTTCCGCAGTCCCGGTTCTAGAGGGATGGCCTGCAATAGCTCCAACTTCCGCAGTAGTGGCTCGAGAGTCAGTACGTACAGAAGGGAGGAGAGAGGGCATCTCTGTCAAATTGATCGCGTGATATGGAACGGCTCTGAGAGGTAGTCGTTCACCTTGACCCTTGAGCAGATGTTGCTGTTGTGCATTGCAGCAATCCAGCCCCTGAACACGGGTCCGAAGCCTGCCGCCTCGAGCACCGCATCCAGGTAACGATGGTCAACCCTATCGAAAGCCTTAGACTGATCCAAGTTGATCAGGGCCCCACCGAAACCGGATTTACACCCTACCCTCTCTATGATGTATCGCATGAGGTTGAGGTTGTCGTGTATGGACCATGTCTGCGCTTCTAACACCAGGTTTTCGACGACAAGCGCCAGCCTCTTTGCCAACACCTTGGCCAAAATCTGTAACTCTGTGTTTAGCAGAGTTATGGGCCGGAAGTTGCCTATGTCATCCCCCTTGTTCTCGTCCCCCTGGCTTGTGTGACTACGCCCCTGGTCACAGAACTGGGAATTCTCCCGTTATGCTGCCAGTTACAGTAGACTGCTTCCAGAAGACGGGAGAACAAGTCCGGCATTGCTACGTAAAATTCGTAGGGTAGACCGTCGAGACCTGGAGATTTGCGTTTTCCGCATTGGCTCAGCGCGTCCTCTATCTCAGCGGCTGAAATCGGCTTTTCGCAGAACTTCGCCTCGCTGTCCAAGAGTCGCGGTAGGCCGTCGAGGTATGGACCGAAATCCATAGCCCCTCCAGGCGCGCGGCCCTGCCCGAACAGCTGAGAAAAGTGCCGCTGAAAGCCCGAGCACATCTGCTTCGGCTCACGTATCACGCGTCCGTCTAGGTCCTTCAAAGACCGAATCGTGGACTTGTTGCCACTTTTCTCCTCCGTCACCCGGGCCCTCGTTACCCAGAGCACGTATTTTGCTTCTGACAACGCAGCCCTCGTGCTTTGTGTCGAAGCACTGGTCCAAGGCCGTTCTCGTTGCTGCACGCTGGCTACGTTGCCACTTCTAATTGCCTCTTCTACTTTATCTACCAGTTACTTCTCGGTCCTATTTCTATCTAACGCTAATTCTTTACTAAAAAATAACGAGTCCAATCTAACTGCCCACTTGCGAGAGCACCACCATCTGTTGTTGACAATGGCCCCTATCAAGTGCTGTTTAACTAAAGTGCTAATCCGTCTACTGTAGGCTTTGCATGTCGGTAACGACAAGTTCAGCTTCCAGTAGCCGGGTCCTTGTCTATGGGTTCTATCAAGGTTGACCATGCAGGTCACTAGTTTGTGATCTGAATAGGCAACCATGAACATTTGTGGACAGCTTAACATGTCCCTATCCTTATTTCTAACTAGAATCTAGGTACGATCTAGATGTTCCGCTGAGATTAGTCCACGTCCACAGTGGCACAGTCGGAAAATCTAGTCGATATCTATCGGCCAGGTCAAATCGGCCGATTAACTGTTTGAGGCTGTTACACCCCCCCTTTATCGGGACATACTCCCACATAGTCCCAACGTGCATCCAGTCCCCCACTAAAAGTAGGAGCGGGACGTTTCCAGAAAAGTCTCTAGACGTTTGAAGAAGTCTGGCCGCGGTGTCTCGGATGGGGCATATGCGTCCACCAGCCTGAAGGCTCCACCTTCACTACCGTCAACGTCTAGGACCACCAGTCGACCCTCCGGGTCCAGATGTACCGTCTGTGTTACGAGGACCAGGTGTTTCCTCAGCAAAACAGCAACCCCGCCCCCACCTCCCGGCTGACATAGCGATGCGTAGATCTCATAGATAGATAGATAGATATCTTTCTTTATTTGCCACAGGGGCGTAGAAAAATGGGACATTACAAGACGTGACGGCGGGGGTTTTACATAACAATAACTTTAACATTAATAAATAACAATACACTATATATAATAAAATAGCAATTGAAATCCCCAGTAGGGGGAACGTTACTGCAGGGTTGTATTACACCCCGTGGATAGAACAACCCTCAACACCAGGAACACGTTTTGTAGGTGTTCCTATCTTCCCTCTGTTTATCTTCCTCAACCTACAGGTTTATATACAGAGAAGGCCCATTCACTCGGGCCATTTTTTCCACATTCACCCACCTTTCAGCGAATTTACTGGCGTGTAGCACCTCTCTCTCCACTCTCACCTTCCTTCTGAAGTGATACTTAAAGAAGGAGATAAGTTGCTGTCCGGAGAGAAAGGTGTTTGCCCTCAGTCCTTTTAACCTCGTCCACCATATTACCCCTTTCGCCATAGCCACCAGACAGAGGAAAACCGCCTCTCCTTCGTTCTTAAATGAAGGCGGCGGGGTGATCCTCACGATGGACTCGGCTGACAACTGGATGCGTCCCACACGTGACAGCAGCTGTTCAACATAATTCCACAGGTCGGTCAACTCTGGGCACTGAACAATTGCGTGCAGAACGGTTTCGATGTTTTGCTCACATCTTGGACAGGTCCTTTTGGCAGGATCTCTGCCAGTGCGTCCGTGCCTGTAGATTTTGTCTCGAACTGGTGGAGCTCCTCGGTAGCACTGCCAGGCCAGAGACCTCTGGAAGTTATCCATAGGCCCTGGACAGAAAGTCCCCCCGAACAGACTTGTCAGTTCGTCCTCCTCGATGCCTAGAGTTTCCCCGAGAACGTCGTCGCACTTATCCTCCACTATTCCCCTATAGAATGTCGAAGTGGAGTCTCTGCTGATTGTCGTTTCCGCTTAGTAGAGGGCTGTGAGAGTCTGTAGGCACCCATTTTCGGTCTTCGCTTGACCCAGGACTGCAGCTCTGTTAGTGAGACGAGTTGTGGAAGAGCTTGTCTCACAAACGACAGCCACACCGGTTCACCGGTCAGGAATACCTGGAGATGGCGTAGCATCACCAGCCACGGCATGCCCAGCCCTCCGTTAGAAGGGTGTTGACAGCAAATGGATCTCCTCACCAATGGAGCCTGTTTCTTCCAGAGGAACTTGAAGAGTAGGCGTTCCATTTTGGTAAGGTATTCGCGGGGGTAAGGCACGACTGTCAAGCGGTAGTTGATGTCGGACGCTATGTAAGTGTTCGTCACCTCCGCTCAACCTTTCAAGGAGAGTTTGCACTCAGCCCACTTCTGGGTGAGTGCAAACACCTTCGCCGTGACCTCGTTCCAGTTCTTGTCCTCCTGGAGGTCTGGACCGAACCAGACCCCGAGCAATTTCACCGGTCCTTCCGTCCAGCGTCCAACGACACTGTCGGAAGGCATGGTTTAGCCTCTCCATGTGCCGAGTTGCAAACCAACAGACTTGTTTGGGTTTAGTCTTGCTCCTGTCAACGTTTCGTATTCCTGTAATAGGTTGCCGATTACCCGGATTTCCGAGGTTTTCGACACCATTACGGTTATGTTGTCGGCATAGGTCGACGCTGCTTTCCGCAGTCTTGGTTCGATCGGGATGCCCTGCAACAGCTCCAATTTCCGCAGCAACGACTCGAGAGTCAGTACATACAGAATGGAGGAGAGGGCATCCCTGACGGATGGAACGCATGATTTGGAATGGCTCTGAAAGGTAGCCATTCACCTTGACTGCCGAGCAGATGCTGGTGTGCTTGGCAGCGATCCAGCCTCTGAAGACGGCACCGAAGCCGGCCGCTTTGAGAACTGCTTCCAAGTATTGATGGTCGACCCTATCAAATGCCTTAGACTGATCTAAATTGATCAGAGCCACACCAAAGCCAGGTTTACACCCTACCCTCTCTATGATTTATCGCATGAGGTGGAGGTTGTCGTGTATGGACCTGGTCGGGATTGCACATGTTTGGGCTTCCCCTACTAGGTTCTCGACGACAAGCGCCAGCCTTGCTGCTAACACCTTGGCCAAAATCTTTAACTCTGTGTTAAGCAGAGTTATGGGCCTGAAATTGCTTATCTCATCCCCCTTGTTCTCATCTTTCCTGATCAGCGTTATTACGCCTCTGCCTACAGAACTGGGAATCCTCCCGTTCTGCTGCCAGTTGCAGTAGACCGCTTCGAGGACGCCAGAGAACAAGTCTAGTATGTAAAACTCATAGGGTTACCATCTAAACAGGGTGATTTGCGTTTCCCGCAGCGGCCTAGGGCATCTTCTATTTCGCCCGCTGTGATCGGCCTTTCGCAGCTCTCCGCATCCGTGCTCGAGAGTCGCGGTACGCCGCCGAGGTAGGAGCTGAAGTCCATCACCTCGCTCGATGTACCGCTTTTCCCGAACAGTTGTGCAAAATGCTGCTGGAAGGCCGCACACATCTGCTTGAATTCAAGTATAATGCGTCAATCTTTGTCTTGCAAAGACCGAATTGTGGATTTGTTGCCACTTTTCGCCTCTGTCACTCGGGCCCAGCTAACAGCTTTGGCTCCCTCGTTTCTTAGAGCACGTGTTCTACTTCTGACAATACAACCTTCGTGTTTCACGTTGAAGAACTGGTCTAGTGCCGTTCTCGCCGCTAGCACGCCAGCTTTACTGCCATTCCTAAGTGCCTCTTCTATTTTAGCTACCAGTTCCTTTTCAGTTTTGTTTTTTTCTAAAGCTACTTCCTTGCTAAATGCTATCGATTCTATTCTAATTGTTCTCTTGAGAGAGCTCCACCACCTGTTGTTGACGATCGCCCCCGTCAACTGGCCCTTAACTAAGGTGCTAATCTGTTTATTGTAGGCCTTACGCGCCGGGAGTGACATCTTTAGCTTCCAGTATCCGGGTCCCTGTCTATGTGTTCTATCAAGGTTGACTACGCAGGTGACTAATTTGTGGTCTGAATAGGCAACCATGTTCATTTGTGGACAGCTTAATGTATCCTTATCATTCTGTCTAATTAAAAATCAATCTAAATACGATCTAGAAGACCCAGTGCGGTTGCTCCACGTCCACAGTGGTGCACTTGGGAAGTCTAGTCGATATCTATCAGCCAGTTGGAATTGGCTAATGAGATTGTTGAGGCTATTACACCCCCCCCCCTCTATTATCACAACCTCCTACATAGTCCCAACGTGCGTCTAAGATGCCATTCCAGTCCCCCGCTAACATAGATAGATATGTTCATATACATATATATGAGGGTCAGCTTAAAAGTTCATAGGCTGACCAAGATACTCTCATGGAATGACAAAATGAGGTTTATTTTTCAACATAGTCCCTGGAAAGAAACAATGTAGTTATTAATAAGAAGAGTTGAAATTAATGTATGCAAGATTGCACAGCTCTAGCAT
>OZ024744.1:92216727-92231727 GCA_964016885.1 Eledone cirrhosa
CTCCTATATATATATATATATATATATATATATATATATATATATATATATATATATATATATATATATATATATATATATATATATATATATAACAAAGGAATTGTGGTAAGGAACCAAATGGACCATGACGCACCAGAGTACTCAATACTTAGGGTAGTAGAGTGGGTAGTAGAGCTCAAGCCGTTTCGACGGCTATTTCCAGAAATAGCCGGCGAAACGGCTTGCGCTCTGCCGTCGGAGTCATACTTTTTCCTATATATATATACACACATATATATATACACGTATATATATATACACACACACATATATATATATATATATATACACACATATATATATGTATATATACACATATATATACACACACACATATATATATATACATATATACACACACATATATATATATATATATATATATATACATATATATACACACACACATATATATATATATACATACACACATATATATATATATATGCATATATATACATACACACATATATATATATACATATATATATATATATATATATATATATATATATATATATATACATACACACATATATATATATATATACATATATATACATACACACATATATATATATACATATATATATATATATATATATATATATATATATATATATATATATATATATATATATATATATATATAACGAAGGAAATGTGGTAAGGAACCAGGTGGACCATAACGCACCAAAGTACTCAATACTTAGGGTAGTAGAGTGGGTAATAGGAACGAGTAGGACCCCGACGGCTGAGCTCAAGCCGTTTCGACGGCTAATTCAGAATTAGCCGTCGAAATGGCTTGAGCTCAGCCGTCGGGGTCCTACTCGTTCCTATATATATATATATATATTGTTGATCTCTTAAGGATGAAAGGATGATTTGACCTCTGCATATTTTCAAATGAAATATAGATTGAGAACAGAGACAATGGCTGAGCTAAAGATGGCTTAGTGGATGGGGGTTTTGTTGTTGTTTGTTGTTGTTTCTCTGGGGCGGAGGTGAGGGGTAGGGGGTTATAGCATGGCTAGGCTAATGATTTTGTTGTTTACATCAACACCACCACCACCATCATAATAATGGATAAAATGGAGAAGGAAGGGGAGGAGGGGATGATGAGAAGTAGGAGGAGGAAAGGAAGAAGGAAAAGGAAGAAGAAAGAGAAGAAAAAGAAAAAGAAAAAGAAAAAGAAAAAGAAAAAGAAAAAGAAAGTTAAGAAGAAGACGAAGAATAAGTGTAGGAGGAGAGGGGGGGGGAGAAAATAATATTAATAATTGTTTCTACTTTAGGCACAAGGCCAGCAATTTGAGGGGAGTGAGGGGTAAATGAAACGCAGTACATTACTGGTATTTTATTTTAACAACCCCGTAAGGATTAAAGGCAGAGTTAACCTCAGCGGGATTTGAACACAGAACGTAAAGGGCCGTAACTCTTTGCTGCAAAGGATGGTGTCTGACCCTCTACCGATACTGAATAATAATTTCTTTATTGGCCGTAAGGGTTGAAATATGTAGGACAATATAAAAGACAAGGGACAGTGGGTGGATGGGTGGGGCGTTCTTACATAAAATCGTATAAAAATTATAACAATACAATAGTAACTATATATATATATTCCCCAGGTGCCGGGAGTACCACCCAGGGGTGACTTTGGAGCCCCCACATATCCTAAGCCACCCCTACTCTACTAGAACACCCTATTGGAGGAGCAGGAGCACCTCTCCTCTCTATACTCTCTATTTCAAAGGCACATGGTCAGTGTAAGCCCATTCACTCAGGCCTTACTTGCTACATTCACCCAGGCTCACTATGACAGCACTTCCATGTCTGTAGATTTTGTCCCAAACTGGCAGTGCTCCCCGGTAACACTGTCAAGTCAGGGATTTCTGGAAGTTATCCGTAGACCCTGGCTTAAAAGTTGTCCGGAACAGACTGGTCAGTTCAACTTTGTCAGCTTCCGCTTTTCTAAAGTTAATCCTTTAGTGTTTACATTACTTTCTATATATACTAATGTATTTTTGTATTAAAGGCTTTATCTTACATAATTATCTCACATAATGTCTAATCTATGAGATTTTGATGCTATTTATTTTGAGAACAATACCTTAATGTCAGTTTGAGCAGCCAGTTATGGCCAGTTTGAACCATAACTTTTAGAAAACCATAGGCAGAGTATTTTATTAGAAATATGGTGACAAAAGGGTTAACCCTTTAGCATTTAAACCGGCCATATCCAGCTAGAATTCTCTAACCCCCTTTTGATCAAACTGGTCATAACCATTCACAATGACATCAAGGTATTGTTCTCAAAATAAATAATATAAAGTCTCATAGATTCAATATTATGTGAGATAATTATGTGAAGTAAAGCCTTTACCACAAAAATACAATAGTACACTTAAGGTAACGTAAATACTAAAGGGTTAAAGTATTTATATTTATCTAAAAACCTTCCATCACAATTTATGTTAGAACTTTTGTTAAGTTACATTCCAGGCGCTAGCTAAATAATATATGGTAACTAAAGGGTTAAAGTGTTTATATTTATCTAAAAATTTTCCATCATAATTTTATATAAGAACCATTGTTAAGTTATGTTCCAGCCACTAGCTTAATAAATAAGAAATTTAGTCATATAACTAACTCCCTCCAAATTTTCCATCATAATTTGATATAAGAACCTTTGTTAAGTAACGTTCCAGGCACCAGCTAAATAACAAGAAAATCATATTAATAAATCTCTTCAAATTCTTTAGAAAGCCATAGCAGTGTCTTTTATTAGAAATATGGTGACAAAAGGGTTAAAGTGTTTATAGTTATCTAAAAACCTTTCATCATTATTTTATGTAAGAACCTTTGTTAAGTTATGTTCCAAGCACCAGGTAAATAACGGAATATTAATAAATCATTTCAAATTCTTTAAGAACCACAGACTGTCTTTCAATAGAAATATGGTGACAAAAGGGTTAAAGTGTTTATATTTATCTAAATACATTCCACCATAATTTATATAAGAACCATTGTTAAGTTACGTTCCAGGCACCAGCTAAATAACAAGAAAGTCATATTAGTAAATCACTTCAAATCTTTAAAGAAAACCACAGGCAGTGTCTTTTATTAGAAATATGGTGACAAAAAGGGTTAAAGTGTTTATATTTATCTAAAAACCTTTCATCATAAGTTTATATAAGAACCATTGTTAAGCTATGTTCCATGTTCCAGGCACCAGCTAAATAACGAGAAAGTCATATTAATAAATCCTTTCAAATTCTTTAGAAAACCATAGGCAGTGTCTTTTATTAGAAGCATGGCAACGAAAGGGTTAATGGAATAGAAAGAGCTGTCAAAGAAATAATGAAATGAGACAAGCGAAGACAACATTTATTAGTGTGTCAAGATCTGCTGAACCCAACACACTCAGTCAGATCTGGAATCTTGGATCAAATATTAATACACATATGTACACATGTACTCACGCACACATGTACACGTACACACATATAATACACACATGTACACATGTACTCACGCACACATGTACACGTACACACATATAATACACATATGTACACATGTACTCACGCACACATGTACACGTACACACATATAATACACATATGTACACATGTACTCACGCACACATGTACACGTACACACATATAATACACATATGTACACATGTACTCACGCACACATGTACACGTACACACATATAATACACATATGTACACATGTACTCACGCACACATGTACACGTACACACATATAATACACATATGTACACATGTACTCACGCACACATGTACACGTACACACATTTAATACACATATGTACACATGTACTCACGCACACATGTACACGTACACACATATAATACACATATGTACACATGTACTCACGCACACATGTACACGTACACACATATAATACACATATCTACACATGTACTCACGCACACATGTACACGTACACACATATAATACACATATGTACACATGTACTCACGCACACATGTACACGTACACACATATAATACACACATGTACACATGTACTCACGCACACATGTACACGTACACACATATAATACACATATGTACACATGTACTCACGCACACATGTACACGTACACACATATAATACACACATGTACACATGTACTCACGCACACATGTACACGTACACACATATAATACACATATGTACACATGTACTCACGCACACATGTACACGTACACACATATAATACACATATGTACACATGTACTCACGCACACATGTACACGTACACACATATAATACACACATGTACACATGTACTCACGCACACATGTACACGTACACACATATAATACACATATGTACACATGTACTCACGCACACATGTACACGTACACACATATAATACACACATGTACACATGTACTCACGCACACATGTACACGTACACACATATAATACACATATGTACACATGTACTCACGCACACATGTACACGTACACACATATAATACACATATGTACACATGTACTTACGCACACATGTACACGTACACACATATAATACACATATGTACACATGTACTCACGCACATATGTACACGTACACACATATAATACACATATCTACACATGTACTCACGCACACATGTACACATATATAATACACATATGTACACATGTACTCACGCACACATGTACACGTACACACATATAATACACATATCTACACATGTACTCTCGCACACATGTACACGTACACACATATAATACACACATGTACACATGTACTCACGCACACATGTACACGTACACACATATAATACACATATGTACACATGTACTCACGCACACATGTACACGTACAGACATATAATACACATATGTACACATGTACTCACGCACACATGTACACGTACACACATATAATACACATATGTACACATGTACTCACGCACACATGTACACGTACACACATATAATACACATATCTACACATGTACTCACGCACACATGTACACACATATAATACACATGTGTACACATGTACTCACGCACACATGTACACGTACACACATATAATACACATATGTACACATGTACTCACGCACACATGTACACGTACACACATATAATACACATATGTACACATGTACTCACGCACACATGTACACGTACACACATATAATACACACATGTACACATGTACTCACGCACACATGTACACGTACACACATATAATACACACATGTACACATGTACTCACGCACACATGTACACGTACACACATATAATACACACATGTACACATGTACTCACGCACACATGTACACGTACACACATATAATACACACATGTACACATGTACTCGCGCACACATGTACACGTACACACATATAATACACACATGTACACATGTACTCACGTACACATGTACACGTACACACATATAATACACATATGTACACATGTACTCACGCACACATGTACACGTACACACATATAATACACATATGTACACATGTACTCACGCACACATGTACACGTACACACATATAATACACATATGTACACATGTACTCACGCACACATGTACACGTACACACATATAATACACAGATGTACACATGTACTCACGCACACATATACACGTACACACATATAATACACATATGTACACATGTACTCACGCACACATGTACACGTACACACATATAATACACATATGTACACATGTACTCACGCACACATGTACACGTACACACATATAATACACATATGTACACATGTACTCACGCACACATGTACATGTACACATACACACATATAATACACATATGTACACATGTACTCACGCACACATATACACGTACACACATATAATACACAGATGTACACATGTACTCACGCACACATATACACGTACACACATATAATACACATATGTACACATGTACTCACGCACACATGTACACGTACACACATATAATACACATATGTACACATGTACTCACGCACACATGTACACGTACACACATATAATACACATATGTACACATGTACTCACGCACACATGTACACGTACACACATATAATACACATATGTACACATGTACTCACGCACACATGTACACGTACACACATATAATACACACATGTACACATATACTCACGCACACATGTACACGTACACACATATAATACACACATGTACACATGTACTCACGCACACATGTACATGTACACACATATAATACACACATGTACACATGTACTCACGCACACATGTACACGTACACACATATAATACACACATGTACACATGTATTCACGCACACATGTACACGTACACACATATAATACACATATGTAGACATGTACTCACGCACACATGTACACGTACACACATATAATACACATATGTACACATGTACTCACGCACACATGTACACGTACACACATATAATACACATATGTACACATGTACTCACGCACACATGTACACACATATAATACACATGTGTACACATGTACTCACGCACACATGTACACGTACACACATATAATACACATATCTACACATGTACTCACGCACACATGTACTCGTACACACATATAATACACATATCTACACATGTACTCACGCACACATGTACACGTACACACATATAATACACATATGTACACATGTACTCACGCACACATGTACACGTACACACATATAATACACACATGTACACATGTACTCACGCGCACATGTACACGTACACACATATAATACACACATGTACACATGTACTCACGCACACATGTACACGTACACACATATAATACACATATCTACACATGTACTCACGCACACATGTACACGTACACACATATAATACACACATGTACACATGTACTCACGCACACATGTACACGTACACACATATAATACACATATGTACACATGTACTCACGCACACATGTACACGTACACACATATAATACACATATGTACACATGTACTCACGCACACATGTACACACATATAATACACATGTGTACACATGTACTCACGCACACATGTACACGTACACACATATAATACACATATCTACACATGTACTCACGCACACATGTACACGTACACACATATAATACACATATCTACACATGTACTCACGCACACATGTACACGTACACACATATAGTACACATATGTACACATGTACTCACGCACACATGTACACGTACACACATATAATACACACATGTACACATGTACTCACGCGCACATGTACACGTACACACATATAATACACACATGTACACATGTACTCACGCACACATGTACACGTACACACATATAATACACATATCTACACATGTACTCACGCACACATGTACACGTACACACATATAATACACATATCTACACATGTACTCACGCACACATGTACACACATATAATACACATATGTACACATGTACTCACGCACACATGTACACGTACACACATATAATACACATATCTACACATGTACTCACGCACACATGTACACGTACACACATATAATACACATATGTACACGTACACACATATAATACACATATGTACACATGTACTCACGCACACATGTACACACATATAATACACATGTGTACACATGTACTCACGCACACATGTACACGTACACACATATAATACACATATCTACACATGTAATCACGCACACATGTACTCGTACACACATATAATACACATATCTACACATGTACTCACGCACACATGTACACGTACACACATATAATACACATATGTACACATGTACTCACGCACACATGTACACGTACACACATATAATACACACATGTACACATGTACTCACGCGCACATGTACACGTACACACATATAATACACACATGTACACATGTACTCACGCACACATGTACACGTACACACATATAATACACATATCTACACATGTACTCACGCACACATGTACACGTACACACATATAATACACACATGTACACATGTACTCACGCACACATGTACACGTACACACATATAATACACATATGTACACATGTACTCACGCACACATGTACACGTACACACATATAATACACATATGTACACATGTACTCACGCACACATGTACACACATATAATACACATGTGTACACATGTACTCACGCACACATGTACACGTACACACATATAATACACATATCTACACATGTACTCACGCACACATGTACACGTACACACATATAATACACATATCTACACATGTACTCACGCACACATGTACACGTACACACATATAATACACATATGTACACATGTACTCACGCACACATGTACACGTACACACATATAATACACACATGTACACATGTACTCACGCGCACATGTACACGTACACACATATAATACACACATGTACACATGTACTCACGCACACATGTACACGTACACACATATAATACACATATCTACACATGTACTCACGCACACATGTACACGTACACACATATAATACACATATCTACACATGTACTCACGCACACATGTACACGTACACACATATAATACACATATCTACACATGTACTCACGCACACATGTACACACATATAATACACATATGTACACATGTACTCACGCACACATGTACACGTACACACATATAATACACATATCTACACATGTACTCACGCACACATGTACACACATATAATACACATATGTACACATGTACTCACGCACACATGTACACGTACACACATATAATACACATATCTACACATGTACTCACGCACACATGTACACGTACACACATATAATACACATATGTACACATGTACTCACGCACACATGTACACGTACACACATATAATACACACATGTACACATGTACTCACGCACACATGTACACGTACACACATATAATACACACATGTACACATGTACTCACGCACACATGTACACGTACACACATATAATACACATATCTACACATGTACTCACGCACACATGTACACGTACACACATATAATACACATATGTACACATGTACTCACGCACACATGTACACGTACACACATATAATACACACATGTACACATGTACTCACGCACACATGTACACACATATAATACACATATGTACACATGTACTCACGCACACATGTACACGTACACACATATAATACACATACACACGTACACACATATAATGCACATATGTACACATGTACTCACGCACACATGTACACGTACACACATATAATACACATATGTACACATGTACTCACGCACACATGTACACGTACACACATATAATACACATATGTACACATGTACTCACGCACACATGTACACGTACACACATATAATACACATATGTACACATGTACTCACGCACACATGTACACGTACACACATATAATACACATATGTACACATGTACTCACGCACACATGTACACGTACACACATTTAATACACATATGTACACATGTACTCACGCACACATGTACACGTACACACATATAATACACATATGTACACATGTACTCACGCACACATGTACACGTACACACATATAATACACATATCTACACATGTACTCACGCACACATGTACACGTACACACATATAATACACATATGTACACATGTACTCACGCACACATGTACACGTACACACATATAATACACACATGTACACATGTACTCACGCACACATGTACACGTACACACATATAATACACATATGTACACATGTACTCACGCACACATGTACACGTACACACATATAATACACACATGTACACATGTACTCACGCACACATGTACACGTACACACATATAATACACATATGTACACATGTACTCACGCACACATGTACACGTACACACATATAATACACATATGTACACATGTACTCACGCACACATGTACACGTACACACATATAATACACACATGTACACATGTACTCACGCACACATGTACACGTACACACATATAATACACATATGTACACATGTACTCACGCACACATGTACACGTACACACATATAATACACACATGTACACATGTACTCACGCACACATGTACACGTACACACATATAATACACATATGTACACATGTACTCACGCACACATGTACACGTACACACATATAATACACATATGTACACATGTACTTACGCACACATGTACACGTACACACATATAATACACATATGTACACATGTACTCACGCACATATGTACACGTACACACATATAATACACATATCTACACATGTACTCACGCACACATGTACACATATATAATACACATATGTACACATGTACTCACGCACACATGTACACGTACACACATATAATACACATATCTACACATGTACTCTCGCACACATGTACACGTACACACATATAATACACACATGTACACATGTACTCACGCACACATGTACACGTACACACATATAATACACATATGTACACATGTACTCACGCACACATGTACACGTACAGACATATAATACACATATGTACACATGTACTCACGCACACATGTACACGTACACACATATAATACACATATGTACACATGTACTCACGCACACATGTACACGTACACACATATAATACACATATCTACACATGTACTCACGCACACATGTACACACATATAATACACATGTGTACACATGTACTCACGCACACATGTACACGTACACACATATAATACACATATGTACACATGTACTCACGCACACATGTACACGTACACACATATAATACACATATGTACACATGTACTCACGCACACATGTACACGTACACACATATAATACACACATGTACACATGTACTCACGCACACATGTACACGTACACACATATAATACACACATGTACACATGTACTCACGCACACATGTACACGTACACACATATAATACACACATGTACACATGTACTCACGCACACATGTACACGTACACACATATAATACACACATGTACACATGTACTCGCGCACACATGTACACGTACACACATATAATACACACATGTACACATGTACTCACGTACACATGTACACGTACACACATATAATACACATATGTACACATGTACTCACGCACACATGTACACGTACACACATATAATACACATATGTACACATGTACTCACGCACACATGTACACGTACACACATATAATACACATATGTACACATGTACTCACGCACACATGTACACGTACACACATATAATACACAGATGTACACATGTACTCACGCACACATATACACGTACACACATATAATACACATATGTACACATGTACTCACGCACACATGTACACGTACACACATATAATACACATATGTACACATGTACTCACGCACACATGTACACGTACACACATATAATACACATATGTACACATGTACTCACGCACACATGTACATGTACACATACACACATATAATACACATATGTACACATGTACTCACGCACACATATACACGTACACACATATAATACACAGATGTACACATGTACTCACGCACACATATACACGTACACACATATAATACACATATGTACACATGTACTCACGCACACATGTACACGTACACACATATAATACACATATGTACACATGTACTCACGCACACATGTACACGTACACACATATAATACACATATGTACACATGTACTCACGCACACATGTACACGTACACACATATAATACACATATGTACACATGTACTCACGCACACATGTACACGTACACACATATAATACACACATGTACACATATACTCACGCACACATGTACACGTACACACATATAATACACACATGTACACATGTACTCACGCACACATGTACATGTACACACATATAATACACACATGTACACATGTACTCACGCACACATGTACACGTACACACATATAATACACACATGTACACATGTATTCACGCACACATGTACACGTACACACATATAATACACATATGTAGACATGTACTCACGCACACATGTACACGTACACACATATAATACACATATGTACACATGTACTCACGCACACATGTACACGTACACACATATAATACACATATGTACACATGTACTCACGCACACATGTACACACATATAATACACATGTGTACACATGTACTCACGCACACATGTACACGTACACACATATAATACACATATCTACACATGTACTCACGCACACATGTACTCGTACACACATATAATACACATATCTACACATGTACTCACGCACACATGTACACGTACACACATATAATACACATATGTACACATGTACTCACGCACACATGTACACGTACACACATATAATACACACATGTACACATGTACTCACGCGCACATGTACACGTACACACATATAATACACACATGTACACATGTACTCACGCACACATGTACACGTACACACATATAATACACATATCTACACATGTACTCACGCACACATGTACACGTACACACATATAATACACACATGTACACATGTACTCACGCACACATGTACACGTACACACATATAATACACATATGTACACATGTACTCACGCACACATGTACACGTACACACATATAATACACATATGTACACATGTACTCACGCACACATGTACACACATATAATACACATGTGTACACATGTACTCACGCACACATGTACACGTACACACATATAATACACATATCTACACATGTACTCACGCACACATGTACACGTACACACATATAATACACATATCTACACATGTACTCACGCACACATGTACACGTACACACATATAGTACACATATGTACACATGTACTCACGCACACATGTACACGTACACACATATAATACACACATGTACACATGTACTCACGCGCACATGTACACGTACACACATATAATACACACATGTACACATGTACTCACGCACACATGTACACGTACACACATATAATACACATATCTACACATGTACTCACGCACACATGTACACGTACACACATATAATACACATATCTACACATGTACTCACGCACACATGTACACACATATAATACACATATGTACACATGTACTCACGCACACATGTACACGTACACACATATAATACACATATCTACACATGTACTCACGCACACATGTACACGTACACACATATAATACACATATGTACACGTACACACATATAATACACATATGTACACATGTACTCACGCACACATGTACACACATATAATACACATGTGTACACATGTACTCACGCACACATGTACACGTACACACATATAATACACATATCTACACATGTAATCACGCACACATGTACTCGTACACACATATAATACACATATCTACACATGTACTCACGCACACATGTACACGTACACACATATAATACACATATGTACACATGTACTCACGCACACATGTACACGTACACACATATAATACACACATGTACACATGTACTCACGCGCACATGTACACGTACACACATATAATACACACATGTACACATGTACTCACGCACACATGTACACGTACACACATATAATACACATATCTACACATGTACTCACGCACACATGTACACGTACACACATATAATACACACATGTACACATGTACTCACGCACACATGTACACGTACACACATATAATACACATATGTACACATGTACTCACGCACACATGTACACGTACACACATATAATACACATATGTACACATGTACTCACGCACACATGTACACACATATAATACACATGTGTACACATGTACTCACGCACACATGTACACGTACACACATATAATACACATATCTACACATGTACTCACGCACACATGTACACGTACACACATATAATACACATATCTACACATGTACTCACGCACACATGTACACGTACACACATATAATACACATATGTACACATGTACTCACGCACACATGTACACGTACACACATATAATACACACATGTACACATGTACTCACGCGCACATGTACACGTACACACATATAATACACACATGTACACATGTACTCACGCACACATGTACACGTACACACATATAATACACATATCTACACATGTACTCACGCACACATGTACACGTACACACATATAATACACATATCTACACATGTACTCACGCACACATGTACACGTACACACATATAATACACATATCTACACATGTACTCACGCACACATGTACACACATATAATACACATATGTACACATGTACTCACGCACACATGTACACGTACACACATATAATACACATATCTACACATGTACTCACGCACACATGTACACACATATAATACACATATGTACACATGTACTCACGCACACATGTACACGTACACACATATAATACACATATCTACACATGTACTCACGCACACATGTACACGTACACACATATAATACACATATGTACACATGTACTCACGCACACATGTACACGTACACACATATAATACACACATGTACACATGTACTCACGCACACATGTACACGTACACACATATAATACACACATGTACACATGTACTCACGCACACATGTACACGTACACACATATAATACACATATCTACACATGTACTCACGCACACATGTACACGTACACACATATAATACACATATGTACACATGTACTCACGCACACATGTACACGTACACACATATAATACACACATGTACACATGTACTCACGCACACATGTACACACATATAATACACATATGTACACATGTACTCACGCACACATGTACACGTACACACATATAATACACATACACACGTACACACATATAATGCACATATGTACACATGTACTCACGCACACATGTACACGTACACACATATA